>VWZF01007160.1:767832-911011 GCA_013396755.1 Sclerurus mexicanus | reverse complement strand
TGCGAGAGCGTGGATCTGAACGCGGCGCGCCTGGGCGCGCTGAGCCGCGACATCTGGAGCCGCCCCGAGCTGGCGTACGCGGAGCACCGGGCGCACGACGCCCTGACCCGCTTCTTCTCCGGCGGGGACCTGCCCGGCGCCGCCTGGGCCGTGCGGCCGCGCTACGAGCTGGACACGGCCTTCCGCGCGGACTGGGGCACGGCCGCCCCGGGGCACCCGCTCCGCGTCGCCTTCCTCTGCGAGTACGACGCGCTGCCGGGGCTCGGGCACGCCTGCGGACACAACCTCATCGCCGAGGTGGGCGCCGCCGCCGCGCTGGCGCTGAAGGCCGCCCTGGAGAGCCTGGCGGAGCCCCCGGCCGTGCAGGTGGGAGGCGGCGGTGACCCGGCCCTGACCCACCCCTGTCCCACCCCTGCCCGGCCCTGACCCGCTCTCTGTGCCCCTGTGCTGCAGGTCACGGTGCTGGGCACCCCCGCCGAGGAGCAGGGCGGAGGCAAGATCGACTTGATAAAGGCTGGGGCGTTCGACGGGCTGGATGTGGTTCTCATGGCGCACCCCTCGCAGGAGAACGCGGCTTACCTGCCCGATGTGGCCGAGCACGAGTGAGTGAGCGCGCTCAGGTGGGAAGAGGGGGTGTGTTGTTAGGCCTTCGTGCCCTCCCTGAGTAGAAGACCTGCTTTGGCAGTGGCCGAACGCAAGGACCTTGCAGGTGCCCTTCAGATAAAGTATTTGCAGTCAGCTCAGGAGCCGGGTCGCTGTTAGGGAATGGCACTCCAAGCCATTCTTTCAAAGTGCAGTAGTGTTCAAGCTGGTGCTAAAATCCCTGACTGCTCTGAGATAATCTCGCATGTGTCCCAGAAATCGATTCTTGGTTCTGATGTTTCTAGGCGTTTCTTTTAAACATACCTGTGATTATCCCATCTGTTAACATAGAACTTGAAGGTGCAGCTGGAGGGTCTCAAAGATCCCATGATCCCGTGGTGGGGACGAACTGTCCTGAATGCAGTCTATGTGATGTAATCCATATATGCGTTTTAATCATTTTGGGAAGTGTTTCAGGTTTGCCCTCCTGCTTTTGAAAGGAGCTGGCCAGCTAAGCCTGGCTGAAGTTTGGTTCCATATTAACTTCTGCCCTAAATTTAGTCAAGGCCATGTTGTATGCATTAGCAGTCCTGCCCTCACACAACTGCCTTTTTTGCCAGCTGGCCACATAACTCTTTGGAAATTATGCCTTGTTTTCTTTTGATTAGCCCTGCTGTCCGGTGACAGCACTTGCTCGATTGTACTTGGAGACACTTGACTTGTGTTGCTGGATGTGCATGCCCAGAATTGTACACAGCACACAAGGTGCAAGTTTCATGGTTCTTACTCAGCTAATCCAGGGACCATAGCGGTTCTTTATATTTTTAAGATAGCTGGCGTGTTTGGGACTTCCTCTTCAATCATCATGGGATTCCAGAAGTACAGTTTTCCTAATTTGTAGTTGACATTTGGTTGTTTCTAATGAATGTAAGGATTGATCATCACTAAATTGCTAGTATTGCTGTGTCTGCAGCTATGAAAGCTGACTTGTACCTGAAGTAAAATTAACATACTGGGATAACTGGTGACTATATGCCAAAGTTTCCTGATTCTTATTTACTTATTCTTTGCTTAATCAGCCTATTTATTGTTGGTCAAACAGGACCCACATTCTTCTGCTGGTATTCTTAAACTGGCTTAGGGTGGTGTTGTTCTGCAAAATCCCTAGGGTTTTTCTGAGAGTCTGTGACATGTGTAGCAATAGAAGTACAAGAAAAGGAATGCTGAAAGGATTTTTTTTAACAAGAAACACATGTTTCTGATGAAAAAAATATTGCAACGACTTTCTGCTGTACTTTGCTTCGCATTGTTTGGAGAATGTCTAGGGATTTTTGTGTGTTGATTTGAGGGGTTGCAGTCTAATACTGGGGTAATAGATAAGTTAGTTAAGATAAGATAGTTAATAGATAAGAATAGTTAATAGATAAGTTTTCTTATCCTGATTTCTTAATAAGTTTTAAATAAAACTCATACTCTAGAGAATGGGATGTATGGTTGTCTGGAGTATGAGGGGGGATGGGAGAGGGCATACTTAATTGGGATTGCAGCAGTAGTAGGAGATGTTTCCTGCTGCAGTAGTATTCTCCATTGTGTCCCTGTTTGCTATCAAGTATTTAAGTACTGGTATTAACTTACAGCTGTGGCATGGGTCCCAGCATGAGGGGTCAGTTGAGGATAACTGGTTAAGTTGGAGTTTGTGCAAGACAGAGGGACAAGTGAGTTAGGTTGGTCATGGCTGGGTAAGAGGCAGGTTTTGTGTCTCAGGGTGAAGGGAATTCATTGACCTTGAAGATGGAATTTTTTGTGTAAAGGAGTGGGTATGGAGTACAAGCAGATTAAGTTTAATTCTCTTCTGTTGGTATAAAAAAATTGTGTATTTTATAATATTGAGACCTTATGTAGTTGTCAGCATTTAGTGTTTTCTTCTGTGTGAAGAGTTTTCATTTACTCTGAAATACTATCTTACTTTGTAAGGCTGATATAAATGGCCCTCAGATGGAGTGAAGCATGAATTCTCTACTGGGTATGTTTAGGTGCATTATTTGTGGCTTCTAGGAAACTGGAGGATAACCCTTGCACTAGATTTTCTCCTTGTTGCAAGCCTTTCTGCCACCTTTTTTGAGCTGTGCAGGGAAAGAACATCCTTGCTGTAGCACAATAACGTGTATTATGTGCTAGGCTATGCCTTTACTACACTTGTAAAACTTGACTTTTGTTACTTAGACATGGGTTATATGTGATCTCATGTACTTTTGCTGTCTTACTGTTCACATTTGACAAGAACTAGGAAAGTCAACTTCTGATTTTGAGCTGGAGAAAAGGGTTTGTTGTTCTCTGAGAAAAATGGTAGTAACTTTAAGTTTCAGAACAGTCAGGCAGTATTTTAATTAATATGTGAAACAGGTACTCTTAGGAAGAGGCTGCATAGTGGTATGTTATCAGTAGCTCTTTTGCCCGACTGGCTCTTGGTATCATTCCATTTTATTGGTTTTCTAGAAATCTTTCAGTTTTTTTCTGTACTTGAACATAGTTTAACTATACAACAGTTTAACTATACAACAGTCTAGGGCCAGGTAAATTGTTTGGTGTTCTGCTGCACAAAGCTTAAATAACATATACTTGTGTGAACAAAAGGAACATTTTTATTCTAGAGATTTTTTTTGCCAGTGAATGAAAAACAAATAAGCAATGCCTTTTATTTCCTAGTGTGACTGTGAAATACTATGGAAAAGCTTCTCATGCTGCTGCTTATCCTTGGGAAGGAGTTAATGCATTAGATGCTGCTGTTCTTGCATACAACAATCTGTCTGTTTTAAGACAGCAAATGAAACCGACCTGGAGAGTTCATGGTGAGATCTTCATTAAATCTACTGTCCAGCAAGTAAGAGTTTAGGCTGTTGAAGTACTAACTTAGAATATCACACATTTCAAGGTATTGCATTAATGCCCTGAATTAGTATAGTCTCTTCAAATATTATGAAATAACACCTTTTCATTTAAATGGTATGTCAGCTTCCAGAACTAGCTGCTGTAAATAGGCTCATAGGTCAGATGCAAAAGAGGACTCCGGTACCTATGTACAGTACCTATGTACAATTTGAAGTCTGCATTTGAATTTGCAGGTCAGAAAGGAAGAAAAAAGTGCTAAGTTTATTTTGGTACATGGCTTGAATTCCTTAATATATGTGTTTTTGCAAAGGTGTAAGATCAAATGCTTCTGAAAAGTGAAGTGTTACTGCATCTTTTTTTAATAGGTATTCCATTAGTTAGATAGCATTTTTTGGAAAGGTGTAGTGGTCTGAAGTTTATTTGCTAAAGTACAAAAAACAAGTGATGGCACAAGCTTATAGTTCTGGTTAGTAGACCAATGAACTAGATGTTGATTCAGTTGTAATATTTAATATCTTGTAGATTTTGGATTAGGAAGATCGTTTTGCACTAAGCTTGACTTGTACTCCTTCAACATCATGCATTTTTGTCTGTAAAGTTTCAGAAGTTGAGATGAAGCCGACCTTTAGCTATAAACCCAGGTTTCCTTATTACATGCAACACAACTTTTTTGAAGTTGAAATTAAGAAATTTTGCCAATTTTACAGGACTTCTGAATGTGGAGCTGTTTATTTGTAGTACTTGCTTATGAGCTTAAAACCCTTCCAGAAGTTCTGAGTTAACCGTTACATGTCTTGGTCACATGTGCTGTGTAAAATACAAATGTGTATTTCTGTCCAGGATATCTGGATGGAATCCTAATAATTTTGACTCTAGATGAAGCTGTTTGCAGTTGTGCTGTGCATCGTGCCCAAATTTCAGACAGCAGGCATAGCCTCTCCATCCTATTGCTCTGTAGGAAACAAGGCCCATGATTATGAGTTTTGGTGTCTGAAACGCATGTGTTGCAGGTTTAAGGTTGGAGGTGCCTAAGTCTTCTGTTAAATCTAAGCCTAAACCCCTAAATACTGCTTTCTACGTAGTTTCTAAAGGCTACATGGGTAATGTTGGCAAAAAACCTAAGTATCTAAACAAGCCTCCTAGAGGTAATGCTTTGTGAAGGTCAGCAAAACATAATTACTGTGTTGATACAACTTCTGTCATAAACCTGGTTTTCAAATTGGAAATATTTAAAATATTTCTGGGAAAGTGTAAGCAGACAGAATGAGACTTAATTTTAGTAATGCTTTCTTTACAACAATATGTTGGAGATCTGGTATTGTAGACTTGCAGTATGATCAGTGACTAAGTTAAGTGATCCTAAAAATAGCAGTGTTAACCCACTAACAAAAGCTGAAATAATTTCCATTGCTTGAAGTCTAGGATTTCTAACCAGCGTTGCATGTACTGAAATATTGTTGGTTTTAGTTCCTTTGAGATTTTGATGTTATCTTTCTTTCCTGCTTATGAAAGGAGTAAGTGTTGTCTCCTTAAAAAACAGGAATGTAAGTTTTCTTCCTGTTCAAAAAGTTTTATTAAACAGGTTGTAAAAAAATCTGGTTTCCATGCAGAAGGGCAAACTGGGTGTAGTAGTAGCATTTAGGCAGCCTACTTTTAATCTAGGTGTGCTGTCCAGTCCATATTGCAGTTGCTTTGAAATCTAACTGTAGACGTAGTCAAACTCTATCCAGTTCCATTTACAAATGTGCTGGACAAGACAGGTGAAAGTTGTTTACTTGTGAAGCTGCTTGTTGTGAGAAAGTGTGTTGTGGTGTAAGCCATGAAAATTTGCATGATTACTTACTCACTGGTTCCTTTCCTGTGATGTCTGTCCCTCTCATCTGAGCTGTTCCTTTTGTTATGGACAAATACTGATAGTAGATTAATTCAGGACTTTGTTTTTTGTTTTGACTGTATTTGAAACTGGAAAGGTTTTACTTGAGGTGGAGCTCATAATCTTAATAGGCTTTCAGCACCAAAAGTTAAGTTTTCTTGCCCATTTGCATCCTGTTGGTGCTCTCCCTTCAGGCCACACATCAGTAACTCAGGCAATATTTCCATTTAAGGTAGAGAGTTTCTCAGGTTTTGCAGAGAAAAAAATCTTATTCCACATAAGTGAATTGAGGGTGGGAGGTCAGGGAAGCAGCCTGTTGAAAGCAACTAGCTGTTAATCTGTAATGTGTTATAGTTGAAACATCTAAGTGTTATTGTCTTTTATGGTAATGCCTCTGATGCTGTAATTAAAAAAGATGTAGTTATCACACATTTCCTTGAGGGAGCACTTTCAACTCAAACAGTACTTGTGAATAAAACCACATATATTATACATGCCAATATTTCTGAAGAATTAGTATGAGGAATCTAATGAACTTTCTGTGCACTGCAGCACATCCATTACTCCAGTATTGCTGAGAAATGCAACTTACTGAATTTTTCTCCAAGCTCACAAAGTAAGTTGGAAGCATTCAGGAAGTGTTTAAAAGTTGCAGTCCAAGTTAGCCTTTATGCAATTCTTTTTTCTTACTGACAGCCAGACTTGTTTAGGACTCTGATGCATTGAATTTCCGGGGATTAATTAGAAATGGTAGTTTGACTTGTTTCCAGATTTATAACATATATTTAACCAAAGAATGCAGTTAAATTGTGCTGAAAAAGACGTGCATGTTCCACTTAATCTGACATGATAAAGAAACTTTGTCCATGTATTGTATTTTTGACATTCACTGTGTTTCATGCACAGCAGATATTTTGTTGTTTTCTGTTTATACGACCAAGGAGTTTCATGACAGGGCTGAAAATCAAGCAGCTGCATTTTGCACTGACAACATGACTTTTTCCTTTCTGCAGGTGTAATAAAAAATGGTGGTGTGAAACCTAACATCATTCCTTCTTACACTGAACTAGAGTTTTACTTGCGTGCCCCTTCAATGAAAGAGCTTGCTGTTCTGACAGAGAAGGTTGAGAACTGCTTCAAGTCTGCAGCACTGGCCACAGGATGCAAGGTAAGAATAAATTCATTATCATATGTTTCTGTTACACAGACCAGAATAGGAAATCAAGGCTGACATTATTTGTCTGCGTAGTGTTTAGCCAAAGTAAATCTAAATTACTGTGATTATCTTTGCTGTTCTGTTTCTTTGTGTCCTAAAAGAAAGCTTTGGTTTATAAATCGAATGCTGCAGAATCCTAGAAGAATCTAGGTTGGGAGAGACCTCCAGAGGTCCTCTGTTCTGATCGCATGTTCAGAACAGATTGCTGAGTGCCACGTGGTCTTTTGAGTACTTTTAAGGCTGAAATTCCACAGCCTCTCTCAGCAAGTGCTCTACCCACCTCATGGTGAATTAAGGGTTTTCTGAATGTTTATGCTATGTTTATGACTTGAGCACTGGAAGAGGTTACCTGGAGAAATTATGGTGTTTCTGTCCCTGGAGATACTCAAAATCTTCTTTGATATGGTTCTGGGCAACCAGCTCTAGGTGACCCTGACTGAGCAGGGGAATTGCATAAGATGACCTCCATAGGTGCTTTCCAACATCAACACAATTCTGTGATTCTTTTGTATCTCCTGGGAATTCCCACTGTTGCCTCGTCATATCTCTTTGACCTCTGAGAAGTCTGGTTCTGTCTTGCCTGTACTGTCCCTATCTAATAACTTAGCAACTGACAGCAATAAGATGTCCCACTACCTGTCTGTTCTGAAGGCTCAACAACTTGAGTTCTTTCAGCATGTCCTTGTGTGTCGTGTTCTCCACCTAATCATTCTGGTGGCCTTCCATTGGCCTAGCTCCACTCTTGATTGGAGGAGCACAGAACGAACACAGCACCAGATGTGGTCTCACAGGAGCTGTCTACATCAATAGTACAAATATTGAAACAGTGATGGCACCAGTATTGGTCACAGATCACTGCTGCAAGTAACAGGCACCAGTGTGGATTTTTGTGCCACTGACTGTAACATCCTGAGTTTGTGTGTCTCATGTTGTCTGAGCCAGATCTGTCATCATGAAAAGCTAAGCTTGGTCATGTACTATCTGCTCTTCCATGAGTGTGCACAATTGCCTTGTGATTTGTGAGCCTGGGTGTGGGTTTTAGGAGGATTTGTTTGCTCTGTAATCTCTCTGGGAACTTGAGGATAGGACAGTCTGAACAGTCTGTAATTTTCAAGATTCTCCTCCTGGCCCTTCAAGGTAGATGCACTTTCTCAGTGAGCTGGAGAATTCCTCTGTTTCAGTGACACTTAAAAAATGATAGCTCTCAGACTGTGTTTCTGCTTTTTCCTTGCTCTGCATCCTTGGATGCATCCTGTCCAATCCCCTGTACATACAGTTTCTTTAAGTACCATGTAATTTGTTTTGTTTTGTTGGGGGTGATGCTTCTATCCTACAGACAGTGCTGCTAGGCCCAGACACCTGGGAGACTTGATGGCAAGCCTTATTGGTAGGAACAACAACAGGTATTGGGTGTTTTGGGGTTTTTTCCCATGTTTGTTGTCACTAGTCCTTTGCCCCATTGAACAGCAGGCTCATGAGGCAATCAAATGTGAAAAATTGAGTGATTTTTCTGTTGGCATTCCCTTTTTTTTTCTTCTTCTTTTAGTAAACAGAGTTATGTCTCCTCTAGCTGGTTCAAGCAATGATTACTTTGCATTGCGAAGATAGGTGGTTCTATTTGGTCTATAGTTACAGGTTTATAATGAACCTATGGAAAGAATGTATGTGCTCATCAAAACAAATCAGGATGGTGTATGTGAATGTGAGCATGTCAGTTTTGTAGTCTATTTGAGGCATTAGATGCTGTCTTCCCACTGTGGCTTCTTCACTTATCTAGAAAAGGGTTTCAGAAATTGTACCTTATGCAGAGTGAAAGTTAAAAACGCTTTTGAAATTTGACATTGATAGTCCTTTTCCATTTGTTTTCAAACTTCTCACCTGCCTGAAGTCACTCCATGAGTGGGGCTGTAGTTATTGGAAGTGTTCTAAACAAGGTAAAATAGAATTTGGTAAAAGCCTAAATTCATTTCTATGTGGTTTAATAGTGCCTGCAGAGGGAATCATTAGACACTGTTACAGGAAATGTTTGTTTCCTATTTTTGGAGAAAATTTTGGAATTCTTGCTTCTGGGCTTGATTATCTAGTGCAAGCTGAACAGAATAGCAGCTGTGTTTTGATCAAGGGTAGTATTTGGCAGAACGTTGTATTTTTGAGAGAAGCTTAATACTTCATGTCTGTTTTGCTCTGAGCTTGAAATATGGATATGTAGTAATTTTTTTCTGACCTTTAGATTGTTTACATTAAATTGGCTTACCTTGGAGAAAAAAAAATAAACCTTAAAATAATTTGGTTTCTTTGTCTAGGTGGAAATAAAAGGTGGTGAAAATGATTACTACAATGTGCTTCCAAATAAGAGCCTGCAGAAAATTTACAAGGAGAATGGAAAGAAGCTTGGAATAGAATTTATATCAGAAGATGCTATCCTGAGTGGTTTGTCAGGTAACTCTTTCGTTGTGACCTAACCTTAGGTTGATCAATCCTTAGGTGTGTGAACTAACAGAACAGAGCTAGGGTAAACACAGTTTGGTCAGAAGAAAAAGCCAAATTACAAAGCTGAAGCTCTGTAAAAGGTTTGTCTCTGTGTTTCTGTATTTGTTGTAGAGGCTGAGAGCAAGTAAGAAAAGCAGTAATCATTTTCTGATCATAGTTCTGAGAATATTTCAAGTAATAAATATTGTAAGTAATAAATATTGGTTGGAGGAAAGGTTGGAGAGCTAAGAACAGTCTTACTGAGAACATGAGGATGTGTGATGAACTGTGTCTCATTCTGTGGCTCTGAAATACAGAATCCTGGTTTACTGTGCATGGGGATGAGACTTTGTTTTTAGGAACCTTGTTTAATAATATTTTCCAAGCTTACTAGAATCAAACATATTTTAGAGGGAGTTTTTGGAAAGATTTGTAAATGGAAGTTTAAGATTCTCACTAACACTAATTTAATCTTTTCCTTAACAGGTAATTCTGTGCCTCTAATTTTAGTTAATGAGTTCAACAAATTAGTTTTCCAAAGGGTGCTGTTCAAGTAGGTGTTCATTTTGGGGTCTTGACTATGTCTGAAACGATTTAACTTTTTGGTGTCAGCTGTAACAGGATGTGAGTTCTTGAACAGTTATGAGGATTTCTTGTTGTCTATAACAGGGGTTTTTTTTCAGAACCTGCCTACAGGAGCTCTGTTAAGTCTTAACTTATACTTTTAACCTTCACTACTGATCATAACTGTATATATGAACATATATGTATATATAACTGTATATATATATTTTTACTCCACTCATGCTGAAGGTTTTTCTATTAGAAGGAAAATACTGTTCTCAGTAAAAGGTTCATCTGATTAGTTTGATTGTGGTACTTCTCTACGTTAAACGCAGATTGTATTTGGAGTTTGGACAGACTTGGTATTTGGGAACAGAGCTCTCCAAACTTTTTTTTTGTGGGCAGGGGAGACATCATATCCAATGGTTTGGTTTTTTTTTTTGCTGCTTCTTCCCTTCCAAATTAAACATATTTTTTTCAACTAGTTCATTGTCTTGTGTTTAAACAAATTATAACTGAAGGCAGATTTCTTTTCTTCTTCAGTGTGGTACAAATAAGATTACTTTGCTTGTTTAGCCAAAAAAGGGGCTGAGGAAACTTATTTAGAATGTTTACTGTAGTGCAACTTCCTAGAGCTCTGCTAGTTGCTTCCTTCAAACCACTGTATGGTGATCCTGAATATTGGTGATCTTGCCTTTGTTCAAAGGACTTCAAGTGAACTTAGCACAAGCACCCAGTTGTAATGGAGCTTTCATATGTAAGTTACATGATATGCTAAATGTTAACCATTAACTTGCTTAAACCAAGACTCCCCATATGCCTGTTCCATCCTTGAATTGCTTGCCAAACGTCAAAATGTGCTCGAGCAATTGTGTTTTTATCTCGTGCTGCAGTAGGTTTTACTGAATTTTCTTTCCGCAGCTTCTTCTCTGAATTTTTACAGTGGGAATTCAGGAGTGAGTACAAAGCACAATCTCCAAAACCATAGGAGTGGAACTTTATATGCTACCCTTTTTTTTGAGCGGGTTGAGTGTTTTGTGTCATCTTTTTCAAGACCTCTATTTCTGTTTAGTTTTCATATGGTTTTCAATGTTTTCTTTTAGGATATCAGTTTCTTCTGTTGAAAGGGAAGGAAGATAGCTCAGTTGCTTCTCCATGTCTGTGCAGCAGAAAAGTCGTAAACAGATGAGCAAACTCGCTGCCACCTCTACATGGGTATTGGTATCGGTCTGCTCACAGGTATCGCTCTAGGCAGCTAAGCGTTACAAAGAGTTTCTTTAGTACATCAAATCACACTTCTCTGTGTGTGCCTTGTGCCCGCTCTGCTTGTTTGGCACACAGCCAGGGTGACGTGAAGTGCCATGAAACTGAGTTAGCTTGGACCAGGTGCCATGACCTGCTTCTCCTCCTGCCGGTAGTAGGGCAGTTTTACTGTGGGATATCGATAACCTCCTAAAGAAGGTGGCTTAGTTGAATATGCCTTAGTTTGAGGCACCCACACTTGTGATAATTACTCTGATATTTTTAGAATATATGGGGTTCATTGGATTCCTATGCATGGGATTCCTCTCCATGTTTGTGGTAATACTGACTTCTGTTAAATGCTCAGTGACTTGAAGAGGCATCAGTTCAGCTTCAGGGTATGTTTTTGAGAGGCTGGATCTCCCGGTACCTCTCTGTTGAAGATAGTACACAGTTCTGTACATTGTATTGATAACTGCAATTATTTATACTTCTAGAAGGAATCCTGATCTGTATGTGTCTAGGAAGCATACAATTTTAGGTGGTTGTATGGAAACCTGATGTTATAAGCATGCATCTAGGTTGTTACTGCTAAAGGGTGTAACATCTTTTCTGACAGAGGGGAAAATTTGACTGTCACATTTTTATTAAAAGCTGCCTGGATTTTGATTCTCCATATTACTAAAAAAATACCCAGCTTAAATCCCTTCTATTCAGCAAAAATTACTTGTTAACTGCTAATAGATTGGATATGGATATAAATTTCAGTGGAATTAGGTGACTGAGAGCTGTGATGCACTGAAATTTCTTACGTTTCATCCACTAAGTGAGAGCAGGCAAAAGGGAGCACGGTTTTTCCAGCAGTTTGTGTATTAGAAATTTGCAAGGCAAGTCTAGAACTCTTGGTTTAGTCTGGAATATGCAGAAGTTTTAGACTTCTAGTTTGTCTATCCAGGTTGACCAAAGAATCAATCAGTAGTGTAGACTGCTGAAATTAAAATAACTTGTACTTTTGCCAAGAGTTGAATTTTCTTCAAATACACGATGCATGTGTGAGAAAAGATGCTTTTGGACAAGTCTTGCTGCTTCTTGTCTGTAAGCAGAGCAAATAGCAAACTCTTGTCCTCACAATGTAGGCTCTGTGGACTCACTTCTAATAACTATATGCTTCTAAGTAAAATCTGTATTCTTCAATCATTTCGTCTTAAGGCACTAGCAATATCTCCTCTCCATAAAGTATCATGATATGGAGGCTATCTTACGCCAATCTTTGTAACAGTCCTTTCATACACCCTTGCTAAAGAAACAAATTCTTGCATCTCTGGCCTGAGAAAGGTTAATTGAGATCTTAGCTGGTCATTCCCATTTTTCGCTGCTATGACATCTGGGTATCACAGTAACTAGTATGTTGTTTTCTCCATCTTCAAAGTGTCATTTTAACAAATAATGAGTTGACTGCTTGTTTGACTAAAAAAAAGAAAAAACAAAAAGAAAGGCACTTGGGATGTAGTTGTAGACTCTTTGATGATTTACTGCGAAGGATTTACTACTTTGGGATGGTATCATTAAATGGGTAAGGCAGTACTGTGAAATAGATACTATCACTAGGCAGCATACTGAAAGTTCTAGTCAGGCATGAAAGAATCATCATTAAAATCCAGCATTGCTATCAGGTCTTTTTTGTATCTACCAAGCACTATCATTTTGTCTGGAGTTTAGTTCTGATTTTGTTTCAAGAGTGCTTGTGCTATTAAGAGTTCCGTAACTGGGAATAATCAAAGGGCACGGGGAAAAATAGTTGTCCTCAAGACAGACTGTTGCTACTTTGGAGTCCCCTATCTAATGCTGAATGTTTGCATATTGGTGAGAAGTGGGAATTTTTGGGTCTAGTTTTAAGGGCTGTAACCAGAATAGCTGAAGCGCCAGAAATTTCAAGGTTTGCAGCTTTCATTGTTTCTGAATTAACATCTTACTCTTGGGAGATGCTTGATAAGAAATGAACAGTGAAGGGAATAGGAACATTGTTGATACATCTTCCTTGCAGTCTGGTAACTGATCATTGATCAGAAAGCACGCTGGAGAGCAGCACCTGGAGATGACTAGTTAGGAAAAGCACCTTGGTGATGGGGAGGTATTAATACGGATAATGACTCATTAGAAATGCTTTTATTTTACTGTTTGGGGCAAAGGATATTCCGTTTTAGATACAAGCTGGAGATAATGTCTTTCAGGCATTTTCTTACAGCATTCAAAACAGTCCAACACTTGTTCATTAAGAAAATCTCTATGCTGCTTCTAGGTTCCACAGACTTTGGAAATGTTACATTTGTGGTCCCAGGGATTCATCCTTATTTTTATATTGGCTCTGATGCATTGAATCATACTGAGCAGTACACAGAAGCTGCAGGTGAGTGGAAGTGAAAAGGTTGAAGGTTTGTGTTTGGAACCCTTATGCATTGTAGAGATTGCTTGCTGACTTGACTACAGCAGATCTAGAAATGGGGAATATTTCAAATTACAGAGAATTAAAGCTTTCATGTGTTTCTATGGTACTGAAAGCTACTGTGTAGTAAATGTTTAAAATTGTAAGTACTAGACTGAAATTGTCTGCATGTGAATACCTTATAGAAACAGCGTTGCTGTTGTCAAAAAAGATCCTATCCTCAGACTCGATCTGAGCTGAATATGGACCCTGAAAACGATTAACTTCATTATAAGTAGAGTTGCAGAAAAAGCTGGCAAATGTAGAATTTCTGGGTTTGTGTCTAAAGTTAGATGTATATGGGAAGAATGGCCACTTGTCATATGAAAAACCTGACTTGGTATACCATCTAGACACAAGAAATTAGGGGGATTATCCCTAATAATCCTAAATAAACCTTAATAAGCAGCATATTTGAAGAGTTTCTTAGCATGAACCAGAAGATAAAATTTTTAGTCCTGAAGCACAGTGCTTTGGAAACATAACAGCACTAGCTGGATAAAACTCCACATTTTCTAAAATGCAAAATGTGAATGCTCATTTTCCTGTTCTCAGTTGTAGTTGTTGATATCAGTAGTAGAAAATTAGGTACTTGTATGTGAAAAATTGTTTTGAAGCATGAGAAAATGGTCATATACTTCATGCAAGTAGATTTTTAAGAAACTGTTCTTGCAATTGAAACTTAAAGATCTTACTTTATAGAATATGGCATATGCAGTAAACTAGTGGTTTAATATTAGTAATCTAACCTGAAATTCCTCTTGCTTTGTTTTCTGCAGGGTCACAGACTGCTCAGTTCTATGCTTTGCGCACAGCAAAAGCTCTGGCAATGACAGCACTGGATGTCATTTTCCAGCCAGGTCTGTTAGAAGAAGTCAGGAAAGACTTTAGAGAGGTGAAGCTAAAAGAAGAGGGGCAAATAAATCCAGCAGAACCTAAAAAAGAATCTGGTGTTGGCGTAGGAGCGCGTGCATCACCCTAAACTTCATTAAACCTCTCTCAATAGGATTGACTTAATGGAGATGTATTTAAATCCCAGTAGGGGCTGGATGATTACATAGCTGAAGAAATGTTGATTTTAATTTTTTTTTTTTTTTGGACTTTAGGAAAAGCAAATAGTATTGCATTCAAAAATGTGCAATTTCATTTAGCTCTAATGTTTATGTTCAATATGGTGATGAATTTCATACAGCGATCTCAAATATGTTGTCTTTAATTTGCTGTGTTGAATAAATGATAGTCTTTAGATCCCTTGTTAGTGATTTTCTATGTATTGCTAAAGGAATATTCCTTACAGGGGAAATATGGCAGTTTTTGTTCTAAAATAAACCCAGTTCATTCAGCGATCATAGGCTGACTCTGATCTATGAAGCATTTCCCTCTGGTCAGTCACTTTTCTTGGGACAAGATGGAGAGTTAAAACCAGAGCTGGTTTCCCTGGAAAGAAGGGGCTGTGTTTGGAAGCGTATCTGGTTATGACAATAGTAGCTTCTAGCAATGAAAGAGAACTGTTTGTATGGAAATGCAATCTGTTAAGCTTGATTGTCGTGAAGTGCATTGATCTTCCTCCTTACAGATTTTGGAGGTGTTGTGGAGAAGTCACAGGTCACAAAATTGGAAAGCAACTAAACGTTTGTTTGTTTAAATTAACGCAAACTACTGCAGGAAACATTCTGCTCTAAGGCAATTCAAGTGTCCAGACAACATGTTGCACTAGCTTAACTGATCTGAAGGATGTGTATAAATTTAGCTAAACCAGCAGAAATTTTTTTCACAAACATGCAAGTGTGGTGAAGCAGGAAATGAAGGTCACCTCAAACTGGCTGCGTGCAAACCCCTCTAGGAGTCTTAGGGAAGCTTGCACCGAGGATTGCTGGTGCAGTAACTGGCTTCTTAAACATGTGTGTTCCCATATCCTAAGCAGCAGATCTGTTAAGTCTTGCCAATTGTCCTTTCTGTGTGTTGTGTGGTTAGTCCATTTAATCCTTGTTATTTTGCTTCCCAGAGATGTTAATATTGCAGATTTTATAAAGGTGGTATTCTGTGTGCCCAAGCATGTTAGGATTTTTTTAATTAATTTTTAAAGGATCTCATGAATCACCAGAAAGTGGAGGCAGTGAATAGACAGAGTGGACAAATCAGCTTACTGGTTAGTGTTTTCCTAAGGATAGGTATTAGAGTAAGATTCAGAAAAGGAGGCAGGCAAACTGTATTCTCTGGCAAGTCAGAATGCACAAAATAATTTCAGAATTTTTTTTAACAGCGCCAATCTCTAAATGGCGAAGTCTAAAATTCTGTACAGAATTTCTGTATTCAATTTCTAATTTTACACAGTATCTTTGCTTTCATTAGCAGACAGTTTTGACAGATGAGTGCATGAAACAGATGAGGGTTGGACTGCGAACTATAGCTATGTCCAGGATAGTAAGTTGGAGAATAAATTCAACTGAAATTTGTACCAAGATTTGTCAAAGGAACTTTCTCCCTAACTTTTAATTTACAGTCTGCCTTGCCACTTCTCAGACACAACTACAATTCATTAAGATCCGCTGGGTTAACAAGCTAATTCATTAATTTCCTTAGCACGTGTTGTTTTTCATTTCCTCCTCCATGAACTCTTTGGCATGTTATTTTCCTGTTTTTAAGATGAAGTGGTGGGATCCCAGTGATAGCAATATGTACTACATTGTTGTGTTTCCTACAAGCTGATGTGCATTACAGCCTTATCAGTTTTCTTTGTCCAGACTTGCTGGTTGCATCTTGTCCAAGATCAGTTAGTTAAACTTTTCTGCACTGAAACTATATTTTCATTTTGTTGTAATCATTGCTGGAATTAAAATGGAATTGAAGTATTGATTAAAGATGAGTTGATATTAATAAAGCAGTTTAATTGTGTTTGAATTCTCTTTTGCCTAATACTGGGATGCTGCATAACTTCATTTGAATGGCATGTTTGGTTTTTTTGCCCCCCCTAGTTTATTATGATTATGTAAGAGTGAGGGATTTTAAACTTTCCATTTTGGTCTGCCTTTGTGAGGGTTAAGGTTTTTCAAATACAATATTTAATGTTAGTCTTTATAATCCTTGGGCTGTTTTAACTGTTAAAACATATTAGAATTGATAGAATAATAGGAATGGTGCTTGGGAGGGCTCTCTGTAGGATACCTACTAGGCTGAACATGGTCCAGACTCCAGTTTGAAGTGGGATTATCACCAGCACTAAATCAGGTGTTAAATCAGGTGTCTTGGTTTCATTAGCTGAATCCTTGAATCCTCATTCAATCTCCTTTTTCAGCTCTCCACGTGACATAATTCCAATTTGTGTCTCAGAATTCTCATTTGTGAGGTTCAGAACTAAAGTTTGGGATTTAACATTGAGATTTTACTATCACAATGATACTATATATGAGAGAAATTTATTTCCTGTGGGAATAAAACTCATTTTGATTTTCAGTCATTTGTACTCATAAATCACACGTATATGAAAATATATGGCATGTTTTTTTAAGTTGCCCTAACTGTAGGCTTTCCCAAGCTGTTTCTAATTTAAAAATATTGGAATATTTATCAAGAATAGTATTCTCAGCCATGAATCAAAATATGTAGGTAATGAACTGTAGTGGCTGAAATGATTCTGAACAGCTGATGGCAAATCACAGATGTGTAAGGGTAAGGTGATGATGTCCAGATGTTGTGAAGAACTTAAAGCCTCTGCCAGCCCAGCCCATCAAGCTACTCTATTTCCTGTACTTTGTATCTCTCCTAGAACTTGAGTAAAAGATAACAGCTGGTTTAAAGCAAAACAAAAAATAAAACATGAGATGTGATGGATTTATTTTTATGAAAAGATTTAAGGAGAGAACTTTCAACCTGCTGTGTTCCTGGTATAGAAAGGCCCAGCAGCCTTTTTTCAGACAGCAAATGGGAAGCAGCTTTATGTTCTTGTGAATCCTATTTCTGTAATCATTTCTCCCCATTGTCAGTGCTTTGTACCCGATCCCATGGCAGTCACAGGGAGCAGGACTGTGTTCCTGTGAAGAAGAGCCATGACACATTGTTGAATTAAGTCTGGCTAGTATTCATTGAGTGATCTCATAACCTGCTAGCAGCGTTCTCTAAAACAGACTATTATTTACAGCCAAGTGTTTAGGATTAAGTAACTTTAAAATAAAAAAAAAGTCAGTCTACATTATTTTCTTTTTCTCCTGTCAGGTTTGCTGTTTTCTTTCCTGAAGGTAGCAGCCCTCCACAGAGCCTTTGTCCACCAGCCTGTTTGGTTGACTGCTGCTGCAACCCACATATTGTTCTTGTAAGGAGCAAAAGTGTATGCCATGTAAGAGTTCTTACCCAAACTCTACTAAGTCAAATTTGGGTAAGACTGCTGCCAGTTTACATTCCTTTAGGCACTGATGGAAGCCAAAAGTATCTGGCAAACTCATCAAGAATTCTTCTCAGCTACCAGTGTAACCGAATATCCTTATTTAAAAATACAGTGAGAAGCCACATGCCTCAGTCCTACGAAAGAATGTTCACATGGTGGAGGATAGTGTAAAGAGCCATTTATATGGTGCTATAGTTTGTGATAACTATAGAGTTATAGCATGGTTTGGGTTGGAAGGGACCTTAAAGATCCTCTGGTTCCAAGCCCTGCTATGGGCAGGGACACCTTCCACTAGAGCAGGTTGCTTAGAACCCCATCCAACCTGGCCTTGAACACCTCCAGGGGTCGGGCATCCACTTTGCTGGACAACCTGTTCCAGTGACTCACCATCCTCACAGTAAAGAATTTCTTCCTAATACCCAATTTAAACCTACCCTCTTTCAGTTTGAAGCCATGCCCCCTTGTCCTATTGCTACAGGCCCTTAGAGACTGGAATATGCTTCATACTCTACAGTTTGTTCAGCTTTCACAGATTTGTTTGCGCATCTGAATAGCCTCATGTACTGCCACCAAGCTAGTGTGAAACATGCAGAACAGGGGGTCTCAGTTTCTTTTCCTTTCTTTTTGCTGCATCCTCAGTGCTCTATCAAATACCACTTTGCCACATGACCAAGTACAGGAGAGGGGAGTCCCAGGGGTTTCTACGTGCTCATCAGAACTTGCAGGGAATTTGGATTTGTTTTGTACTGAATCTCTCAATCATGCAGTCGATAGAAAGACAGACATACAATGATTTGATTATTATGAGAATTTTCTCTTTACTGGGAAAGAAATCATCTCATTCTTCATGCTTTGTCAGCATCTGTTGCAGACTGAAGTTTTCCTTCTTGTTGCTTCATCCTATCAGTAATTATCATCATCCTTAAAAAACTACTACAGGTTTCAGTCTCCAAACCTCTTAATCTAGACATGCTCACAGGCAGAACTTGTGTCTATCCATGATCCACACAGACCTACCAATACGCTTCAGCTTCTGAAAACATTATCCCAGACTGGGCTTTGGGTTAACCTCTTAGAAATGGGTTTGAGTTATTTTGCAGAATATCACTCACACAAAGCAAGAAGAACAAGGACTGTAATGTACACAGTCTGGGGTAGAAAGCTCAGTGTCATCATCGTGGTGATTGTGTTTGAATGCAGGCTTCTTATCAGAGCCCTGACTCTGAAATCCTGAGGCTCTTCAGCCCTACCAGCAAAACCAGATTTAAGGATGTTTTGTATGTGTCTGAATCAGGCCCTGAGCCAAAAGGTCTCAAATACATGTATAAACTCATGGAGATAATTCTTCTGAAGGTAGAAAACATACAGTGCTGTACAAATGTGAAGTTTTATTGTGATTTTGAGTGTTTCTAGAAATAAACAAAAGCAAACAAATCTCTCTGACTTACTGTGAAAATGGAAGGGTGAAGGGTGTTAATGATTGAATACAAAAAACATACACTGAAAGGTTAAAAGCCAAAAAAAAATGTGTATGTAAATATGTTTAATGAGTACAGTTGTTGATAGCAAACACTGACTGTACATGACATATCCTGTACTTATAGAATACATCTATATACACATTTATATAAGACTGAAAAGGCACTAGAGTTTCCCAAGTAAAACACAAGTAAATAAACAGTGTAAATCCAAACACTGAGGTTGGGGAATCTGATTAGGGAGTTGTGCTGGAAGGGAAACTTTGAAAAATCACATGGTAAGTGAGAAATTAGGTTCCCACTGAAAATCAGGGAATCCAAAATCCAGCTCCCATTTGTATCTTCAAAATCTCCCTTAATATACTGATCAGATGCCAAATAACGTGTGTAGTATGGGATTAATGAGTATAAAGGAATGTACAGTACTGCAGCAAACTACATAACAATAAGCTTCTTATGAAGCTGAAGAGCTTACTATAAAATCTGGCACTCCTGTTCATGCTATTCTTAAATTGTAGAAATGAATGGGTTCTTAAAATACTGAGAATCTAAATACATTCCTGTGCAAGTAGTGCCCAAGAAACCTTGGAGTTATTTGTGATGGAAGGTGCATCAAAATAAGGAGAAATGTAGGGTGGGCAAACCTGGTGGCCAACCTTTCATCTGCTTTTGCCAGAGTGACTTTTCTACTTTCATTTGATTGAAATGTTCATGGTTACAAAAAAAAAAAGGTAATTCTTTTAATCTATTGAAAAAACTTACAGGAGAATAATATGATATGAAGGGAACTTGATAAAATGAAGTTATGGTAGTTTATATACGTGAAAAAAACTACTGTATAAATGAGTAGTCAAATCTTATGGGTGGATGTGTTTCTTAATGATTTTTAGCTTTTGTGATTTTACTGCCTTACCTGTGGAGTGTAAGCTACAAGTGCAAGATGAGTGTAGGTAGTTTTTCAGGTCATGATTTTAGCAGTTGTAAGAAATGCTGAGTATGTTTGCGTGACATTTATTTACATTGGAAATGAAAACAACAACCAGCAGTGTTCAAACAACTGCAATGTCTGTGTCATGCGCCTGATAGCAGTGGCAGAATAGGCAGGCCAGGGTAGATGCCATGTAAGAAGAGTCACTCTCCTTTTGGAGTCACAACTGCTTTGGTCTGATGCTCAGAGCAGCTCCACCTGTAAAAGACAACAGCATCTGCTGTGCAGGGAATAATGAATTCTGCAAGTGTGTGCAAACGGCATCTGCAATTGAGCTGCTGTCTTATGGTGGAAGCTCTTTTTTATGTAATTCCAGAGTTTTTGGCATGGTATCTCTAGCAATTCAAATATAAAGTCCTTACTACTGCTTTGTCAGCTGTGGAGCACCTTTCTATTATGCTTTTGCTAAGAACAGATGAACTTGGCTATTCCCATGAGCGAGTACAATTACTGGTGGCTTTACAGGCTGCAACAGGTTCTCAGGCTGTACAGACTGGTAACGCCCAGACTACCTCAGAGGAGAGAGGCTTTTCCTGGAGTAGTTTGGAGGTGTTTTTGTAGACACAGTTGTCTTCACTGGACCATTTTGTAGAGAAACCTGTTTCCTCTCCCAGGAAACGCAAGAGCAGAACTCCCAGTGACCCAAATAAGTGCATCGAAGGACAGCTCCTGTGTTTCTCAGAGGATTTGGTTAGCATTGCAGAAGTCTGGCTTTTGTTCGGTCCTTATTAAATGTGCATTGCAAGTCATATTTTAAAAAGTCATTCCAAACAGTTTGGAAATATATCCTTGTTTTAAATATGATCGAGACAAAGCACAAGTCTGAAACTATTCCTACTTGGATCTCTCAGTGCAGTACTGCTAATGTGGCATGCATTAAGCTGTGAAAGCAATCTCCAGCCATCAGTAACCTTGCCAAAGTGTTTCCCAGTACTGGATATTTTGTGTCTGTAATTACCATTTCTGGCCTCATCCTGCAAACATGCAAGTATTTGCATATTCTTATATTTACTGGTAGTGAACATGGTAAGTCTGCTGAGTTGAGAGATGTATGCATGCACTCAGGTACTCAGAGAATTAGAATTTCAAGGGGCACAAAATGGAGGATGCACCATGTATAAGCAACTGGCAATTATAGTCACTTGTTAAAATAGTTTACAGTGGCCTGTGAGGCACAAGAAGGAACCTAGCACAACTTTAAATAAGTATAAAATTTTAGATTGTATATCCTATATTTTGCTGATATGTGAAACTTGCACAATTACTTATGCCACAGATGAGTTGCCTCTAATAAAAAAAAAACCTAAATCCTAAAAAAATCAATCTTCCAGTTAAAACAATTCTCTATTTTCTTTCCGTTAGCCTATGAGACTGTACTTTCATTTAATGTCACAATGCTCTGTGACTACAGAAGTTAGGAATATTTATGAAAAAATGGACCAGTATATCAAATTAAATAGAATGTATGCACCAGGGAATATTATCCTGGAGTACTTGTCGATGGCATGGGTGTCGATCCGCATGCTGACGTATCTCTGGTTTTTCCTCCTGCCCGAGCCCCTCTCAGACCCCAGTGCCAGCTGCACCATCATTCGGTCCTGCTTGTCTCCGTTCTCGGACATGTAGTGCCCCAGCTCGTTCACATCCCCATCGTTGTAGCTGCCGTCCATCATCATGGCCCGAGGCTGGGGTAGGCTGCACGCACAGGCAGGCTGTGGGCACAAACAAATGTGGGGTGGGTTTGAGCTGTGGCCAGATGTACAAAGACATCCCTTTCCTCCTTAGAAAAGCAGAGGAGGAGAAACGCCGGGAGAATTCAGGCAGCTGGGACACTAAAGGGAGGGCAAGAGGGTGGAGCTGGACAGCAGCTTTGTCTGTCTCCATTTTCCCATCTGTAAGACACAGGTGCAGTCAGGGAGGGAGCATGGCTGTCTGTGGAAAAGCTCATTTGGCTTAGGCACAGGTTTTCAGGGTGTAAATAAAGGTTGGACCTCTACCTTGAAGCTGAGAAAATCAGAGAAGAGGAGAGAGGGAAACCACAAGAATGAGTCTTGCCCCGTTTGAAGAGAAGATCTCAGGCTGAAATTTTAGGTGGTTAAAATTTAATGTAACTGGAGAAAAGGGGGAAATTGGAGCCATTGTGTAAGTTTAGACTGTGCATGGATAAAGGTGGGGGATATCTGCCATGTTATCTGAAATCCAAAATGCAGTATCCCACTGATTCTATTCCCAGGTTTGAATCTTCAGTATAAAAAAGTATTTAAAGGTAAAATCCTGAAACCTATCCCATCTATACAGGCAGTGAAGGGCTATATGTAGAGGGAGTCAGCATTCTTAGATTCCAAAGAAAGAGCAGAGAACTAGGGTGTGGGTTGTCTGTGACAAATCCTTATGACCTGGAATGACTTGCTGCTGGTGTCTTTCCAAGCACTGCCTTCTCCCCTGGCAGCTGAGAGCAGCACACTGTGTAGCTGCAAAGTTTTGGACATTTCCAGACTTCTGCCACACCTTTTCCCAGGGGCATGAAACTGCACTGGAAATAGAAAACCTCACCTTCTCCCGCAGTTTCCTCTCCTTACGTTCCTGCACCGTCGTCAGGTAATTCACAGCCGCATATTCCAACACCGAGAGGAAGACGAACACAAAACTGACCCACAGGTAAATGTCCACTGCTTTGATGTAGGAAACACGAGGCATGGAAGCATTCACCCCAGTGATGATCGTGGACATGGTCAGCACAGTGGTTATCCCTGGGAATATACAAGCAGAGAGACCATTTTCAAACCACTCTTCATCACAAATACAGTAGTTACAATTTCCTGACATCTGAATTTACCTTGCGGCATTGTTTTACACATTTGAGTGATGGGTTTCAGTGCCTGAGGAGGGTCCAGGCAGCCCTGATAGTTCTAATTGGAGGATTTCTTGTCTTTTTGGTGAGCACAGCTCTAATTCTGATCTCAGGGTGTTGCTAGCCTGGTTCCTCACCACACCACCAGCCTCACCCCATGGCCAAGGAAGCAGTGCTTTGACCCCATGCTGGCTTCACCCCACTCCAGGCTCAGGACAGTCCCTGGAGGGGTACAAGTACATGGACTATGGGTCCCTTCCAACTCGAGATGATCCTACACTTCTAAATATCTCAGCTTCTAGTTCTAATCCTCTGCAGCATGGATACAAGCAAAGCTGCTGCTTCTACCAGTTTCCCCTGTGTTTTCCATATGTTGGACTTTTCCTGGATAGTCCCGCTTTGTGGGAAGTCACAGAAGTCACCAGCCAAGTCTCACACCTGGTCTGTGCCCTCACTGGAGCAAAAGCAAAGAATAATGGGGCTCCACAGGGCAATGCTGCCCCACAGATGAGCACAGTGGGCACATCAGCAAAGACAGGAGCCCCTGTAGTTCAGTGTTATTCTGGCTCTTGGGGAGGGTCTCTGTGGCCCTCCTTTTTCAGGGGCTAACAATGTCACATTAGTGGTCACTTTGAAAGTTGAAATAATGTATACAAGCACAAACGACTGATTTCACAGCAGTACCTAGGTTCTAAAAAATGATGCTAAGGCATTGCCTGTATCTTCTGAAAGGCCATGGCCCAAACCCTTAAGCTCCTTTTAATGTCTTAAGGTGATGGACACTGTTTCTAAATTCAGACATGGACAGTTGCCCCACTGCCATGTCTATTATGTCTCTATATATCCTCTCCATTGAGGAATATGATTTTAACCATAAATAAGATTCTGAGATGTGTTGCCTGGAATAAGTGGAAGCAAGCTTGAGACGAGAATCTGCAAAAACACAAACAGCACTTTGCTACAGGCAAAGCATCCACTTTAGAAGAAGATTTCTGTCCATATTGTAGTTCTGCTTCCATGATGACTTCTCTGACATACAGCTTAATTTGTTTGAAAGATGCTGCAAAAGGGGAAGCTGAATCCCTCACACTGCAGTGCAAACTCATTTAACAAGTTAAATGGCACAGCTCAGCTGGCTCTGTTACCTCCACCTTCCTTCCTCTAGTAAAACTCAGTAAACTGAAATTTTGTCAAGGCTGGTGATGCTGATTTTCACCCTGGCACTGCAGGGAAGATGGAGAGTTTGCACTGTGGGCAGTCCCCTGACCACGGCGGGCCATATGCCCTGTCCCTGGGAGATGTGTGGCATAGCTGATTTCCACAAGGCAACATGGGGACAGTGCATATCCCAGGGGATTTCGTTTTGGTGGGCAAAGCTGTGGTTGCAGCAATTGTGTCTTAGGTCTGCTGACTCCAAGATTGTTTTCACCTAATGGTACTCTGGCAGGAACTGCTCGGCGATCAATCCAGAAGGACACCCAGGACAACATGACCATGAGAGTGGCAGGGAAGTAGGTTTGGAGCAAGAAGAAGAAGATGTGTCTGCGTAAAGTGAAGTTTATATAGAGGCGATTGTACCACCCTGTATGACAGAGAGAATGAAAAAGACAAGTTACACCAACATCAAACTCCTGTCAGACAAACTGATGTTGCATGAGGAGAAAAGTGCCTCATTTTCTTTTAGAAAAACACAGTTAATTACCACAGATCATTGCAATTTACAGAAAAGATTCCTTACTGAACCAACTATCAAAGTCAAAACATCTCTCAGGACCATATATTCAAGAGAATATAGCCTGTGTAATATGAGAGTTTGATTAATGTTAAGACTTGTGAACATGAAGAGAGATTGTCTTTCCAGACCACATAACCATCAAGCTGGAAATCTGTGGTAGAGACAGCCGCCCTGGCACACAAGACAGGCAGCTCTGATGGGCCACAGAGAGAACTCCCAATGAACAATCCTCCAAGACCAAGGTCAAGAGACGCAGTTTGCACCCCTTCTGCCCCCGACCTACTCACTGCCAGGCACTCTAGTACCCACCTGTGCTGCTGTAAAAAGCAAGCTTCGTGGTAGTGTGAAACTCCTGAATCAGGAACTGGGACAGTGATATCCTCTCATCTGTTTTTAAGGAATCATTCCCATTTTTCCAGTAGAGCATAAGGTCATCTTCAGTATAGGCATCTAGGCGAGCAGAGCAAACCTCAGTATACTGCACTAAGACAGCTGCTACCACCCCCTGTGGTTGTGGCAAGGAGTGGATTAGCTCATTGTCAGAGCCCTCAGGCCTGGTACATTTTGTAAACCCTTCTGTTTCTCTAATCAAAATTTCACATGCGTGTGTCAGGCAGCCCACCGCATCAGAACTTGACAAACTATCCCTTATAAATCTCCTAAAATCAGAAACAAAGAAAAGGAGACTTAGAGGAAACAGTTTGCTTGGGGTGATGGGAGGAACATCTATCAGTGGTCTGAGGCACTCTGGAGGGAAAACTCTTGGGTAAACTTTCTGCCGATCATACACACATGAACATTACAGGTCTTGGGTTTTTAATGTGGAAATAATAGTAATGCCAATCCTTTCAGATTGGTTTAGTAGCAGCTCTTTGCAGACAGGGAGAAAAAAAATCACATGTAAATGCATTAAAACCAAATTAGGATGATAATTTCTTATTGCAATCTTAAGAAGGAGGAGAAAATAACTTATAAAAAGCCAAAAGTTTAAAATGTTGCTGTATGAAATCTAGCCAATTCGTATGTGCATCATACTTGGGACAAAGGGTGTGAGCTAGGTTAATCTCAAATAGGAGTAAGAAACATAATAGGAAGGTGATTAATGCCTCTGCCCCGCCATGGTTTCTATACCACAGATGAGCAGATGGTGCACGTGTAGGGCCATTTATCTCTGTGTTTGAGGGCACCTGGGCAAGTGGGTGCTGTTGGAGACTGCTGATCTGCAGACAAGTGGCCCAGGTCCTTGCAGGGTGAGGTGGCAGCAGGGCAGCTTGGCTGGCACTCAGGGACACTGGCAAGACAGTGCTCGCAGCCGTACTGTTGCAAACACCGTATAGTTCTAGTGAAAAATTATGCACGAGGAGTTTTTCTTAGTGCTGAAGTCTGCTGACTTTGGTTAGAGCTCCCATGAATGTAGCAGCAGTTTAATTATTGGTGTAATTAATTATTGGCATAATTAAATACAGTTTGGGTGCCCACTGGGTGCAGCCCTTAGCTCCTCAACATCTCCACTTTACTTACAGCTTTCAATCTCCAGGGAACAGGTCTGTGTGTCCAGGGGAAAGCGACTAAAATCCATGTTGCACATTGCTGTTACTGTAACTCTAGGAATAACAAAAATCACTTAATAAAAAACTTGTCCTCTTATGTGACTGAAAAATAGTAAAGCTGTGAGTTTGGTCTTTTATTAAGCAACTATGGCCAGTACCAGTCAACTGAAAATAAATCCCTTCCATTCAGCTAAAGCCATTTCACTTTAGTTAAAGCCATTTCTTCCTCTCAGCAATGCACTGTTAGAAAAAATGACTAGAAAGTCAGGCCATTACAAATTGCTACTAGATGACAAAAATATTGGAGAAGAAAATGGGAAAGGGGAGAGAGGACACTTTCCTCCCTGACAATCAGCAGACATATCTCTGCAGACATCTGTCTTTTCAACAAATGCTTTTTACGATAAAATAATTTCCATTTATCAAAGCCATCCTAGTGCCATGAGGGATCTAGGTAATTTTCTCCACACACCGTGAATTTCCAGCTGCTCTTTGAGAACCCAGTGATCGCACATGGGTATCAGCCACCAGAGGGCACAGGCAGCGCCTCGAGTTAAGGCTGGATCTCATATGCAACAGTGACCACTGAAATGCTCTGCCCCATCAGCCAAATGCTCTGGTCTCGCTATGGTCTGATTATCTCATTTTCCGTAGCATAATTTTGTATTTGAACACCCATAGCATCATGACTCTACTGGCTTGAACTCTAGGGAAGTAAATTAAAAAAAAAAAGGATAATTCATAATGCGGAAAGAACAAGTTATAGAAAGGCTAATGGTAGACAGACATCTGTCACATAATAATAAAAACACAATGTTAGTAGTCCTTCTATATGTGTGGATTCTGTCTGATGTTGCTTTCCTATCTGGATTTACACTTTGACTGAAAGTGCTTGGCTCAGATTGATTGTTTAGGTGCTAGTGAGGTCTACAGTGGCATCCAAGAAAGGAGAAAACAAAGTCTGGCAAAGAACCTTAAAAAGTCAGGCATCAAGGAAAAATACAATCTACAGGCAAAGGCATTCAGCAAAGGCAGACAGGCAGTAATGACCTGTTTGCTCTTAAGGAGAGCCCAGCCTTTGTACTTCCCCAGCATTTGTAAAGCACTGCAGCCTGCAGTCACTGCCGAAGAAAATAGTGAAACTCTGCCAATTTGCTATTGAAGATGTCCATGACCATTTTGTACAGGGCAGTTGTTTAAGCACGAGGCTGTGCCTGGCAGGATCTGAGTAGTTTGATGTTCTTCTGTTCCCATTTTCTTTAGATGATCATAAATGCTTGCAACACAGATGATAGATATCATGCAGCTAAATGAAAGGGTATATACCATGCATGCTCTAGCTGAACATTATGTCATATTATTGTCCTTTTCTATTGTACTTTGCAAAGGCCTAAGCAACACTTGAACCTTGACTAATATGCTGAGTGAAGAAAAAGCTTTGATAGTGAGAAGGTAGACACTGTTCAGGCTGTGAATTCCAATGAACAGTAAGATAAAAATATCAGCGAACAAAAGAATTCTTGTCAAACTGATGCCCCCTGGGGAATCAAGAATATCTTTGCTTGACTTACTTTCATAGAATCATAAAACATCTTGGCAGGCTGAGAAGTTGATCTCTTCATCTTGTGGCAGGATCAGCTCCACCTCTGCCACTACTAACATTCCCTAAAGACCTTCAGAGCTTTCATGAGCAGTGTATTCTGCAAGTTTATCACTAGTTAAATCTATGAAGCTTGCTAATACTGACCTCCTGTCATTTCGTCCTTCAGAATATATTATCTATCATCTGATGCTTTGTTTATTTATCAGATATTTTGTTATTTCATTGCTGTGGAGGTGATGGCAACATTTTTGCATCAGAATATTATCCAGCAATTCCCTCTCTAATAGGTTTTTATAGGTCTTTTGACAATACTTGTTTTCTAATGGAATGGAGCTGCAGCCCAGAAACACAGAAGCACAGATTTTAGTTTCTTTGGGAGATAGACAGATCATGCTGGCTTTGTCTCAGGTAGAGTTAACTTTTTTTCACAGTAGCTAGTTTGAGGATATGTTCTGGATTTCTGTTGAAAACAGTGTTGATAATTTAGGGATGTTTTCGTTGTTGCTGAGCAGTTCTTGCACAGCATTAAGGCCTTTTCTGCTTCTCACCCCACACCACCAGAAAGGAGGCTGGGAGTGCACAGGGAGTTGGGAAGGGACACAGCCAGGACAGTTGACCCCGGATGATGAAAAGGACATCCCACACCATATGGCATCATACTCAGTGTATAATATGGAGGAAACAAGACGGAAGGGGTGGAAGTTTGGAGTGATGACATTTGTCTTCCCCAGTCACCGTTATGTGTGGTGGAGCCCTGCTTTCTTGGAGATGGATGAGCACCTGCCTGCCCTCTCGAAGTGGGGAATGAATTCCTTGTTTTACTTTCCCTTTGTGTGTGGCTTTTGCTTTACCTATTAAACTGCCTTTCTCTTAACCCACAGGGTTTTGGGTTTTTTTCACTTTTACCATTTCAATTCTCCTCTCCATCCCACCGGGAGGGAGTCAGCCAGCAGCTACCTGGAGCTTAGTTGCCAGCTGGTGTTAAATCATGACACAGATCCTCTTTATTTAGTATCTTGAAATATGAAAGTGTTACTTATTAAGAAGAAAAAAGTCCTGGTTTAATAATGTTCAGACTTACACTAGCTGATCAGCCAGTTGGAAAATAAGGAAGAAAGCCAGGCCTGGGATCACCCCTCTAACCAGAGAACAAACCAATGTTTACCAAAAATATCCCCTTCAAGAGACTTTCAAGCATTTCCATGAAAAGTGAGAAAAAGCAGAGAGAGCCAAAGTCAAGTGTTTGGGTTGCTCTAGCCACACACGTGAGTCACCAGGAGCTATATACCCTTGCTCTGAAGCTTGTCACTTCATGTGCTGAAGGTTGTTCCATCTGTTTTTTTGGGTATCATATAGTTAAAGTTGTGCTCGATATAATTTATATTTCTTCATAATTGCCTATGAGAACAGAAGCTGCACCTTTTGCTAGGCACAGAGGCTTGCTGTATAGTGAAGTGGATAACTATATCTGCCCTGGACTTCTCTTTGTTACCAAACATTGCCCTGTTCCTTCGATTGTGCCCTGCCTCTTCATCAGTGTCCCATGGGGATTGCAGCCTGCTGGTCCCTGTTGAGCTGCTCCAAGAGGCTGTCACGTTTGACTGCAGCTTCCCAACAGGAAGAGGGGCTAACCATGCATACAAGGCGAAGGGACAGTGGGGTAACCAGCAACATTGGCACAGAATTTGGCACAGAAATCTTCCTGCAATAGGCACTTAAATGAACTCAGACAGGGACTCAGATATCTGTGTATAGTCAGCACATTCATTCTTTTTTATGCTTTTTTGCTGTATGAAGTCATGTGAAAGCACAATACAGGAATCGATTAAACCACTTTCTCAGTCCACTAATGGCTTGCATTGACCAAATGGTGCTTTACCTGAGGCTATAAAGTACTTTCCCATCTGGCTGGACCCGCAGCATGACATTGTCTGTGGTGGTGTCGTGGATGAAGGAACGCTTGGAGTGGACAAAGAACATGTCAGGGACCCAGATCTTCTTCACCAGTCTGCCATCAAAGGTCATGCTTTGGTTGTTGGTGCTGGGGAAGGACAACCTCTCATCTTTCCAGTAGTGCCTCAGATAAAGTGTCATGGTGAAGTCCTGCAACAAACAGACTTGTGTCGCAACTTACACCTTATCAGCACAGTAGTGATTGCCTCTGTCTGGAACAAACCATGAACTGGAAAGCACCATTCCTGAAGACATATCCACTCCCTGAGCTACAAGGGACATGACCAGCTGCAGCTTGTTTATTCCTCATGTCAGACAGACTTAGGGGGTTCAGAAATCAGAGGCCATCCCGGTGGCAAATCCACCTCGGAAATGCAAATGTTGCATTTTAGCATCTATGAGCCACTCCAGGGGCAAACATGCAGGCATGCCAAGGCAGCAGTGGGTGTAGAGTGCTGCCGACTGCTTAATCCCCTGACCATGCGATGCTGTGTTCCTGGACAAAAACAGGGAAGAAGCTCTTGCTGCCTGCGCTGCCATCTCTGCTGCTCCAGCAACTGCCTTCTCCCAGGCAGCTGGAAGAGTGTGCTGCAGTGGGAGCTCTTCTTCCAGCATTCAGTCTGAAAACCGGAACGTTTTTGGGTTTCTTTTTAGCTTTTTCTCCCCATGTATTGTACTCCTAGAGCTAAGGCATGGTCCTTGACTTTGATCTCTATTGTATTTGGAGTCAGAGCCCAGAGACACACACTTGGGTTTGTTTCTGTCCTTGTTTCAAAGGAAGCCCTCACATATCTTAAAGATAAGATGACAGAGTTATTTATAAATATGGTCTCTTTGAGAGTAGTGTAGTATGTTGCCCATAAAGTGAGCGAAGTGTCTAAGACTGACCAGTCTGCCCTAGTGACTGGAGCAGGCGAGGTCAGATGGGTTTGGGGTGGAGTTTTTTGGCACCTGATTTTTTTTTCCACAGCACTTGCCAAGCATTTTGAAATATGGGGAGTTCTGCTGTCTTTTTTCAATACAAGTGATTTTTAGTTGCAGCCTATGCTATTGCTATTACACTAGAGGCCAATATAATCCTTGGAAATGCTTTACATTGCATTGAACTGAAGCTCCCAAAGCCAGTGACCATGTAATTTCTTCTTTTTCTTTGGATTCAATCTCTAGCATGCAGCAACAATTTCCCCTGTTTAATTCAAAGATGTTTGACCCGGGAAAGACTTAAATTTAAAGATGTTTGATCTGAGAAACCTTTTACCTTGACTTCTGTGTGTTAATATGTCCTTTAAACAGCAATAAATTCACAGATATTTGTTCTTTACGGAGAGGTCAATGCCTTGCTTTTTTGCATAAATTTGCAATTACTGTTGCTGTGGAAAAATCTGGTATTGTCAGCTTCATTAGGAAAGATTTATTAATACTAGTTTTAGGCTATTAAACTGGGAACCACAATTGTTCATAACACATCATCTGAAAATCCCTCAAGCAATAACTATATATCTTGCTTCTTCTTTTGGTCCAGTTCTTAGTGACACTATTAACTCTTCCTATTATGTTTGCAAATAAATTTCCAAAGCTGAGTTGGAAATCTGTTTTTACCTTCTTGTCTTCTTTCCTCAATATAATACAGCGGCCTCACACAACATGCAAAAGCTCTGCAATTTCAGGGTCACTAGCCTATAGTAATATATAGTCTATCTATAATAATAGATATTTATAATTTTTTTTTAATTACTTGGGAAAAGATCTGATTTGTGACATTCTAATGAGGTTTTATAACTTCCTCTATTATTTTATCACTTTCTTGCAAATAGTCAGAAAGTAGCAGAGAACAAAAGAAAAACTGATATAACTAACTTCTCAGGCTTGAATTCTGTACAGAATGGGTAACTGTCACTCATGTTTCTTCATTCAAAAAGCAAGCAATGATCTTGCAAAGCATCAAGGCTTATTTTTCTATAAAGCTGCATGAGTCAAAAAGAATTGATTCTGACCATATAAAGTTTTCTCCATTATTATTTTGCAAACAGCCAAAATGGACCCTGAACAGGTGTTTTTTTAACCCAAGGCCATACAGCGTTTTTCCCATGTTGCTGAGTGTTGCAGCGTGATGTTAGAGGAGGAGCAGGGACAGTATTCAAAAGCCAGGGAACGAATCCAAAATCCTAATGTTTGTTTTTAAAAAAAGAAAAGGTTTGTGGCTTGGGCTTTGTTTGGTTTAGGTGTTTGGTTTGGTTTCTTTTTACCTTAAAATTCTCAACACTAAGTTCTTTCCCTTTACTTTCAAGTTCTGTAGCCTTTCAGGGGCTCTCTGGCCCCCTTCACAAAGTTTCTCCTCAAACAGACAGGCTGGGCCCATCCCAGGAGAGGTGAAAGCTCAGAATCTCCATGGCTATCTATCGGGGTGCCAAGACACCAGAGACTGGGGGGTCAGCTGGAGGGGTCCCCAGTGCTGGGGAGAATGCTCGGCCCTGACATGGACAGGGACACGTTCCACTAGATTAGGTTGCTCAAAGCCCCTTCCATCCTGGCCTTGATCACTTCCAGGGATGGGGCATCCACAACTTCTCTGGGCAACCTGTTCTAATGCCTCACTACTGTTTAAGTAAATTTCTTCCTTGTATCTGCTCAAAACCTACCCTTTTTCTGTTTAAAGACACTCATTCCCCTTTGTCCTTGGGAGCTCTCCAGCCCCTGATCACCTCACAACATGGCCAAAGTGAGACTATGTCTACAGTACATAAAAGTGCCTTAAAACTAACACATTAATTGGTCTCTTCAGAGCTTTTAAGTGTGCTATCATTTTTTAAGAAAATATAAAATCCTAAATCCTTTGAGACAGTCTTAGCAGTGTCGTATCAATTTGTCCTAGAGAAAAGTAAAAAATCAGATTTCTCCCTTCTGCTTCAAGGGATATGAAATGGTAGCATGAGGTCAATAGCGGATTCAGATCAAACCTAAATCTGCCTCCCAGAGGCTGTGAAGTGTTTGTCCTTGAAGGTATTCAAACCCCATGGACACAAACTGAGGTAGTCTGCTGCAGCTGGCCCTGCTCTCAGCATAGGTTTGGCCTCCGGAGGACCCATGTGTGACTCTTACCATGTCCACTTCAGAAATGCTGTCCAAACTTTCAACTTGGACGTCCACCCCAACAGGAATTGCAGGGCCTGAGGGGAAAAAAATTAAAAGTTGACAAAGTACAAACCTCGTGAGACAAAGTAATCCCCTGGCTTTAGTATCTTAGAGATAGAAATAGATGCACAGTCTGAAACAGAAACAACAGTAAACCAATTGAAATTATAAACCATTGGAATTCATAACAAAACCCTCTTAATAACAACTGAAGTCAGTAATGAGACGAATAGGTTCATGACTTTGTCTTTTTATTGTGTCATCCTACTTGTGTCCCTTCAAAATTTAAAATCAACTTCAATTGCTTTTAGCTCTAGTGCTTGGGTCCAGGATTGGCGAGACAGATGCCTGGTAAAGCATCCATTCTGCAGTGACACCACAGCTAAGGAAATGTGGGACTCTTACTCCAAATTTTTCCCTCACTTTTGTCCCTCTTGTAGGCTAATATATCCATGAGAGCCACTCTGTGTGTTTGACTTTCACATCACTCAGTGCTCAGCTGTGGAAGAGACAGGGTGACAGGAGGGGATGCACTGCGGGACACAAGCATGTGCCACTGTGGTGGAGTTCCCAAAGGGAAAGATCCAACTGTGACCTCCCGTAACAGGGATCTTTTTTCTCTCCTCCAGGCTTTGACTAGTCCCTCCTGTACCTCTGGCAATTAGAATAGAGTAGAGCTGTCAAGGCAAATAATGCTCACATTAGCAAACTGCTATGAAACTGAAACATTTTTAAATTAATTGAACATGCTGGTATTTGGTATATTGAGCATTTAGCAATAAAATCTTCTTTCATCAGAGTATATAATGGTATCCTGGATTTGAATGACCATCTGTCAGCCAGAAAGGGTAGATAAATTACAACATTCTCTAATCCGATGGGCTGAAAGAAAACGTGTTCTCCTTCATCCATTTCACTGAAAGCTTAGTTTGCTCTCCCACACAGCCACAAAACTGTAAGCAAGTATTAACAAAGGGCAGACAAAACTTTTTCATTTGAGTTACAAATGAAATGGCCAGTCAATAGGTGTGGTAATTCATTTGATTATGCACACACATCATGCATTTCTGCATCATCCAGGAATAAACATAAGGTGTGTTTGCAGATTTTTTGTCAGAGGAAAGTGTCTCTGAATACCATGAATATTTTATTGCCTGTAAACACATTTCCATGCCTTTGATTATGCTTTTTGCTCATCCAGAAGGCTATTTCTCTGCATCCCTATCCCCCCAAGCATGTCATGAATTCAGAGCGCAAAATAACAGAAATTAGTGACAGAAAATGCTCTGCTTGTCAACCTGCTTCTTCACCTCAGTACATGTTACAGTACACAAAGAAGTGACAGTGTAAAACAGGAACAGTGACAAATGTGCATGTTTCATACCTCCAAAACCTGGTCTCATGCTGAAGTCATGGTCATCTATGCGCAGCAGCTGCTCTGACTTCGTCAGGGGAGATTTGGTGATGTCAGGGCTTCGTTTTAAGATTGGGCTACCGGGAGGAGAGAAGCACAGCTGTGAGCCCTGAGCAGTGCCTACTAGAAGTACGTGCTCGTTTCATTTCATTACCCCTTAGACCATTTGGAACATTTACTCCTTAGACCATGACTGTGGGATTGCTTGCAGTGGTTGGCAGTGTGTCATTAAACAGGGATTCCTGCACTCAGGATACAGTTTAGGCACCTACGTGAATTCTGGCACTGAGAAAGCATTCATTTGGTGACTTTTTGTCACTAAAATTATCTCTGCTTACAGCAGTTTGGAGACTGTAATTCAAAAGTGTGGGCTGGAGGAATAGTATGTGTGGATGTGGGGAGAGTATGAATAGTATGTGGGGAAATGGAAACGGGGCACAGGGTGGAGAGGGGAGGCATTCTGACATGTGATGGAGTGTGAGGCCAGGAATTAGGGAAACAATATATCAAATAAGCTGCTGGCTGTTGCCCAGGAACAAAATGGAGACAGTCTGGGAACCAGGCCAGGAGGCAGGCCATCCCCTAACTTGGGATAAAATGATTAGCTCCTGCCCCAGATTTCTGCCAAGGATAAAAAGGAGCATTAAAGACCTGTGAGGTCTCTGAGCATTAAAGAGCCTGGTAGGGTCATTCCAGATGGTCTCAAATGAATAATTTCTAGGAGAGGTGAGTTGTCTACCTCCATCAGTGAGTTCTTCTAGTCATGAATTATCCCTCAGGCGTTTTAAAAGGTGGGCTCTGCCTCTGCTTTAGATTTAATTCAGCCTCTAAAAGACCTGTGAGTATACACTGGGAAAGGTTTATGCTTGTCTGAGATGGGGGAGTGAAGTTAGCAGGCCACTGACAAAGCCAACATTTGTGGTCAGGTTTGACTGTGCTCAGAAAGGCGCTTTCTTCGTGGCAGTGGCAGTGGGAAGGACAAGTGGTACGATGGTGAGCCTGTGGAGAGGGACGGATTCTTGGAGGGAAGGCACCCATTCACACAGCACAGGCAACACAAACTGCACATCAGCGCCATGTGAAGCCCAAAGGGACATGGCAAATGGCTGCAGCATCGCACCTCACCTACAGCAGGGTGTCAGGCAACAGGACTTCCTCTGGGGCCCTTTGGATCCCTCTGATGGCATGACTTCTACCAAAAGATGACTGGCATGTTCAAGTGGTGCTCCCTTCCCTTGCCACAGCCTGAGCCCAGCCATGGGGATGTGGCTGCCAGCAGCAGCCTCCCAAGGGTTTTGCCTACCTGCCTTGCTTGTGCGCCTCGCCGTGTGCTTCCCGTCTCTGCCGCTGCGGCCGGCTGCACAGAAACAACAGGAAAAGGGAGAGCTGAGACAGGAGGACATGGGCAGGTGGGTGAGGATGTCAGGAGGGAAGCATCGGATCCCTGCAGCATTACCTGCTGTCACAGGTGTGAAATGTTGCTTATTCTTTTTTTAACCTTTTCACCAAAGGCCAGTGTCAGACTGGGCATGGCAGAGGGTGCGGAAGGTGAGGATGCTGGGGGCTCACAGCTGGGACAGGGCAAAAGGAAGGGACTGATGATTTTTGTAAGGTGGGATGCCCTTGTTTTTGACTGCTTGGAAAAAGATCCAGGCTGGCAGCTCCCCTCCCACCTCCCCAGCCTTGGCTGGCATTGTCAGGGGCTTTGGGGAGAGGCTGTGCTGCTCAGGGGCCTTTGCCAGCAGGGGCACAGCCATTACAACTACACACCAGAGGCAGCTGGGTATGTTCATGAGAAGAAAATCTTTCCAAAGTATTCCATGGGGAAAAAAAAAGTGAAAAATTGTGCAAATACTCGTTTTCGATTTCATACTGTCTCCCAGCTGGCTGCCAAGAAAAGTTCTCTTTGGTCTTTGGCCAATATTTCATGTAATCATTAAAGGTAAGAATATTGCTTTTGGCAATGTAATAGCTTGAGCAAAAGTAACATTATAAACATTTAACACTTCTGACTCATCTTTAATTAAAACTGAAAAAAATAGCTTCTCTCTGTAATAAACACTAACCAGCTCTAATAATGAGGCTTTTTACCCATTAGAATACATCCCAAATCCCTCTGCAGGGATTTACAGTGGCAAAACTCCTTTTTCAGTAATGGGTGTCACCACCTGAGCACCATTGTCCCTTTGGTGAGCGGTGGAGGAACCTCAGGCCTTGCAGAATGGTTCCTCCCTGGACTGGAAACACTCTGAAAGCCAATAGTATTGGAGGGAAGTTTATCTTTCTGCTGCCACAGAGAAGCAGACAGCCAGGATAGCGGTGGGCATGTAGGGCTATATCATCGACTCATCCTGAAGTGGTGCATTGCCTGAGTGGGATTGTTTTTTCCCAGAATCTGCTCAATACTTCCCAGAGGAAGGCTGGGAATAAGCCCACAGGCAGACAGCTCTTCAGGAGAGCCTTGGGCCATGCAGCACCACTTTCAGTAGAAGGAGTAGCTTCTTTGGCAGTGTTTGGACTTTGGCATCACACAGCAAAACACTTGCAAATTCTAAATGCACTTTCTGGAGTCCTCTGCCTTGGGCTGCTGCTGACATGTCTCGCTGCTGCCTGTGTCTCATCTGCTGGCTGTCAGGAAGTAATTTCTAATGTTTTGGGGATAAGCAGATTTTGGCAACAAGCTGACCGACTTACATGACTTTAAAGTGCCCTAGTAAACTCTTGGCTGTTCACGAGTAATGCTGGTATTCAAACAGGGACGAAGCAGGCCATGTTCTTGCAATTTCTAATTTTCATTTCCTTTGTAGAGCTTATCTAATGTTTCATGATGGCCCTGGCTCTATCATGCCTGTTGAGGGAGCCTTCAAGACATTGCCATCAAGGATTCATGGCCAAATCCTCCACATCCTCTGTACTCATCAACCCTGGCTGGTTCTGTTTATTTTCTCCAGGTTTTCCTCCACCACCTCTAAACTGAACTTTATTTCCTTGTCATAAACAAGCATAAAATGTTCACTGTACTCCAGCCACTGCAGAGTACTGTGTTTATTTGAGTTTTGGTTCAGGTACTTCACTTCTTTTTACCAGTCCCATACCCCTTGTCACAGCTCTGAAGTTACGAGCCTTTCCCACTTTCCTGCCTCCTCCCGTGGCAGCAAAACTTTTTTACCAGTTACCCAGTTGCTGCGATTTGAAGCCCCATTTCTTTCTACTCAATAAACAGCTTTCCTGGGCTGGTTCCTGGGAATTGCTCTGCTGGCTGAGTGATCAATGACAGCTCCATCATGGGACCCCATTGCCCCCTGTTTGGGCTGTGAATCAATGGAAATCTACTCTGACTTCCCCTCACATGTCTGCTGTCCCTGGGTGTTTGTGGGAGACGTTGGCACTTGGGAGATTCGACTCAGGCGTTGCTCACAGATTGCTCAGCACAACCTTTTGCCACCATGGCTGCGTACTGTGACAGTGCTGCTCCTGCCTTTGCTGGAGTGACAGGCTGTCTTTAAGCTAAACAATAACTCCTGAGGTAGAATATACTGAATAATGAACAATTCTTCTTTTTTTTTTCCCGATGTCAGTATTTATTTCCTAACAGTTACAGTGCCAAAAGGCATTTTATGTCTCATGAAGCTCACAGAGACACTTTATGAAAAAGCAACAGCTGGAGCAGGGGGGCATTTATTCACAGGGCTCCCTAAGCTAAAGTAGCTCTCTGGCTGATGGGTGATGCAAGCTCTTCAAAGTCATTGTTATTCCCCCAGATCTATCCACTAATTCAAGGAATCTTGAGGTGCCTCTGCCTCAAAGGCTGAGTCTTGCTGGGGCTGGGAGGAAATGAGACTACTGAAGCTGAGGATAGCTAGGGAAAAAAATCGGTAAACCCAGATTTTGATCACTATTGCTACAGACACAAGGCAAAAAAGCAGTTATTCTTTTTGCATGTTAAAGCACGTGATTTCCTATGCTTTTATAGTCACTCCAACGCAACAGAAAAAGGAGTGCAGGATTAGAGATAGCAAAGTCTGTTTTTCAGAAGAAATAGTCCAACCATGACACCTGAAGGTCCCAGCATTTCCAAATGCCCAGCTTCACAGGACGTGTGCCAGAGGATCATCAGGTCCACACTTGCAGTATGCACCAGAAATGCCACAGTATTCATCTTTGAAATAAGAGCTTTTGGAAGCAACTAAAACAAATGGGAGAGAAGTCCTTGCCCATTGTACTATTTTATTTTGTAATTCCTTATGCAGCACACATTTCCCACCTATAAATCATACTCTTTCTTCTCTATGGAAGGCAATCTACCTGTAGTACACAATGACCAGTTTTATACTCTTAGTAGGATAATCTAATTAGGATTTGAGAATATGTCTTCCTTGAGGAGTTAAGTCAAGGCACCGTTTCAGTTCTTCCGAAAAAAGCAAGAGCCAATGTATTTTCTTTGAGAGAAAAGTGGAAGTTGCTTAAGTAATGCAGCCAGATTTGTAGTTTTTCCTGGGTGTAAGGGGTGACATCTTTGAGGAACAGTGCTGGTGGGTTTGACAATGTGGGATAACACTAATGTTATTATTATCAGATTTCATTAAAATCTGGAACAGTCTGCTCTCTCCTTCCCTTTTGATGTTCTTAGGTCTGCATGAAGGATAGCGGATCAGATTCTGTCTCAGGACATATTGTTGAGATAAGGCTATGGCATAATCTTTGGCCCTTCATTTAGTTGTGTCATTCATTTAGTTCTGTCATATTTTGGCAGGGGGCTGTAGCTGCAACTCACACCAAACCTCCCATCCTGAGTGGAGGTGCGTGTCACCCCAGAAAGTGTGGCAGCCAGCAGTTGGGGCAAAACTCCCAGGGGACCCATTTCCTTTCTGCTTATCTCATGCTTGGGAGATGCCTCCACCCGTTTTCTGATGCAGAGACTGTGGAATCCCCATCGCCACTCTCTGGAACCACCACAGGCTTAATTTTTTCAAATATAATCTCTGTAGCCCACTCTGTGGTACCAGTGCAGCTGATCCACAGCCTCTCCAGCCACTGACACAAGGCAACAGGGGGTGTGGAGCTTGCTGAGCCAGTTTTCAGCAGGACTTTTAATTAGAAAGTAATGAAAGTGGTGAAAAATGCCTTCTCCCTTTTAGCTGTGCCATGGTGCTCAGCTCTGGACAGCTTGTACGATGCCTCCCATCCTGTATCTGCTGTGCCACACAGCCCTCAGACCATGCTGGGCAGCAGAATGTCAGGACCCATGTTCTCCTCAGTCTTCCCATCAAATTATGTCTGGGCAAGTCAGGAGAGGGCAGTGGAGGCAGCATAAGTCCCTGCAGGGGACAACATCTTAGCAGGGAGGACCTGGGATTGGCAAAGGTGTATTGGTACTAATAAAGAGCTGTGAGAAGTTTAAATGTCTGATTAAATACCTAAACCTACACCTACATATTTGTCTAGGCTTTGTTTCTCCCTGTGTTTCATGACCATTTAGTGACTTGGGTTCATACCACATCAGCATCATGTTAAAGGTAGACACCAGGAGGGGGATGCCTTGACTTCACAAATGAATTGGGAAAACCTTCTTTGCAAGCCGGAGATGCTCTTGGACAGGTGGTGCAGCAGGTCCAGGTGAAGAATGAGAAGTAGTTCAAAGCTCAGAGAAGTGCTTTGCAGGAGGAGGAAAAGTGAGGGAGCTAAATGGGAAGAAAAACCACCCAGAACTTGAGGGAGGAAAGGGCAGACTTGCAATGGGAGGAAGCTGCTTTTACCCAACAACATGCACTGCATCAGACATGATGCACTGAATCAGACATGATCCACTGTGCTATGCATGAGTTCCTGGGGATAATGTAAGACAGAAACCCATGAATTTGTGCTCAAACTGAGAGACTTACAAAATCGTGAGCTGTAAACAAGACTAAGAACTGAGAAAAAATGATCACAAAAAGTATTTTATTTTGGCATTTATCAAGCCTTTGTTTGTTTGTAACTATGTTGGGTCCTACGTCCTTATGATTAGTTGGTTTAAAGATGGTGAAGAAAGATGGCCTGTTGCTATTTCAGGTTGTTAAATTTATGAAAATGAATTGGAAAATAATACTATTTCTGATGTTTACGTCACAAAGTCTGAGATGGGATTTGATGCTCTTCTACCATATTTTTGAGAAAATTCAGTGAGAACCCCATTTTAATCCATTATTACTTGAATGTAGGTCAGTCTCAGAATGCAAAATATGCAGAGGCAGGAGACATATATACACACCCTTTAAATTTTGCACTTCTTTGGTTTATCTGGACATAAACAGTGGAAAAAGAAGAAAAAGGAAACAAACCTACCCATATTGATTATTCACAGAAATGTCATGCCACCTGAGGTCTTGGCACAGTATCTGATGTTGCAAAAATGGAAGTGCCCCTGTGTGGAAGGAATTGCATCCAGCGTGTGGGTGTCTGTTGGGCTTTTGTGTTATATAAGTTGAAAGAAAGGGTAGGCAGAAGCAGGAGAGTGAGGCTGATCGTGCCAGCCGAGGAGGAGGCAGGCATGGTGCCAGGGCTCAGTTAAGTGAAAAAGGGAAATGAATGAAGGGAAGGGAAGAACAAATGGGGCAATACAGAACATGCTGAAAGATTTCATGTCTGCCCTGGTCATTGAAGAAAAGTTGACTTGTAAACAGGTAACAGCACAGTGCAGATCAGGGAAGGAAGCTGGAGTTTTGACATTTGGAAATAAATTGTGACAAACCCCAGTGATCCATTTGTCTGCCTCTCCCCTAGGGAATAATGAGATTATAAAGATCACCCAGTATGAATCTTTGCAATAATTGACGTCAATCTGGTCTAACGTCCTGTCTGACAGTGTAACTGGCTGCCTTAGCGTAAGCAGGACAAAAAGTAGATTTGAGTGAGGTTTTTAATATTTCATTACTAAGCAGGGGAAATACAGTTGAGGTGAAACTGTGACTTTGAACCTGGTTGCAAGACCATAGTTAAAGAAACTGCCATTAGTTTGCTGTTAAGAGACATTAAATAACATCTCACTAATCTGTTAGTCAATATTTTCAATAATAAAGCAGATAACAGAACTCTAAAACTCATGCATGATGGCATGCTTGAAAGAGAAACAGGCATTTGGTGATCTAGGAATTCAGAACTCAAAGCAGCCTCAGCATGTTGGGGAAAAGGTCTGATGTCAGTAAGATGAATTTCACTAAAAAGGAATACAAAGAACTGCATGGAATACAGAGAAATTATTGTAAAAATTATGAATGGGGAATAACTAGCTAAAAAAAGACAAAATTGTAACAATTTTGCGGTTGGGGCAAGGTTAAGAAATATTCGTATTGACACAGGACCAGAGATAGATTTAAAGTAAATGGCCTGAACAGTAACAAGTCACCCGACTTTTACCCAGAAGAAAGCCAAGTAAGAAACTGTTGAACCAGCATTTAAATGGCCTTTGGGGTCACAGGAGAGGAAGGTGAGAGTTTTCCACTTCCTTGGAACTCTGAGAAGCTACAGACTGTCCCACTGAACAAATTGGCTACAAAGATAGTAAAAAACACTAGTAGTAGACACCAGATAAATATAGTTTATGTTGAACAAGAGTAAGAGACAGTTTGACTTTTCTTGAAGGACGGTATGCACTATAGAATCACAGAATCATTAAGATTTGAAAAGACCTTTAAAATCAAGTCCTACTGTCAAGCAGCACCACTACCACATACACCATTAAACCATGTCCTCAAGTGCCATATCCACACCTTTTTTGAACACTTCCAGGAATGCTGACTCCGCCCCTTCGCTGGGCACTCTGTTCCAGTATTTTATAATCCTTCCTGTGATTTACTTTTTTTCCCCTAGTATCTAATCTAAACCTTTCCTGGCACAACTTGAGGCCATTTCCTCTTGTCCTGTCGCTTGCTAGCTGAGAGAAGAGGCCGACACCACCTCACTACAGTCTCCTTTCACGTAGTTGCAGTAAATAAGATAGTCTTCTCTAAAATGTTAATGACCTTGTAGACAGGGGTGAACAAGATGATACACCGTACCTCAAACTCCAAAAGAATGTTGACAGGTCCTTCTTGTAAAGGTCCCCACATGTGAATGGTTACAAAACCAGAAATAGAGGAATAATGGAGAGTTTTCACTGTGAATAAAGTTCTTCATTATAGTCCCATGAAACCTATGATAGGATCACTGTTGTTCAATAGCTTTATAAATTATTTTGGATACAAGAATTATTACTGCAAACAGCATTTACTGAGGATATGTAACTGTTCAAGGTAGTTAAAATCAGAACTATGGGTGGGGAATTGCAGCAGAATCTCATGATGCCGAGTGACTTTTAAAAAAATTCAGTGTTAGTAAATTCAGAAAAGTGTACATTGTTTTCTACCTTTTATTTTTAATTTTTTCCATTGTGCTTTCAGAAACAATGTTAAGATGGTGATGGCCTCCAAGTCAACTGCTGCTACTGAGGAAGGAGGTCTCAGTACCATTGTGGTATTTCTTGGTAAACATCAGCTTAATGCTGCACAGTGCTCAAGAAGAGAAACAGGAGTTTTAGGCATTACTGGGAATGGAGCAGCAAACCAAAGAGCAAGCATTTCAGTGCTGTTAGTAACACCCAGGCAAGTCCACGTCTCACATATCCAGTGCCCGTGGCTGATAAAAACAGCAGAGCAAGACGAGATCTTAAGGTGGGGAGGTCTTCCAGGCAGCCTGAGCAGGGGTCTCTAAGTGAAAAAGAAAACAATGGCCAAGCGCCACAGCAAAGGGATTATATCCTGATTTTATATAATCGGGAGAAGGTGAACAGGAATCTGTTTCTCAAGGCTTTCCACAACACGTGCCAAGAAGAAGAAATTTGAAAGAAAGTACACAAACACAGCATGTTTTCATTCACTCTCACCAAAGCTGTGAGTGCTAAAAACACAAGTGAGTTTGGAAGACGACTGAGCATTTTTTAGAAGAAAGACTATCACCATTTCAGCATTTCAGATATGAACCCAACTGTGGAATGCTAAAATCAATTTATATGCATATGAACTCAGGAGGGAGGAAACTACCTTGCAGCATCTTTGGATTGGTTTAGTTTTGCTTTTGGTTTTCTTTTCTTTCTTTTTTTTTTTTTTGGCTTTTTGTTTTGTTTTCTGTGCTGCGCACAGGGTTTTAAAGCCTGTTATGCCTCCTCACACCAGCTCATAAAACACATCACAATAATAGTGGACCAGAAGACAATGTGAAAGCAAGTTAAGCAAGTTACATGGTGGCAATGTTGACTGGAGATTCTATAACTAGTGTCCCAGTACAGTTGCATAGTACTTGGGTATATGAACACAGCTTCAGAAGTACCAGTAGAGACTATGTTCTGCCATGAATCCCCTGAATAAAGGTAGGAAGCGATGTGAAACATAATTCCAAAGTAAGTTCTAAAAGGGACAAAAGGAGGCTGGTGATAATGATGAAAGCAGAAAATATAATTTTCATGGCATCATTTGCAATGATAAGCAGAGAGAGAACACTTTTGGCTGGGCCAAGAAAAGTTGCCATGCAGAATTGAAGTTACTTGAAAGAACAAAAGGGATAGAAAGGCAAATGAGAGAAACAGCAAAGCAATAATGAAAAATAAGTTAATGTATAACAGGATAAAGATGAGGAACACTGCTGGACAGAAGAAAAAGATTTGAAGGAAGCCACAAAATAATGTGAAGTTAAAAGCAACAGGACAAAACTCAGCAGAGATGTGTGACAAGGGCAAGAGTTGTGGCTAGGGGCAAATAAATGAGGCAGGTGAAGTGGAGGGACAATAAAAGAGAAACAGCTAAGTGGAGAAGAAGAGAAACCTTGAATGAAGAAAATAAAAGAAGTGAAGGAGATGACAGTAAAAGGAGGAAAGGGAAATTCAAGTTATCAGCAGGGGAGATGGAGATACCAGTTGCATTGGCCTGAAGCCCACAGTGGGCCTATTGTTGCTCTCCTGAGTCCCAGAACTCCTGGAGCAAGTGGTGTCCAGCCACAACACAAACTGCTGATCTTACAAAGCGGTGCCTTGGGAGCCACGGGTGTTTGGTTCTCGCTGGATCTGGCTCATTCCTGATAACCTGCCTCCATAGGCAATGCTTTCCACAGGCATTTTACAGGCTTACTGGGCACTCCCAAGGTCTGATCTTGCATTAGTACGATTTGTTCGTGCAAACGAATGCGATCAAGATCAGTCCTGAAGACACAAAAGGAAACTCTAAGATAAGAGAATAGCATAAGGATTCCTGGGAGGTAAAGGAAGAAATCTTGTTAGGAATGAACTCATAAGACCAGACAAAGCATTAGGAGGGCAAGAAGGTGGTAACTGCGCTAGGCATAAGGGATACCCTCAGTGAAGGTACCAGGATGTGATTTACAGACCACAGACAGCTCGTACCCAGCGTGGCCAAGGTACAGAGAAGCTGACAACAGCAAAGTCCTGTCCAAACTCAGAAAAGCAAGGAAAGGTAATTTTAATGTGGCAAATGTTCATTATTATGCAGGGTGGCTCCTATCACTTGAGAAGAGTGTTACTGATTGCAACAACATCTGAAAATGTCATAAAGAGAAATATCTTTACTCATGGCAAGAGACACAGAGATAACAAGCCCAAAGCTTATTGTAGAGGATGTCATTCAACTGCTGTAAAAGATAGCTCTTACTGACAAAAACATGGACAGGGCACTCGAAAGGAGGAGAAAATGGGTTACTATTTGGAGACCAGAGTGAGGCAAAATTGTAATAATGCAGCCAAGGAGTGGTAGGGACATGACTGAAAACATGAAGTGAGTCTCTTAGCTAAGGTTAAACAAAGGTGATCTGTAGATCTTGTACAGTGAAATCTCTTCTGCCGAGAGCTGTTTGTCTCAAAGGTGGCTTTAATGCTGTCCAGGGAGATTTTAGTGTTAAAAGAGATTCCCCCCCCGCCCCCAGCAGTTAGTTTCTGGCAGAACAATGTGGCTCAGCTCCAGGCCAGTTCTTTTCCTATAGCTCATCCTCTCTAGCAGATTCTGCAAGTCTAATTAGCAACATAGGCTTTGGCCCTTTTATTGGCACAACGATGTTGTGACTTTTAGTGAGCCTTTGCATCATTCTGGTGACCCCCCCTGCAGCCTGGTGGCTTTCCAAGAGCCTGAGCAGTTGGGAAAACAGCAGATAGCCCTTTTGCCAGTGCTCCGGATCTCAGCTCCTTCCTGCAGGAGTTTTGGCACTTTGGATTCGACAGGAGTGAAAAGCCTTGCAGACCCTGCAGGATTTGCGCATGGCTGACTGCAAACTGCGAGCAGGTCTGTAAGGTGAGAAAGCTTTTATTTTTGTATTGCTGCTCTTTGAAGTGAAATTCCTTTGAGGTGATTTGTCCTGGAGATTAGCAAAAGTAAGTAGTTGAGTCCTTGACTGGCACACTGACACTTTTACAGTGAATTATGGTATTGGAGGGCTCTTTAGTAAGTCCCATCCAATAAAGCTATCTACTATGCTGCTTTCACTGTGACTTTGAACTAGACTGATTTGCCATTTTCTTTTCACACTCTGCCCTATGTCCCCAAAGCCTCAGCAGTTTTATTTAAGGAATTATTTGGGACCTTTCTGAAAATTTCTGTCATGCAAATCCAGTCCCCATAAGATTGTGGTGCATGCATGAATTCTCATGGGGAAAACCATGCCTGTCTGCTCACCCTTCTTCAGGGCTGTTGTGTCTCATGCTAGAATGGCTGCCTTGTGGTACCTGCAGTGCCCAAAATTGTGACAGAGAAGGTGTCTGACCCTGTGGAGACTCATTTATCCCATCCACTATATCAGCAAGAATGCAAAGGCAAAGTGAGTGTGGGCTCAGCTGGATTTGAGCAGGTAAAAAGACAAGCCCTGGGGCTGAAAACTGCAGATCCAATGTTGAGTTTTGGTTTGAAAGCAGAGTTTAGAGCAAGTGAGTGTCCTTGGAAGAAACTAACGCAGAACCCAAAGAAAAAAGCTAAAAGCCTATGTATGCGCTCTATCAGCTGCACCATGAGAATCAGAAGCAGAGCTGAATGTGTCTGCCAGGGCCAGCAGGATGCTGGCAGCACACCCAATGTGACAGGTCTCTACAGCAGGTGCCTACGCCACCTGCCAACACTGGTGGCTGGCACTGAGCCCTGGCAATAGGGCAAACAGATGCTCTTGTGGCCCTTCTGGAGGCCCTTCTGGGAGATCATGGGTGCAAGTCATGCCACCCTGAGCATCCTGTGGTGATGTGGAGCAAGTTTTTACCACTTCAAAAAGATTTCCCCATCAATCCCCACTAAGGCCTGTGGCTCTCTTCAGAAGGTAAAGGCTGAAGTGAAAGAGTGGATTTCCATCCTGGTCCTTACCACAAGCCTTATGTTCAGAGAGTAGTAACGAGGTCAATTATTTTAACATCTCCTTCTGCATAATGGCTATTCAGGGCTGAGTGTTGAAGGGAAGGGAAATAGAGTCAAACCCAAAATATTCAGGAGCAAGGCTCTCTGCAAGCTTTTCTGATGTTATACAGCATCCCCCCCCTTGCTGTGTTTTGAATCCAGAATTTAACTCTATTATTTAAGGGTGTATGATTGATACACCAAACATTCATATACATACACTCAAACAACATTCTGTTGTTCGTGCTTAGCAGGAAATTACATGGATGACCATAATCATCCTTTTTTACCTTACAAATTTTAAGGCTGTTGAAGCCATGGGTCTCTTACAGCCTGTCTCATCACAGGGCAAAATAAGAACTGTACTGAGCACCACACCACTGATGGACAGCTAAAACAACAGGCCAGCTTTGTTCCTCTCTCCCCATCAACTCTCCTCAACATCCCTAGTGCTTCATTGAGGAAGAAATAGGAAAGAAATTAGCTCCCAGGCCAGTGTGGGCACGATGGAAGCGCAGTGGAGCCAGCTTCCTAGAGCCACAACACCTCAGGGCTTTCTGATGGGCTTATCCTGGCACAATTACACCTTATATACAAAGTATGGGGGAAGAGGCAGTTCCTACATTAAATGAATAGATTATTTCTTTACCATGTTCACACACTTTTAATGGTTTGCTGCTGTGATTTGTTGTATTGTCGCTTCATTGCACCGACACTGTTAAGCGTGTAGTGCAGTGGGAGTTTTTGTTAAAGATGCTAAACAAGACCATGTCTGTGAGTGCATATTTCTCTCGACTGGATGCTTTCCAGCTCAAATGGAGGTACTTTGCTTCTCACCCCTTTATTTTGCTACAGCCAACATATGACCCCTGCTGCCACCATCATGAAGCCTCAATGAAAACAGGGCTCTGTGGCTGTCTTACATCCATACTGCTTCTGGAAATGCATCCCCTGGGTGCTGGTCATGAGCACAGCCACGGCATTCATTTCGTCAGGTATAACTCCACAAAGGTGATGTCACTGCTAAAGCCACTTTCTATGTATAAAGTGGTTCATGAACCCCCAGGTGCCAACCAGGACACCTCAGTCACTCTGTAACATAGCCCTCACTTGCTACAAGGGGCTGCAGGAAAATAAAAAGGCACAGCACTTTCCATCTCTTCCACCTTTCAGACATTTTTTCTGAAGGCTAACATGAGTGGTTTGAATTCCTCAGGACCGTGATATTCCTGCATTTCCATACCTGTACACTTTATGGTATTGATGGTGATACAGAGTCATTACAGAACAGGCTTTATAGCAAAGCAGAAACAACATAGTTTGTCTGTCACAAGCAGAATTACACAGCATTTGAACAGAAAGATTCGCACGTGAATCATGATTAACTGTCAGCTATATTCTTAACAAAAAAAAAAGTATTTTTCCCCTGGGTGTACCTTGTTGTGTGCCTGAGTATAAAAATCCTCATACAAAATTCCAAATATTCCCCAAATAGAATATAAGTAATCAGAACTCAGCTGTAGTAAAAAACCTTCCCCAACTCAAAATCTCCTAAAATGGCTGTCTACAAGACAGTGGGAGCAAAATATCACAGTCCTTTTGTGAGAGAGAGAGAGAGAAAGAAAGAAAGAGAAGAATGGACAACATTTTAAATAATTTTAATATCTTAATTCAATAACTGACTGCTCTTTTTGTTTCCTCTGATAACTGACCACAGCCTTGAAGTTTGCTGAGTCCTTAATTTTTTCCTCTCAAAAGCTCCATAAAACAAATTATATAGAAACAATAAAATAAATTCTGAATGTTTTCATCTGAGATCTCAAACCAATCTAATCTTCAGTAAATGCAATAATTCTCATGGACCTAAATTTCATCTCCACTTTCATGTGAATACTCTATCACATTTTAATCACCATAAAAATAAATGCTTCTTTTTTTGCACCCTTTCAAACTTTGAGATACCTCACAAACCCATTTTTTTTGAAAAGAGCACTGATTTTCACTGTAGAAAATGCATTAAAACTTATTCATTGACAAAAGCAACAACAGAAAATATTTTTGTCTGAGAGATCACAATCTGCAAATGCAAACTCTAATTATCTGTCATTTTATCATCACCCAAAACATTGCATTTGTCCAAATTGTAGCTATTTGAATGTAAAAAAATAAGACTCACCTGCCTTTTTTGTATACCTCGTGTATTTCTTTTCCTTGTCGGTGGGTTCTGCATTCAGTGGATAAAATCCATCCCCACAACAGGAGGAAGATGCTAAAATGCATTTTATGGACAGTCAACATGTTACCTGAAGGTCCTGTATCCAGAAATAGTCCATACAAGAAGAAGAAAAACTAAATGTAGATCCTTTTCCTCTTTTTAAGACATTATCGGTCTGATCATTATTGGAAGGATGTTTACTCATACAAAAAATCATCCTGCAGTATTTAATCTGGACAGTGGGGAAAGCAATTTCCACTAAACCTATAAATCCCTCTACGTCAGATGGCAGGGATTTTCTAGCAGTGTTGAATTCACGTATGCTCAGAGAACAATTATTTCCCTTCCAAACAGGCTATTTTATTAATTGGTTTAAATTGAACCCTACTCAAATACCTGTGGCATATATAAACACCTGCCTTTTAAAGCAAAGTAGTGCAGTTGTTCAGGCAGGTGTCATTACTTGTTCTTTAATCACCAAACTTATCTTTGTAGCAGGACTGTTTTTTACAAGCATTGCAATCAATTGAAAAGTGTTAATAAGCATATATCAGTTTCCAGCAAAAATTATTTTTTATTTAGCTCTACAAACAGCGTTTTCATCCTATGTATTCTTCTACATTATTTTAATATACAGGGGTGCTGTGGCCAGGATAGTTGGTGCTTTCAGGACTTGTGCTCTGCTGTGCACTGTCTCTGGAAAGTATCCCAGTGTGCAGAGGAGTGGGAGAGGACAGCGTGGGGGAGATAGCACAGGGCTGTTTGGAGGGATCCTGCTGAAACAGAGCAGCAAACACCCACTAGAGCTGCAGGAGGGCTCAGGGGCCTGATGCACCTGGTGTGGCTGACAAGATCCTTGTTGGTGATAAAGATAATAGAAGAGCATGGACAAAAAAGTATGTAATCAAGCCAGCCACATCATCCATCAATATGGGGCACAGCTCCTCCTGCACAACCCACAGATCTGTGTTTACCCTCCTTCTTCTCTGTGCTTTCCCTCTAGGCCTTACAGGTCTGATCCTACTTGTGCCTTATGGTGGAGACCTTGCCCCATGCTCTGCTGACACCACCAGCCTTGTCCCATCCCTTTGCGAGCACAGCTCTTCACTCTCTGCCTGTTACCCATGGATTTCTATTTCAGGGCAGTTTGTCAGGTCACACATGTCTTTCTAAAAATCCTGGGGAGGAAATCTCTACCTGGTCTAAGCTGCTTTGGCTTTATTGACTTCAGTGAGCATTTACACTGCCCTGGGATGCACAGAAACAACACACAGAAAGTCACTAAAATTTCATTCAATCAACCAAGATTCGATTTTGTGATTTGCTGGGCTACACAAAGTCACACAGGCTTCAAGTGATGGGCAATCAGTCACTGACAGTTTGTTGCAAAGATTAATCGATGCTGCTGTTCAAAGAAGTTGTACCCATCTTACCTTTGAAAATTACCTGCTTTCCATTTCCACTGATTCACGTAACCTTCTCAAGGAGAATAAAAAGTACCTTAGTAATGGTTCTATTCACCTGTGATGATATTAGATATACTCTTCTCAGTCTTTGTAATAGTCTATATAAAGTTTTTGGATATCTTTCATCAAATTCTCTGAAGTACATTTTTGTTGTTTCATATACTTATTTAAAAGATGCTAGTCCCTTTCTTATGCACCAGGGGAGCAATGAGGATTGACAAGCAATGGATAACTATGAATTCACTTAGCTGCCCTAGAACAGCTGGAGCTCCCTTAGTACACGAGAGGAGGGAAACATTTGTCCTCTCACTAGCAGGGCGAATTTGCTAAAGGAATACATCAAGAAGGCCAAAAAACGTATTCAATTTCCCTTTTTTTGGATTGTTGCTCATAGGAAAGTTCAAATATAAGCAATTCATAGGAAAATCCTGGAACAGATCATTAGAAAACTTCTAAACTCCTGAAAGAAAATGACTAAATGAAGATGGGTTCACGAAGTATACGCGTTGTGCAACAGCTGGTGGGAGACACTCCCCACTTCGCTCCTCCACACACGGTCCCCGAAATGCCCGAGAAGGAGCCACACAGAGACCACAAGGAGGGGAAGAAGAGAGAGTTTATTCACATGGTCAGGGGTATTTAAAGGCTTTAGGGGGTTTTAGTTACTACCAATAGGAATCTAGGGATAACAACCAATGGGGAAAGGGTTGACTAAGGGCCAATAGGGGGACTTCACATAGTCCTGGAAGAACAAATTCCTGCATACTAGGCTGGGGAGATAAGAGTTTTCTCAGGGGTTTTTGGGAAGAAGAAGGGTGACTCAGTGAAAAAAGACAAGGAATCCATTTTACAACACAGTAAAAGCCTCAGTTTTTAAGGCATTATGGCTGGTTTCTTCATTTTCTTCACAAACCCATTTCTGGCACGACTTCTTCCATTTCTGATATTGCAAGTCCTCTACCACAACGTTGAAAAAACTTGTTTCTCTGACAGGCCAATAAGCTTCAGAGCTTGGGGGAAAGCAGTAGATTTAAATAAGCTTTCAATACCATCTCACACAACATTCTCATAAGCAAGACAGGGAAGCATGGTCTTGGTGAAGTCTCTGTAGGACTAAGGCAAAACATTGCTAGCTTTAGTTTGGTTTGTCTTGCTGTACCTCAAGAGCACTTATCCACGATTCACTGTGGATGTGCAAGAAGGTAACGTGCTGCAAGTGATCTGCAAGGAGGCTGTGAACCACCTGGGTTTGTAATCTAAAGTGAAGGCTTCAAAGGGAAAAACAGCACAGTGTGCATCTTCAGGTATGTAAAAGTCACTTCAAAGAGAAAAACACTCCGCCCCTAATGGCCATGATATGCAGAACAAAAAGTATCTGATAGATTAGTAAGGGATTCGATTAGATACTAGGAATATTTTTTAACAATAAGCACAGGAAAGCATTGCAGAAGATTCCATGGAAAGAGTTTTCAATTGCCATCATTAGAAATAATTAAGACAAGTATAGAGGATCTTGTCTTAGGACCAAAGGTTAGATTGCATTTCTTTTAAAGGTCACTTTCAGCACTATTTCTTTCTGGTTTCCCAGAGAAAAAATTATGGAACATTCACATATCAGAATTAGGGGGGGAAAAAAAAAAGTGACAATTCAAATATCCAGGAACAAGAAACAGAAAAATTGAGAAGACAACTTTTTAAAGTTTGCCCTCAAATTTTGCTTTATCTTGAGCTTCAATAGATGGAGAGTTAATTTTGTCTGCTTTCTCCATGAGAACAACTAGACGTTAAAGATTTAACACTATATTAATTCAGGAGACAGAAACCCTCTGGGTACCAAATACAAAAAGAACTGATAATTTTCAGTGAACAGTATTTTCAACAAGTTTATCTGTTTTCACGGTTTGTGGGCTAGCTGTGAGCTGACTGCAGTCTCCTTGAAAGACTTTATTATTTGTCTTACCAGCTCATATATTTGGAGGGAAGATTCTAGAGATTTGTGTCAAAATATTTTCATTTTGAGTTATTATTAGTTTTATTTGGTTTGGTAATCCCTTGGCATTTTTTCCTGTTCACCCATCAAATGAGTGTTCACAATGATAAAATTTAACATACTAACTTTCCACCCACATCTGACNCAAGTCCTCTACCACAACGTTGAAAAAACTTGTTTCTCTGACAGGCCAATAAGCTTCAGAGCTTGGGGGAAAGCAGTAGATTTAAATAAGCTTTCAATACCATCTCACACAACATTCTCATAAGCAAGACAGGGAAGCATGGTCTTGGTGAAGTCTCTGTAGGACTAAGGCAAAACATTGCTAGCTTTAGTTTGGTTTGTCTTGCTGTACCTCAAGAGCACTTATCCACGATTCACTGTGGATGTGCAAGAAGGTAACGTGCTGCAAGTGATCTGCAAGGAGGCTGTGAACCACCTGGGTTTGTAATCTAAAGTGAAGGCTTCAAAGGGAAAAACAGCACAGTGTGCATCTTCAGGTATGTAAAAGTCACTTCAAAGAGAAAAACACTCCGCCCCTAATGGCCATGATATGCAGAACAAAAAGTATCTGATAGATTAGTAAGGGATTCGATTAGATATTAGGAATATTTTTTAACAATAAGCACAGGAAAGCATTGCAGTAGATTCCATGGAAAGAGTTTTCAATTGCCATCATTAGAAATAATTAAGACAAGTATAGAGGATCTTGTCTTAGGACCAAAGGTTAGATTGCATTTCTTTTAAAGGTCACTTTCAGCACTATTTCTTTCTGGTTTCCCAGAGAAAAAATTATGGAACATTCACATATCAGAATTAGGGGGGGAAAAAAAAAAGTGACAATTCAAATATCCAGGAACAAGAAACAGAAAAATTGAGAAGACAACTTTTTAAAGTTTGCCCTCAAATTTTGCTTTATCTTGAGCTTCAATAGATGGAGAGTTAATTTTGTCTGCTTTCTCCATGAGAACAACTAGACGTTAAAGATTTAACACTATATTAATTCAGGAGACAGAAACCCTCTGGGTACCAAATACAAAAAGAACTGATAATTTTCAGTGAACAGTATTTTCAACAAGTTTATCTGTTTTCACGGTTTGTGGGCTAGCTGTGAGCTGACTGCAGTCTCCTTGAAAGACTTTATTATTTGTCTTACCAGCTCATATATTTGGAGGGAAGATTCTAGAGATTTGTGTCAAAATATTTTCATTTTGAGTTATTATTAGTTTTATTTGGTTTGGTAATCCCTTGGCATTTTTTCCTGTTCACCCATCAAATGAGTGTTCACAATGATAAAATTTAACATACTAACTTTCCACCCACATCTGACATTCACCAGATCTCAGAGCAAATTTTGAAACTGAAAAGATACAATACCATTGGCATTCCTTGCTTATTCTGGACTTTCCTAATTTCAACACCAGTTTGATAGATAGGAAACAGCCATCCAAACACCAAATGATTGCCCCAAATTCCCTCACTGACAGACAGTGCTGATCCAGGAAGGGATCAATAAGTTTTGCAGTAGGGAAGGACAGCTATTTCTGTTTTACAGCTGAAGCCATCTTTCCTGGAAGGTTTTTGTGCTTGAAGCCAGATACCAGGCTTATTTGGGTTAGAGTAGGAGCTGAATGCAAATGATAATTCACCAGGAAAAAAAGGCATCTCAGGCAGTTGAAACAAATTATACTAAACAGGAAAGGTAAAAAAAAAAATCCTGAGGAAGTTGAAATGAGTCAGGTTTGAATCCTTTGTGTTGGAGGGCACTCCCCAGCAGATGCCATCGAATACAGAGTCTTGGTGTCTCCCCAGGGATGCTGCTCCCCATATCCTGCTCAGCTCAGCTCAGCTCAGGGGCCTGCTCAACACCTGCCAGTGCTGTTTGCCCTGATCCAGGACTTCATCACTTTGGTCACTGTTCCTCAAAGGAGTTCAGTGGGACCTTGGGGTTCTACTTAGTTACTGAGGGCATCAAAATACACATTTCCCAGATGTCTTGGGACTCTAATCTAGGATTTCCTGGATTTTCATTAACAAAGAATGGTAAGAAATGTCACATAAGTAAACATTTCACTCTATTTGGCCCAAATATATCATTATAATTTATTAAATAAACAATTTTTGAGACAACCAAAGATACACTTTCTGCATTTGATCCCAGAAAAGAAAACTATTTGTCCAGTTCTATTTATAACACATCTATCTTCAAAATGAGAACACAGTCAGAAGAACAAAATGAGAAAAAATTGAGAGTGGTTGGTGGGGGGTTTTTTTGTTGTTTTTGTTTTTTTTCCTTCAAGACAACAGTGAGATGCTGAACTTGTCAGGAGCAGAAATCCAGCCTGGAGAACAGCCACACAGATCTCCAGCTACTGTAGGAACCTGGAGGACCTTCAGTGCCCAAGAGGACAAGGCACAATGGAGCGTAAGTGCCTGCCACAGCAGTAACTCCAGTCAAATCATGAACCAGGCCTTATATTGTGCAGCAATACACAGCATATTCTATGTAAATACCCCTGGAGCTACAGCAGGCACACATAGAAGAGCCCATAACATTTATATTTTCTAAGCTCTTCCTAGCAGGTGTCTGCCTTTATCTAAAAGCTTTTGATGCAGACATGGAGGCATGTGTATCTCTGTTGTGATTTATGTCTGCAGGAGCTGGAGGAGCACAAGGGTACCTGTGTAACAGATAGGACACTGCTGTCTCCAGGGAACAATGGTCAGAGCATAGTTGTTTGCTTCTTTAGTACCTTCAATCATAGGTGTTGTCAGAGACTTTAAAAATCTGGTTTAATATGAAGTTAGTGGTGTTTCTGCATCCATTACTTGCGTCCCTTTTTAAGACCTATACTTCTGTTGTTTGGGATGTTCACAGGAGATCCATGCTAGCTCCGTGTAAGGTGAAATACGTCAGCTGGATCCTTCATGTTTGTTGGATTATAGGACCATATCCAAGAAGGATGTTAGCACAGATGAGCAATAGAATTTGAATAATCTGGGGATAAGTGGGAATCCACTGAGTTGCACTATGGTGGTGTCAGCAAAGCTGGTGACTATTCATAGCACTTGTAGCTCTGCTCTTTGTATTACTCAAAAGGAAACTCTCCAGAAAGCTGACAGGATTAGGGAACTGTGAATATATACAAGTACACTGAAATGATCAAAACTAAAGAAGCCCACATTGAAAGGGAAAGAAATTATTTCCTCTGCAGGCGCAAGAGATAAATACACACTTTTCCAATCTGTAACTCGATGTGCTGCGATTGTGGAGAGCAGAGACCAGGACCTCCTAGCCAGAGTGGGGCAGGGGAAAATGTCCAAGCAGGAAGACTTTAGTTTTCAGTGTTAAATATCAGTGTATGATCTGACATAAGTGCACACCAAGGTGGGAATCACATCGCTTTTTACTGGCCAAGGTCTTCACCACAAATATCTTTTGCACTTTGTTATCACATTTGTTTTTATGTCCCTTCTTCTTTCTGATGTCTCTTGCACCACTTGCTTATCATATCACAACAGACCAGATTCAAATACTCTTCACGGAAAACCTTGGAACTTGTCCAAGTAGTGATGAGGACATCAGTGGACTTCAAGAAATCATAAACACTAATGAATAGTTAGATTTCCATGCAGTTTGAATGGCAGGGAGGAGAGGAGTGCCAATGAACCCATGACCCCAAGCCTTCTTATCACAGAATAAAAATCAGATAGAGGCAAGGCAGTGTACATGGGCCTCTAAGCCGCTATAAATCCCTAAATGGATTGTGCACTGCATGAAAGGAAAGGGAAATAGGCCAAGCCTGCACTGGGCAGAAACCTGAATGGCTCCAGCAAACAATGTGCCTGAGTGAAACGCACTGCTTCAGGACTAATGCATTCAGCTGCCATTCCTCGCTGCCAAAATGAATAGCACTGCTGCAGCACCCCGACGAGGCACATCTTTAACATCACTCTGCTTTCATTAGAGCTCTTACCTCAGGGGCTTTTTTGTCCACCAAGTGCGTCTTTTCTCCTCACATGATGTGACACCGTTGCCTGTAGAGACATATTTGAGTTTGCAAGTGTCTCTATGTGGCCTTGTACTCTGACTGAGAGATTATGCGTGTTGCGTGCTGAGCTGTGTCCTTTTGTTTCAGCCCTTCTGCAATTTCCCGAAGCTGCGTTAGCTGGATTAGGAGGCTTTGTGTGTACTTGGCCGTGGGGCACCTGGTCTTTTTGCCTGGAGGTTCTGCTGCTGTAACTCAAGAAAAGGTACCGGAAAAAAATCAAAATATAAATTAAAGATAAAAAGACACATTTAGAGTTATGCTTTGCTCTTAGCAGTTTAACGGCTAAATTAAAATATTGAAACACGTATTAGTGCCTAGTGCAGCCTGGTAGAGAGTAGTTTTGTCTGCTACTAGGAGATTATACTAGAGAAGGCACACATAGGATGCTATGGGTTTCAAGGATTTCCCTGATGCTCCCCAGTATGTCCTAATCCCCACGGCACACTCATTTACCAGGAGGGACTGCTCCTTTAAAGGGATCTGTGTTGGAAGATCCAGAACTAAAAGTATGAAGGCATTTAGACTGGTTTGAAATTATGCTCTGGACATCCTGGACTGGGACCAGTGTCACTCTGTCTACCAGATTCCGGTTCTTAGCCCTCCTATCCAGTCCATGCCATTCTACACTTTTGCAATAAATAAATTTCTTACACATACAACCCTAGCTGAAAAGGGTTTCCTCATTACCTCTGCTGTTCTCACATCCCATCTGCATCACCCTAATGGGGAATTTCGTCAGTAATATGCTCAGGGGCTCAGCCTGTCCACCAAGAAATAGTTTAAAATGCTTTTCAAAAGGCAGCAACAAAATGGAAGAAAAAAGAATGGTGATGAGACTGAAATTCTTATAAACAAACACTGAGATTCCAACAGGGCCATGTCCAGGCAAAAGCTAATACAGGTACGAATAACAGCCACAGAACTGTTAACAGGAATTCAGAGAAGGCAGTAGTGCTTAATAAGAGAGCTGTTCTGCCAATATTCAGAGGGGATTAAAGGAACAACTGGACTAATTACAGCCCTCAGTCTGGCAAAATATTGGAAAGGCTGATATGGCACTCAATAAATGAAGAGTTAGAGGGTAATTTGATTAATGTCAATTAGCATGGCTTTAAAGAAAAATAGATCTTTTCAAGTTAATCCTTTTTAGATTAATTTAAAATGTGTTTGCTGGAGGAAATGAAGCAATGTGATGTGCTTCTCTAAGGCATTTAATGTTGCAGCACATGGCCTTTTTATTAAGGAACTGCAACAATACAGTATCAAGATAAAACAAGGAAAATATTTTAGAACTGAATAAAACCCCCATGCTGAATATGACTGTAAATGGCAAATCTTCATCAAGTAATGCTATTATCTCCCCAAAGAGACTGGCTCTTTGTCCTGTACTGTTCTTGGCAATAAGCAAGAGTAAACATGCAATAGTATGAAGTAGAAGAGAAAAACTGAGGGATCACTGACAAGGAACAAATGAAATATCATAGGGGAAGGCCCAGAAACTACTAGTGTCACTTGACTACAGCTTACTACAAAATTGTCCTGTTTGTAGATACAAGACTGTATCTAACAGTCAAGAATGTGGCTCATAATTTTAGAATAAGGAGGAGAAATTCTGGACACCAATGGAGATTTTTCTTGGAAAACTAGTTGATCACTACCTTCCCATTTAAAAAAAAAAAAAAAACAAACCCCAAAAAAACAAAATAAACAACCAAGATTTGCTTACTTGCATATTTTAAAAAAGGAAGATTGTAGGAGTATGAAGGTTATATTACTTGTTTCTGTGATAATGCAAACTGACTGAATCTTGAGAGTTCTCTATCCATCAAACTAAAGATTTATTAAAATACCCTTATTAAGTCTGTTAAAATATCCAGTGGCTGGAAGACCACAGAAGACAAATTTGAAATAGATTTTTTTTAAACAGTAATGATGGAGTTTGTTTCACCACGAGTGTGTTTATTAACTGAAGATAGTATGATTTTCTGGAGGATATGGGCTAGTTCTCAGACAGGGATAAATCTGGGGAAGTCCTATAGCCAGTGCCATAAGGCAGAACTGATTAGATAATCAAAAAATCAATGAGGCAGGCTGAGAACTATCAGTTTTTGGCACCAGCTAAGTGGCAAATTCCAACAATGCTTTGAAAGACAAATTTGTTTGGATCTGACAGCCTTTTCTGAATTTGGCAGTGAATTAACTTCAGAGGGCAGTATGTTGTAACAGTTGAGGTTTTTGGCCAAAAGGGGTTTTTTAAATAAATAATGGATTATAGGAGTGTGTATTTTTAAAAAATAAAGGCAAACAAATATCACAGTATTCTCCCTTGATTGATGTACTCTGAGACACACAGTGGTTTTCAGTAAGCTGCTTCCTGGAGTCACTCGCTTTCATGGGTATCCATCTGGTGGACCCACCAGCCAGCCACAAATGATGTCTGGTCATTGTGCACAGGACTCACACAATTTATATGCAGCTCCAGCATCACTTAAACATTTTCAATCAAGCACTCAGAATTTGTATAGCTTATCACGGTTTTATTCAGGGGTGAACAAATGAATAGGAAAACTGAGAGATGCATTTTCAATCTACATAGTCTCTGGCACCTCTGGATTGTGCCCAAAGCACTCTGTACATCCCAGTGTGTACAGAACTGGGGGGCTGCCTATCCACATTCCTTACCTGTAACATGGACAACTATATTTGAATCAGCCATCAAAGGCTGCTGGGGAAGTGTTTCTAGGAAAGAATGAGTTTTATCAGGATGTAGCTGTCCAAATCACCTGGGTGCATTGCCTTTCAGCACAAGTTACCTTTTTTCAAAGAGAGCAGCCCAGTGCAGCTGGCTGGCATACAGACTTATGCCATGGGATCCTTTTCAAGGGCCTCTGAGAGTATTTTTTCAAAGTGTGCAGAGTCAGTGATGTGATCCATGTCAGCAAGTCTCACCTTTCTAGTCTTCTTTCATTCTGAGGGAGTCTCGTATGTGGAATGCCCATGGGCAACCTGTCCCAATGGCTTCTTTCATATTTCTCCTCACTGCAGTCACTGCAGCCTTTTAGTTTTGTCTCAAAGAAATCCAGTAGCTCTCTGAATATGCTGTCTCCAGCTGTGTCAATTCTGAGATATTTCACAGTTGTGTTAACATTGGAACATGACTGCAGATTGGGACAGCTCTAACAACAAAATTCCTTGAATTTCAGTGCTGAAACAATATAAGCTGGCATTTGAATGGACTGAATAACTCTCTGAATTATTCATGATCATTTGGAAAATTACCAGTTGGCTTCTTTTCCTCTGCTACTGATCTTCACTATAACAATGATGCCTCAAAATAGCCATATAAAGTAAGCTGAAAAGGTTTTATGAACTGCATGGAAACACACCAGGAAGAGAACAGCAAACAAGAGCCACAAATCTGTCACATGCAATTCTGGTTTCAGTGGCTGATTTCTAAAAGCTGCTAGGTGGGTCATCGCAAATAAACTTCCCTGACACACTTTCAGCAGCATGTCTGGTACTGTTTACTGCCTCTAGATCTCGAACTGCCTGCAGTCCTTCTAGGTCTTCAGATCTGTGATGAAACAGAAATGCCAGAGCAGACTCTTCTCACTATGTCTCTCTTTAGCCTGTTGCTGATAAGCATGATCCCCCTGGTGCTCAGTTGCTCTGTCCTCCAGATTTACAGAGGTGAGCTGGAGTTATTTTAGACCATTTTCCCAAACAATGAATTCCCTGTCAAAAATTCCTGTACAGGACACAGCTGGGATTTGCTCTGATTTTTAAAACTGTATTGTAACTGAAACAATTGACTTCTTTATTTTCTCCCAGGATGACAATTTAGCAAAATATTAATTTGCTCAGTTTGTCTTACTGCTGTTGCTAGTGAAGAGAAATCATGGGCTGAATCCACAGTGAAATATTTTCTGTTTCTTCACCAGATTAACTTCTGACTCTTGTGTGCAGATACCAAATGGTGCAATGTGGGGAGAGACAAGACTGGACAAGTAGTCAACCATTAGTCTGATTGCAATATTTAACTGAAATAAAATGCTAAGAAGAGGTCTTGTTTTACAGCAGAGACTGCAAGTGTACAGGAATCAACAGATGGTTGTGTATCATAGAAGGCACTGCCACTGGCAAATGAGCAAGCTCAGTATGTCTGTAAAGATTCTTAAGTATCAGAAATACTCTGTCCCTCTGCAGAATAAGAGAGTTCCTCTGGTGTCAGAACAGATGGTTCTTGGAAGTGGTCCATGAGACAGAGGGACACAAAACAAAAAACAAAATACCCAAGGAAACCAAGAAGTTGTTTGGACAGTCTTATACAGGGGAAAAATTCCTTTCAGATTACTGAACTGGTGATCAGGTTAGTCCTGGGCACACATGAAAAACACATCAAGCAGACACTTAAAAGCTTTCTAGGACAAGTCTGAAGAGGAGATCTCAGTGCCCTGTGCCCTGTCTCCATCTGTTGTACATTTCCACTGCATTATCAGAAGAAATAAAGCAAAGCCCCCCTGCCCTTCCTCTCTCTTAGGTTAAATGTATGAAGAAGAGCAAGTGTGGCAGTGTCCCAGCATTTGAAGGGGACTGTGTCAGTACTGAAATATGTGTCTTAAATCCATGTGATCTAAACAAGTTACAAATTTCAGCTTCCCTTACCACCAGCCTTCTTTGCAGCACCTTGTAAAGAAACCAAGCAAATGGAGGGAGGCACAAAATCCATAGACTCACCTCCATAAACTCATAAAGCCCCATCTTGTAACACTTTAGCTTCTCTGACTCACTTAGTGGGTAACACAGGTCCTTAACAGCACCGATAACTAGAAATCCTCTGGTTTCCAGTTTTGTATTATTCAGTCCTACGCAGTCTGTCAGTCTACCCTTTGACATCAACAATACTTCTTGTCTAGCATTTATCCTTCCTGCAGTGTCCACAGACTGCAATCGTAATGCCTTTACAGCCATGATTTTACAAGGCTCAACAGGACAAGAGAGCTTTAATTCTTTTCTTGTATAACAGTCTCCCTAACCATCCCAGGAGTCCTTCCCTACACCTGCACCTGTTCACATGCACATTTCTTCAATGTACGTAACCAGAATTATAATTAACAAAAATAAGGTCTTACCAAATACTTTACACCTGGTGATAATATTTTCTGCCTTTACCACAGAAGTCACCCACTAGCACACCATTAGCAGTCTATTTAGTATTTAATTTTTCCAGTGCTCTGTTAATGAGGGAGGGCAACTCATATCCCTATTAAATGCAGGGATTCTCTACTTGACCAGCACAGTCATTCCTCTCTTCCCAGTGCTTAAGAACAGTATATTTGCCAGTCCAAACCTTGTGTGGGTTCTCCAGGTACACAGATTTCATCAGCAACAGCAGATCTTAGACTGGTGCCGCACACTGGTAGAAGAGGACAGCTGAGTAATGCAACTCATCTGGGCTCTCAGTGGACCTCAAAATGACACAAATGGTGAGAGGTGGTTGATGAAACACTGTGTGGCAAAGCCCTAGACCTGGATGGCAGGGTCTGTTTCCACTTATGGTGGGGTGTCTCTACTTAAGAGTGATGTGCATGGTGCTGTCTGTGCCTTATGGGTGCTCCATCAGGGTGGGCCTTCTGGTGTTGCAGAGCTTATTCATGGTTAGGAGGTGTCCCTTTGCTGGCCCTAGCATCTTCTGCTCCTAGTATTAGCTCTATGGAGGCTGATGAGATTTCCCATGGATTCAGCAGAGCTACCAAGTCATGACTTTTAATCCTGTCGTTTCCCAGACTGCATGGTCAGAAGCAATTATTAATTGTAAAGCCTCAGTGGCATAATAGATTTCTATTTGGAAGAGAGCTTTGATTAATTTTGGCCTTCATACTTTTGGAATTTTTTGTGTCATTTTGAAGTTCCTTTTGCAGCACAAATTATCATTGATGTCTTGAGATGTAATTGTAGGATTTGATAGGTTCATTTCACATGAAATCATAAAGAAAAGAGACTTGAATGGGAGTACCAGACTTAGTGTTTCTTGCTATACCAAGAAATTGTTTGGGACATAGATGACTTATTAACAAAACCACTGCTTGGAGCTGATGTATTTATCCCACGCCATTCTCCTTTTGGTTTGAAGGAATATTCGAATTTAGCATTTAGTTCAATCCGAACTGAGCCTTAAGAGGAAGTCTTGATGTTTGCATTTCTTTTCTGATAAGCATATAGTAATGAACAGGATTATTTTCCTTTACAATCATTTAAAAACTTTTGATGGTACTTTTTGTTCTTCAACCTGAGTGGTCCAGCTTAGACCAGGCTTCTCAGGGCCCTGTAAGGTTGATTTTTGGATACCTCCAAAGGTGAAGTTTCCACAGCCTCTCTGAGTAGCTTTCTCCTTGTACCTTGCTGCAGTTTGTGACTGTTGCCACTTGCCTTTTGCTGACCATCACTGAGAACAGGTCTACACCTTACAGAAATCATAAACCCCTCCTGAACATGCTGTCACCATTACTGGGTGAAACAGTGCTTCCTGCAATGACCTGGGAACAGTGATTGAGCAGTGAAGGTCCAGCTTAGAATCACTGAATCACAGAATGGGTGAGGTTGGAAGGGACCACAGTGGGTCATCTGGTCTAACCCGCCTGTTCAAGCAAGGTCATCCCAGAGCACATGGCACAGGCTTGCATCCAGACAGTTCTTGAGTAACTCCAGTGAGGGAGACTCCACAGCCTCTCTGGGCAACCTGTTCCAGTGTGTGGTCACTGACACAGTAAAGAAGTCATTCCTTGTGTTCAGGTGGAACTTCCTGTGCATCAGTTTCTGTCCATTGCCTCATGTCCTAGTCGTTGGCACCACCGAGAGGAACCTGGCTCCATCTTATTTGCATTCTCTCTTTAGATATTTATACCCTTTAACGAGGTCTCTTCTTAGTCATGTTTTCTGGAGGCTGAACAGGCCCAGATCCCTTTCCTTGTAAGAGAGATGCTCCAGTCCCTTAATCACCTTTGTAGCCCTCTGTTGGACCTGCTCCAGGAGCTCTATGTCTCTCTTGTACTGAGGAGCCCAGAACTGGACACAGCACTCCAGATGCGGCCTCACCAGGGCTGGGAAGAGAGGGACAGGACCATCTCTCTCCACCTCCTGGCAATGCTCTTCCTAATGGATCCCATTGGGCTTCTTGGCCACAAGGGCACACTGCTGGTTAGTGGACAGCTTACTGTCCACCAGGACCCCCAGGTCCTGCTCCACAGAGCTATTTTCCAGCAGGCCAACCCCCAACCTGTACCTGTTCTCAGGGTTATTCTTCCCCATGTGCTAGACCCTGCTTTTGCTCTTGTAGAATTTCAGAAGGTTCTTCTCTGCTTATCTCTCTAACCTGTTGAGGTTCCTCTGAAGGGCTGCACAGCCCTCTGAGGTATTGGCCACTCCTTCCAGTTTTGTATCAGCAGCGGACTTGCTGAAGATGTGTCTGTCCCTTCACCAAAGTCATTGATGAACAAGTTAGCTCAGAAGGGTCAGATATGCCTTGACTTTCTGTGAGCAGAACTTGCATAGGAAAAACAGAGCGCCAGATGTTAAAAAGGAAGGTCCACAATGCTGGGGTTGTAATATTTTAGGTGAGCTGCATTACAGAAAAAGCCAGCCCTTTTCTTTTTAACATTCTCCACATTGTTTCACCATTGTTTCTTCTTTTCCCCTTCCAAACCAGGTCAGTACCAGTTATATGAATCCATGCATGTACTACTAGAGCCATCACGTGTGCAGGCCATTGAAAAGAGTCACTGAAGTGTATGAGCAAGCATAAGGCACAGTGCCAGGGGGACCGGGGCACAAAAGATCTATCAGAAAGGTCTCAGCAACTCACTGAGGGGGAACAGATAGAAGAAGCAGCATTTATTTTACATGGTTCTATTTCCAGATAAAATAGAGAAAACTGGATGTGTACTTCATTGCAAGCACACTAGCAGGGTGGTAGAGTTCAAAATGTATTAGACCCATAAAAGAGGAAAACCTTGACAAAAGTACAAACGTAATTAATACAGTTTTTCCTGTGACCATTTTGGCTTCTCACATTATTGCTTTCTGCCCATTTGTCCTTTTCCTGCACGTGTGTCCTCTTTAGCCTCTCACAGCCAGGACCTTCCCTTCCTGGTTCAAGCTCTTGCTCTCATTTCATTGCACATTCAAGTCAAGGTAAGCAGAAGCAAACAAGGCCTGTCCCCAGGACATGTGTCCTCATTGTGGCGGCCCCAATTCTGCCACCAGTGCCATTTGCTTGTGTCCCACTTGGGACTGGCCTTGGGAACCTTTGGGGATGAGAAGGGATGGGAGGTGGGCCTTACACCCAGCACTGTATCTGTGGCTGGTCCTGCAATTGCAGCCAGGGGAACAGGATCATCTGCAATTTTTATTTCCATTGGGGTGCAGGGACATAGAGAATAAGGAAAAAAGGGGGAATTTTTATTACTGTTTACTCTATTTTTCATGTGCTTTTCCATCTGGAATATCAGCTTGGGGTTTTTTTGTTTGCCAGAGTCTCAAGTGGTGCAATAGGCGGCTGCACTGGGAAGCAACACCGACCCAGGATGGGTCTCTGTCTCTTGGAGAGCAATGTGGGCAGCGGGACAGGCAGGGCCATGGGAAGCAGAGGGGACAGGGCAACAGTCGGGCAGGCAGTGGCTGGGGCTATGGTGCTGAGTAGTGCAGGCAGGCAGGCAGTGATGGGGACTGTGGAGGAGGCAGCCATCCAGCCAGGCAAGCAGCAGTGCGGGCGGTGTTGTTGGTGGGCAGTGGTAAAAAGCAGCCATGTGGGCAGCAGAGCAGACATAAAGCAGTGTAAGCAGGCATAAAGCAGTGTAAGCAGGCAGCAGTGGTGCAGGCAGGCTCCCACCTGCTGGAGACAAACAGCTCCACAGCTACTTTTCCCAGCTGCCTGACATGACGTTTCCCAGCAGATGGGGGCCTGGCAAGAATGACCGCCCTGTGAAGCCCAGCATCATCGCCCAGGGGCCAGGGTGGGTCATGGAGGAGGTCCTTCTCATGCAGTTTGGTGTATCAGGTGAGTTTATCCCAGCATGAAAAAGACTATACGCAGACGTGTATTTGCATCTGGAAGGAAATGCCACCTTCCTGGTAACCCTGTGAGGAAGGGAGAGCACTGGGGAGGTCCCTCACTGCCCAGAGTGAGGGAAGTGTGAAAAAAGACCAGGTTGCTAAAGTTATGGAGAAGATTATTGTGGGAAGTATTCAAAAACAGCTGAAAGACAATGCTGTCATCGGTCACAGCCAACATGACTTCATGAGAGAAAAGTCCTGCTTATCCGACTTGAATTCCTTGTATGACAAGGTAACCCACATAGTAGATCAAGGGAAGGCAGTTGATGTAATCTTTTTGGATTTCAGTAAAGCTTTTGAAACTGTCTCTCAAAGGATTCTTCCGGACAAAATGTCCAGCACAGCTGGATAAACACATCATGTGGTGGATGAGCAGTTGGCTCATGGGTTGAGCACAGAGGGTAATAGTGAGTGGGGTGACATCAGACTGGTGACCTGTCAGTACTGGGGTTCCACAGAGCTCCATCTGAGGCCCTGTGCTCTTCAACATCTTCATAAATGACTCGGACGCAGAACTGAAAGGGATACTGAGCAAGTTTGCAGATGACACAAAACTGGGAAGAACTCTTGGCTCCCTGGAAGCCAGGAAGGACCTGCAGAGAGACCTCAACAAATTAGAAGATTGATCAATCACCAATCACATGAAGTTCAGTGAGGGAAAGTGCTGGATTCTGCACCTGGGATGGTGCAATCCTGGATGTACGTACAGACTGGGGAATGAGATGGTGGAAAGCAGTGCCATGCAAAGGGACCTGGAGGTCCTGGTCAATGGCAAGTTGAATATGAGCCAGCAGTGCCCTGGCAGCCAGGAGGGCCAACCCTGTCCTGGGGGCACCAGGCAAAGCATCGCCAGCCAGTCAAGGGAGGGGATTGTCCTGCTCAGCTCTGCACTGGGGTGGCCTCACCTTGAGTATTTTGGGCAGTTTTGGGTGCCACAATATAACAAAGATATTCAGCTATTAGAAAGCATCCAACAGAGAGCCAGAAAGATGGTGAAGGGCCTTGAGGGGAAGCCGTATGAGGAGTGGCTGAGGTCACTTGGTATGTTCAGCCTGGAGAAGAGGAGACTGAGGAGAGACCTCATTGCAGTTACAACTTCCTTGTGAGGGGAAGAGGAGGGGCAGGCACTGATCTCTTCTCTGTGGTGACCAGTGACAGGACCTGAGGGAATGGCCTGAAGTTGTGTCAGGGCAGGTTTAGATTGGATATTAGAAAAAAGTTCTTCACCCAGAGGGTGTTTGGGCACTGGAACAGGTTCCCCATGGAAGTGGTCACAGCACCAAGCCTGGCAGAGTTCAAGAAGTGTTTGGATGATACTCTCACGCACATGGTGTGATTCTTAGGGGTGGTCCTCTGCAGGACTAAAGATTAGACTTGATGATCCTTGTGTGTCCCTTCCAACTCAGCATATTCTATGATTCTGTAATGCATGGTAACTGGAGGCTTCATGAGAGCATTTCCCATGGGTGGTAAAACTCACCCAAAGATGAAAAAAAAATCCAAAATAAAATATACCTATCTGCTTTTCTCCATTCCCTCTTCCATTTTCTAGATATAGAAAGCTGCCTGACATTAGTACATTTTTGTTTCTGGCTTTGGTTTGAATGACAGTTTTCACTGAACTCTCAGGCACCTGAAAACAGGCTCTGATTTCTTAGGCCAAATCCTTTCCGCTCCCTCTCTGGCAACAGTGAATTTGTTATTGGAGGGTTGATACTAATAGCATTTGAATGGTTTATCTTTAAAGGAAAATAATGTAATTATTTCAGAGAGAAATCCAGAGCTAATAGAAGAGGAGGCAGTGCTTTGAGATACTCTGGGCAAGGACCCAAAAAGCAGACTATTAGCATGTGTAGTAGCAAGTTTATGGCTTTGCAGCCCAGTGAGCTGATGTCAACCCAGAAATAGCACAGGAAAATCAGAAATCTTCTCCACAAATTCAATCCATGGTAGTAATACAATGGATCAATTTTGTGCCAAATATATAAAGCATATTATGTATGAGAAAACATCATGCTTTTGCTGTGACTGTCACCAGTGGTCAGTACATGGTGTCCTATGCTACCACCCAGAGTTGAGCCGTGAGAATGTTGCTTCTCCAACATTATTAAAAAAAAAAAAAGAGAGAGAAAGAAATCACCTTCCCCTCTCCATTAAAATATTCCTTTTCAAGCTTTTTCCTTGAAGGTTTTTCAGACTTTTTCCTTCTGTTCACTTCCTTCATTTCCCTACCTTAATAGTAATGCTGAGCAAAAAAATAATATAAATGCAGAAAAATTACAAAGCAAACATTTCTAAAGCAGTATGTTTTGTGGCACAAAATGTTGGAGAACTTTTCTTTAAGACTTTAGTCTTGTAAAACTCAAAATCCCAGAATATATTGGGATTTCTGCAAAATATTGTCTGTTCTTTTCTGGTTTTCTCTAATGATGGAGGAGATAGACAAAAATGGTTGTTATTAGTCTGTACATGCTTTTTGCACATGGTTTCTGTAGCTCCTTGGAAAGGCTTATCTCTCCATTTGGGATTAATGACATTGTCCAGTGTGCAAGAGCCAAAAAAGCCATTAACAATCGCCAGACTGGCATCCCTTTAACAGTAACTTCTTTCATAGCCCAGACAAAGTATTAGAAAACATTCAGCATTTTTGAGAGGTGATTAAGATGAGCTAATTGGGCTATCTCATTGACATCATCTCTGATGTCAATAATTGGATGCTTTCATCTTGTTGCTCACTTCGTATTGGTGTCACAAAATTTTCTGTTGTTTATAAATGTGGCCTGTAATTTCCATTATAGTACACGCAGAGTCGTCTATGAGTAAAAAATAGTTGGATTTTGCCTTGTGCTGAGGAGCATAAAGCTGCTCAGGGACTTCAGTGGTAAAAAATGTGTAAAAAAGGCTCAGAGAGGGAGTGATGACCACTTTCTCTGCTCACATTAATACCCAATCCCCAATGCTTGCATGCCAGCCCGCTGGGAAGCCTCATTTCTATATATGAGTACTCTCAGCTGACAGACCTTTGGTTGTCAGGGACTTCAGGACATGTATTCCCTGGGCAGTAGCCCCATGCTGTTTCTTTTCATGACTTCCATCTGCCACAGTGGCCAGTTTAAGTTGCAGAGAGGTCTGGGGGTGATGCTGGCCAGGCGGTTGCATTGGAAGCACAATCCCTCAGTTGTGGAGTCCCTGATCTCCCATTCTTGGGAGCTGGGGAGACGGGAAGACCTTAGGGGCAACATCACGCTCCCAAGCATGAGTGTATGTAAAAACTCTAAGGAACCATTTAAATAGCAATTTGCAGAGTTCAAGCTTGCTCACGCAACCTGTGTACCATGCTTCATCCCCACCGATTAGTTGCAAATTTAATCACCTGCTGCACCTCTTTTGAAGTCTCTGCCTATGACAGTATCTCCACCACCAGCCTTTCTTGCTGTTTGAAGTCCTTTGCCTGCACAGAACTTACTTTGTTCTCACACTTCTTACAGATTTAATCTGCTTTCTGCAGTTTGGCATCATTGCAGAAAAGCAAGGTGAAATGCAAAGGAGATGAAAGAAAACCCCAGCGTCTGAGAGATCCCATTTTACCTGCTGAGCAGCCCTGCTGCTTGGAAGGTACAGGTCTCCTTTGCCTTCTATTCATATGTCAGAGCTTGTGGAGCTTCTCCTGCTTCATGTGCATTTGTTTTGGGTAAGTCCGTAAAATATAAAATGCTCAAGTGAAGTGGAATTATTCTGACTTTAAGCCATCATTGTAAAATTTCTTCCAAATATTTCCTGCAAGATCATTAGTAAATCAGTAGGATTTCTATCAGATGATGAGTAAAACTAGACATATCAAAAAAACAGTCCTCACAGGTACAAATCACCCTCCTGCATGTGAAACAGTTTGACTGTACCTGTATCCTTAGGTCATAGGATAATTTTTCTTTTTCACTGGTAATTACTGACACTATTTATTGATATTCCAGTAGATTTAACTTTCCAGTGACTTTTGGTCACATGACTTTGGGAGCATATCTCAGACACTCTGCTGGGTTGGGGTGCAAGTGTCTCAGTAACTTCCTCCTGCAAAGGTGTCCCAGTCATAGCGGTCAGGACCAGTTTGTCACTGTGTGGGTGTGGCCAGGGCTTTGTATTCTACACCCCCTATGTAATTTCTCATGGACTGCTAACAATGGATCATTTGCAGCAGCTGCCCAGGGCACACCTGGCCCCTCAGGCTACAAGCTGGGTGTTTAGAAACTCTGTGAGACAGGAAAGTTTCCTGTCTTCACACCAATGTCTCAGGTGTGATAACTCCCCTCCAGGAAGGGAAGTCCTTAGCACCTTCACACCCGGCCTGAGGGGTCATGCCTGCTAACAGGCCATCAAGGATTCCAAAAATATGCCATGACTCACACAGTAAATCACCCATTATGAAACTCTGGGGAAGGTACTGGGCATTCCCATCTGAGCCTAAGTGTATATAACCTTGGGGGTTTGGGACTTGTGGTACCACCTGTGGGATCCAGAGGAGGACAGAACCTCAACAGGACTGCGACTGCCACTCTCAACCAGACTGCAACCATCATCTTCACCAACGGGTTTTCTCTTCCCTTTTACTGTGTACTCAGGGGGGCCAGGTGGTGCTCAGCACAGGGGCTGGCAAGCTCCATTCTGTTCCAGCCCCACAGTGGTGGGTTCTTTATCTGGGGGGTTTTTGTGGGTCAAATGGATTTTTCCTCTGCATCGTTGTACTTATTGTGATTTTTTAATTGAATTGCAATTCTGACTTGAAATCTCTTTTTAGCTGTGTTCATTTGTCCTGCTGGTTTACCTTTAAACCCGTACAAAGGGTGACATTGGCACAGCCAGGAGAGATGGTGTCACCTGCAGAGGAGGCCAGGAAGCAGCTTCTAAAGCGTCATTTCAGGGAATGTCTTCAGGGAGGGAGAGGAAAGTCAGTGAGTCAGTGCAGAATGCCTTGCTGTCTTGCAAGTGGAAATAAAGATCCTGGGAGCCTCCTGATGGCTGCGATGGTGAAAGTCTGCATGTGTGCATCCACCACAGCATTGGCTGCTGGGATCCAGGCAGCTGTGCAGTACCCTGCCAACCCCCCTGCTGCTTAAGCTGGGTTTGACCTCCTGCTTTTCACCGCTGGTTTCCTCCTGGCTGATGAAAAATGAGGGCTGAATACCCCAGCCCCAGATGAAATCACAGCCTAGTAGAGCTGCACCCCTGGTCCTTGTACCAGGATGAATCCCTGCAACCCAGACATTCATTACCAAGGTCAGGGAGTTGGCATCAGATGTGAGAGCCCTGGTTGGCTGGGACTGCACAAGGCCACGTCCTGCATCCCCAGGGCGCAGGGTCCGCACAGTGCCCCACTTCCATCTCACACCACCTCCTCTGCCACATCTGCATCACCAGCCTATGGTGCAACATATTGTACTCTTTAGGAAACAAGCTCAATGCTCCTGGAATTAGGATCTGAGTGACGCTGGCTGAATCATAACCTTTAAAAAATAGCAGATTTTTTTTTGTTCTATTTTTCCCTCAGTGAAACAAAGCCGGATTTAAAGGTCTGTTGTGGGTGGATGATTGCAACCCTTGATCCCCAGCCAGAAGCATTGCATTACATAAAGAGTTTTTTTCTTCATTAGGAATTAATCTGTGCTAACCAACTGTCAACTGCTGGTAACGACCATTTATTAACATGCTGCCCTCCCCGGACTAGGGGCGTTTAACTGACTTATTACATTAGATGTAATATGAAAATGCACTTATCCCAGGCGCTCACATGGCCCAGCTTTCCGCCTGCCTGCCCACACGTGTGCTGGTGCAGCGGAGTCAGGGCAGCCGGGCAGGGCAGGGGCTCAGCCTTCCTCCTGCCTCTCTGCTGCCTGGCTGTGGGATGTAGCATCAGCTCAATAAAACCTCCTCACTGGAGAGGTGAGCTGATAAAACAGACCTGTGTGTGACAGTCCTGCTTTGGATTATACTGGGGGCATTATTTGCCACCAGGGAAAGGAACCAAAGTTTGCAGAAATGCTGTAGGTATGGAAAAGCACTTCTATGCATCTCTGAAATACGAGTTCACTGATGATTAAATCAGGAGAGGGGTTTATTCTGCCTGGTCAGATTTCTGTAAATCTGGGCTAACAGGGGATCTTAGGAGGTGACATGGAAAAGTTGGGGCTGTTGTTCATGAAAGAGTTACCACCTCTATGCAATCTAATGAAACATTTAATGAAATAGCTGAAAAATATATACACCAAAAAAAACCCAAAACCCACCAACAAAAAATCAACTTCCAACCTCCAGCTATGCCACTTCTTCTGCAGAAGGAAATTGTGAGGGCAAGTAGGGCTTGTATGGATTGATAGTGATAGGACAAGGGGAACAGTTTAAAACTAAAAGAGGTATATCTTGTTCAGACTTCAGAAAGAAATTTTTTACTGTGAGAGTGATGAGACACTGGAACAGGTTGCCCAGAGAAGCTGTGGATGCCCCAACCCTGGAGGTGATCAAGGCCAGGTTGGATGGGGCTTTGAGCAACCTGGTCTAGTGGAAGATGTCCCCGCTTGCGGTAGGAGGGTTGGACTGGATGGTCTTTAAGGTCCCTTCCAACCCAAACCATTCTATGACTGCAGTAAAGCTGCTGTGAGATTTTTCTGTAAACAAAGTGGGGGGCTCTGAGAAGGGTCATAGACAAAATGAAGGTCACTTAGTCCAGAGAGGTGAAGAGCAGAGGAAACCGGAGATATATCTGCAGAAACTTAGGAACACAAACTTTCCTTCATATACACGGGGCGTAACAGACCCAGCAAGGGAGATTCAGCCTGGATACTGGTAAACACTTTCTAATTTTAAGGCTGGTTAATCACTGGTAGAAACTTCCTAGGGGAGGCTGTGGGATTGCAGGTTTTTAAGAACAGTCTGCACAAGCACCTGTCAGAAGTGGTTTACATGCCGTCAGTGATGTGTTCAGGCACAGGAGCATTGCCTGCCTGGTCTCCTTGTGGGCCCAATTCACCTGACTGTTGTGGCAGCACTAGGCACAGCAGCCTCGTCTTGGTGGTGGGGATGTGCCCCAAGATTATCACTCCCAGTCCAGAAAAGTGTCAGTGCTGGAGCTGGGCTGTGCCTCACTGCTCTGTCTCAGAGACCTGGCACACACTGAGCCCTTGTGCCATGTGTGTGCCCTCTGCTCAAGCACTCAGCTCAAGGACCCAGCTCAGTAGCTTTACCCTCTCCACCCTCGAGAAATATTTTTCACTCTCTTTCTTTCTTTTGTGACTGCCATCAGGTTGTCCTGGGTGATTCCTGATCTCCTCTCCCAGCCTTATGGGGAGCAGAAACAAGGATCGGGGTAGACACCAAAAGACTGCTGGAGGGGTGTCTGCTTGGCAGCAAGTGTGTGTGAAGTCTTTGACTCCATTACCTGCTCTAGTGACAGCAGAAAGCAGGGAGGCTGGGCTGAGAGGTGGGTGAGGTGCTTGAGGCATTGAGGCACATCCAGGTTCAGGGAGGCAGCTGGGAAAATGAAATCAGGGGTAGTTTGACACCACAGTGCTGAGCAGAACTGCACAGCCAGCAGGGTGCGTGAGCCTGGAGGTTCATGAGAAAAGAACATCAAGGCATTTGGCTCCATACAGAGACATGCCTTGGAGTGGCCACAAAGATTTGGGGCAGGCTCCATGCTGGGAATGGGCGTGCCTGGAAGCAACTGTGAGCGCTTTAGGGCTTACATGGCAGCTCAGCAGCATTCCTCGTTTAGACTGAGGAATGAAACTCTGGGTCTAAAGTGCATCCTGGGTGGCTGCTCCAGGCCTGAATGCACTGGTAGATCCTCTTGTGGGCTGCCTCCTGGGCCTGCACCCACCAGTTGGCTGGGCTATGATGCCTCTCACGGCTGCGTGTCGTGCATCCTTGATTGATACCTGAAGTGAGGATAAGCCTCAGGCTTCTTTCTGAGGCTGCTTCCTTCTCTGTGAAATCAAACTTTATTTATTTATTTATTTATTTATTTATTTATTTATTTATTTATACCAGGCTGTTTTACATCTTCCCAATTAAACTGCTTCAGCTAACTGGTTTATTGGATTCACATGGTAAGGAAATATGTTGCAGACAGCATTTGTACTTGTAAAGCAGCCTCAGTGGTTCCTTCCTTTGCCAGAGCTCTGGCATAAAGGTGGTTTGCACTGGAGCTGTTAGTCACTTATTTTCATGGCTTTTGACACTAGCTGAGATGGGGGAAGAACACTGACATGCTGTAATGTTCGCGTCAGCTGCCAGAGAACTGAGGAAGAGAAAGCATAAACATTACAGCCATGATTAAAGGAAAGAAGAAGTGAAAATCAGTGGCCTCGTAAAATATTGCCTTTGGCACAGTCACAAAAATACTTTCATTTTTGGGGGACTTTTTTCCTCTTCTTACCTCTTTCACTACTTTTCCCTCTTTTTAAAGGAACCCATGTCCTGCTAAGCGCTGCATGGCTGTACCTGCATGAGGGTGAGCAGGAGACAGGGAGAGGCCGCCTGTGTGAGGCTGAACCTGGGGAAGGGAACCTGATGGGCAGCATCACTCCTGGACAGCATCACTGATGGGTACCATCATCACCAGGCAGCATCACTGCCAGGCTCCAGGTATTCTTTTACATGTTAATGAGGTACAGAATGACACACACAGTGCTCCTGCCCCAGCCTTACTGTGTGAGTGGTGGTGAAGGTTCTCAGCAGCTCAGCCAGTGCCATTTCCATTTAGCAGCTCGGTTCAAAATTGAGTCACACAGCTTTCATGTCCTGGGAAGATCATTTGATTCCAAGTGATCAGCAGGGCCTCCCATTTCAATCCTTCCTTTGCTTTCTGTGCCATACACAAGCCCTTCTCCAAACAACAGAGCCCTTTGAAGCAAGGACTCCTCCTCCTCCTCTCCTGAGTCACCACTGGGATGAAAGGTAGGTCTGATGTGGAAGGAATCTGACAGGAAAATCCTGCAAACAGACACCACCTCTTCAGACCAGAGCACCAACCTCCCTCATGGATGAAATACACATGGAGAGCACCCATCCCAGCCCCAGAATAAGAGAAATGTCCTGGGGCCAGATCAGAGCCCTTTGGGACAGGGGATCACTGATCCCCTAAAGTATCTCATAGAGGCACAGAACACGGACCAAGCTCTGAGGAAACGTCCTTTGCCACCTTCCCCAGGGTGTCAGTTTGCATCCATGACACCTTCATGGGGGTTGTGGTTAATAGTGATGACCACTCAAGGTGGTTAACGTCTCCAGATCTGGCCCAAATGGCACTTTCCTTTTCTCCTCAGATGGTCTTACAAAGTCCCACTCAGCACCACACCTGAGCACCCAGCAATACGTGTCAGATGTCAAGCTTTCTATCTGGTATAAATGATATGGTCTTGTCTCCCTGCCTAGCAGCTGAACAACTCTGCCTTTCCTGTTTTGTGGAGCAGCAGCTCTTCTGAAACTCTGGATGCAAAAAGAGCAGTAATTTTACTTGGAGGCTGCTGCAATTACAGTCTGTGCAGAGTGCTGAAGGTCTCCTCATGACTGTACCTATAAAAATGTGATCATTATGCACCTTAATAAGAAAGGTTTAAAATTTCATGGTTGAAATGAATTTGAATCCCAATAAAAATCCAGATAAAATGGAAAGAGCCAGGAGGCTAGAGAGTTTTACAGGTCTAATGTTCTGTCCCATTTCCCAAAATATATTTGTTCAAGTAATTCAAACTGTCGTTACAATTAACTTGTCCTTTCATTTCCCTTTCTGAATTCCCTCTAAGCTAAACATACAATTTCCTTTTATAAATCTGCGTGACAAGTAGAGCAGTAAAATCTTTCCCTTTTTTCCCCCCCACATCATTTATATGCATTTTGCACGGGTTCAGTTGCCAGGCACTTTTCCTAAGCTAATTCTATGGTTGCTAGTCATATATCCACACTCAGAGATCCCCTAAAAGACTTGTGGAAGAAGTCCAGTTTGGACAACTGTCCCAAAGGAGTCCTCAGCATTTTCTCAAAAGGACAAAATCATAAAAATCAGGCACCGAATTATCTGCTAAGGGTTTTTTGCTACTTGCTCCAAGGAGCGGGCAATGCAGGGCTGTCTTGGTTCCTGAGTACCTTGCAAATGGAGGGCTGGGGGACACATTTTGTGGCATGCCAACAATGTAGCCCCCATTTCTATGGGGCTGGCAGGATGACCTGAGAGGCAGGGGTCCACCTAGGAGCTATGCAAATCTCTTTGTGTTGGTGTGCAGGGGACTCTGCCTGAGGCTGCCACAGGCATGTGGCTCCCACGTGAAACCTTGGCTAACAACCAGCTAATGACACACATGGCCAGAACTGAACCCAAATGTCTAGCCAAAATGGCTGTATCACCTGCATTGCATCGTCTCTCATGGTTATCCTATGGCTGGTGGAGATCCCACCACTTCTGACAGAGGATAACCTTTCCTTGCCCAAATCAAGGAATGCCACATGGTGACATGATTCCCAGGCACCAAATGCCTTGAGAAAGTTGGGTCCTCTGACTCTTGCCTCTACAACAGGCTCTCCTCAGCCTGGCAGTGACCCCTGCCCTGCTGCAAGAACTGGATGCCAAGAGCAGCACCTTGCCCCTGTTCACGCATGATTTCCCTCCCCACCCTTCTCGCTTCATCTGAAATGATAATTCCTCTGACTAGGAAAGTAATGACCCTGATATATTATTTCAAATGTCATTTTGCAAAGGCATTAATCAGCTTAGTGTGAGACTGGATTACATTTTAATTTTAATAGTGCTAAATTCTTGCTGTTTTTTAAATACATTTTCCTGCTCTTTAATTTTCAGCAGGACAGTATCTCACTTAGTTAGACTGTACCTTGCTGTAATCTCTCCATTGTGGAAATTTGACAGACACCAGCCATTACTGAGCCTCACCCGTGCACATTTACTTTAGTTCCATTGTCTGCATTAGGGATAATAGCTGAGATCCGGCAGATGGGATCTCAGGGTGGTTTTATCTTCCATCGAGGAGTGTGGAGACAATATTTTCAAAGCCACAGAGGAGGAATTAAACTACAAGTTCTCATTTGTAGTCAAATGGAAATTGAGATATATACCTGTCATTTGGGCTTTTGAGAATGTGCCATTAATTGTAAAGCAATCGTTAAAATTTCTTCAGTCGTGGGCTGCAGTCTTCACAAAAGGTCTCCATAGCTTATATCTGTAATTAACGGCTCCTTTTTCCCAAGGAGTTTTGAATACTTCAAAGTACTTGCATGCTTCCACTACATTTACTTCCACCTTTTGAGATGCTTTTTACTTAATTACAAATGAAGTGGTTATTCAAATCTCTGAACAAAATTAAAATCACAATTTAAAGTTCACAGCATTACAAGCATCCTTTTTCACCTTTTCCATCTGTTATTTTATTACCAGGTTTGATTACAGTAATCAGCACCGTGGATTGTACCCATTGTACAACTTTTGCATCAGCATTCCTTGCATTCTTCTCAACACCTCCTTTTTCAGAAGGAAAATGTGAGTGAACTCATATTTTTTGCCAATCATTTCTTGGCCCTTGGCTGACAATAAGACCCTTTCTTCCATTCAACATAGTAAGTTTTCTAGGCATAATAAATGGTAATTTATATACAATATATTACAATTTCACATATGTACACTATTTAACATAGGTACACATCCCAGCGTCTTCCCTTGTTATACATTATACCTGCATATACATTATACATATGTGTACATATCTATATAGTCACTTTTTTTTCAGAGACATGATTTGGCCAGAAGGAAGTAAAAGTACAAAGCAGCCAGACCTAGAATAAGCGGAGCTGACATCTTCTCTCTTCACAATTGGATGGGGTTGTCCAGAGAAGGCATAGTCATCAGTGACCCCATTTTGCTCAAATCTCCTGTGCACGTCTGAAAATCCTGTCCTTCAGTAGGTTCGTTGTCGGGATACTCAGTGCTTTACAGAATTGGGTTGTATCCATCAAATAATATTCAGAGCCTCGCTTCAGGCACTATTTCTCAAAACATTGTTTGGATCTTGCAACTGGAAGTTAAGACAGTGCTCACAGAGTTTCTTGCGATCCAGGGGAAATCAAAGGTGAAATACATTGCCAATACCACACTTAAAATATTTGTTTTACTTCCATGCCTAGCCACTCTCCTCTTAATAAGCAGAAAAATACAATTTGTAATGCTGCCTGAAGGAGAAATCTCAGCTTTATTTGCATCTATACTTTTCATCTATTGTTTCAATGAATAATAAGTGTAAGTGGTGCCTAAATTAGAGGACAGATTTTTTTGCTTTAAAGGAAAAATGCCCTCTCGATGGTTTTATAGGCTGTATAGTTGTGTCTGGCAGAAACAGACATAATCTCTATCAGTTATGTACACACGCAAATAAAGTAACAATAAGGTAATCCTCTCCAAAAAATGCTTACTAGACATTTAAACTACAGGCAATGCTAATACTAAAGGACGCCTTTGACATAACTAAGGAAGCAGGAGGGGTAACAAAAACAAATGGCAAAGTAAAGCACTAGGACTTCCTGGGTTTTGTATGCCAGGAGGCATTATTCATTGGCAGCACTCGTATTTTGGCTGTTTGGCTACATTTATCCCTGGTTTAGTTTCAGTATAATGCAGGGGAGTTATAAGGGCATTATAAGGCAGGGGAGACACCTGCTTTCTTCCACCTGGACTGATTCAGAGGATGCATTTGAAGAATTCACTGGTAACTAAGACAAAATCAGATTCCCACTGGGTAACCTGTTCGGAAATCATAACCATGCCCTACACATGTGCTAGCTGAGCAAGTTAAGCCCCTCGGCGCCTTATGAGGTAGGTAAATCTTACTGCTCCTCCTCACTTTCTAGATGGAGGAGACGAGGCACTGAGAGGTTAAATGGCATGTGCCATGGGCAATGCAGAAAGACTGGCAAAAGAGGGGGGCACAGGAACCAAGTTTCTCACTCCCTGTGCTCTCTGGTGACCTCATGGCTCAGTTATTCTGTGGTTCCTCAGCAAAGGTCCCTTTGCTGCACTGTCTTGCTGCCAGCTGGAGTGTTGGCTCCTGTTTTACACTCAGAACTGCTAATGCTGAAAGATACTGGTATGTCCAACCTTTAAAAATCCCAAAAAATGAGTGGTTTATTTCTTCAATATTTTTTTCATCTTTCTTGTCGTGATCTCCACCAGTCAATGTGAGAAGTACGCAGGTTTCAGTTCCAGAAGTGATGGGTCGTAAATGCACTGACCTCGTGGCTCAGGAGACAAGTGGCAGGCTGGGGTACAGGACAACCTGTCCTCTCAGATTTTTCCAAGTCTTTCCATTGCTCCTCTTCTTGACAGCAGCTTCAGGGATGTATTTTCTCACTTTCAGAACCCCATTCATGTCAGCGATTAACACGACTGATGAAAGGTGAACACAGTTGTTAATTTTAGTTTCCCTAATTAATTTTGTTTTCAGTTAATCAGTGCCACCATCAGCTTGACTTAGCCGGTAACACTTGAGAAACGAGAGAACCTGGATATTGTTGACAGCCAACAATACTGTTGACAATTCTCTGCCACCTTTTACATCCCTTGAGATTTAGAACATAAGAATTACTGCCATGGTAAGCAAAAAATTTCACATGCTGACAAATAGTTATTGTTGCATTAGTATTTTTGTTTGCTTTTTCTTTATTCTAACCTCAGTTCTGCCTTTCCATTTTAGAAGTTCTGCCCCCACTGCTCAGTTTCAGCTCAGTAAACAGATGTTTTGATGTACAAAACCTCCAACAAAGCCAAAAAGTCATGGTGTTTTCTGAAAATAAGGAGCACACAAAACATTGCTGTCTCGTTGCTATCTTGTTTCTACATTTGGGTTTTGCTGTCAGCATTATTAGCAAAGTAAAGGGAGGTATTGCACGATGAGAAAAGAACTCCCAAGCACATAAGCTTGTTACAATACTCTGCAGCAGCTTCAAAGGACTTACATCAGCCTTGGACCCCACAATATTATTCTTGGTCAATTAATCTCTGCCATACCTCTGTCTCTGCAGAGCGGTTCTGGCAGACATGCCTCCTTTTTGATGCCCTATGCCTCAACAGAAGGGCATTGTGTTGATTGGGAGAGGCACATTGGGATATACAGTTTGTCTGTGGGCTGCCCTTTACTCTCAGGGGTGAGAAAAACCCTTGAAAGCTGTGTGTGCTGCCCTCAGCACTGTTTTCTGTTTCTGGAGAGAGCAGCCGATGGTCCCAGGGGCACTGCCCATTCACCTTGTGCTGATTGTGCATTCTATACATCAGCTCCCTCTCTTTTTAGAGGGTAGGTGCCACATGTCATGCACTGTGCTCAATTAGTATGGAGAACATACGCCTGGACCTCCCTGTATTCATTACCCATGTACCCTGGGAGCCACCTTCTGTGAGTCTGTGGGCTTCTTAGCTCTGCTTCATTATCACTCCTTACTTACAATCTTATCACTGACTCAAACATACCACCTGCACTCTGCAACCAGTCCAGCTGATTTTGGCCAGTCAGATGCCCTAATGGTATTGATGAAGGTCCTATCCGGAGAAATCAGACTCTGAACCCTGAAAGGAGGCATTCTTCATAAAACAACTGAAAAAAATACAATGCTGACTTGCCAAAGAAAAATAAAAGAATTTGCTCAAAACCAGAGATTTTGAAAAGAAAAGGCTTCATTCTGTTCCCTTACAGGAGATGCACTGTTCAGACCTTCCCTTGCAAGCTGCATTTATCTAATTCCTTACAGCTCACATGAGCACTGTTTCCAGTTGCCCATTGCACGACAGGCATCACCAGCATGGCCAGCCCCAGATGAGCATACAGCACCTTTTGGGTGTAATTGGGTGTAAGGTGAGCAAGTATTTTTCAAGTATGAGAAATGGCATGTGTCAAAGCAAATGAGAACTGGGGTGTGGGCTGAAAATCAACCAGCACAGCAGGTTCCTCCATGATACCTGTGCATGGAGTTGCCTACTGGAGTCCTTCCCTTTACCCTTCAAAGAAGCAATAAAATATTCAGTTTTCTGGCTTTGCATCCAGATTAGGTTGAAAAAGTACAAAAAAAAGAGAGTTTTGTAAATGTCTTCTGAGTCAGTCAGTGCTGTGCCAGCAAGCTTAGCTAAAGACAGACCAATATATCAAATTAAAAAATATATAGGTGCCTGGGAATATTAATCTTGAGTACTTATCAATTGCATGAGTGTTCTGGATGATGCGCAAGCCCACATGACCCTTCAGGCCTCTCTTCCTTGATGAATTAGATTCATTGCTCATAGCTAAATGCACAACTATCTTTTCTTGTTTTTCTTCTTCTGGTGCCATCTGGTTTCTCGTATATCCTGCCAGGCTGTTGGCATCAGATTCACTGTAGTTTCCATCCAGCATCATAGTTTTCGAGTGAGGTATTCCACACGTACATGAAAACTAGAAACACAAAAAAGAACAAGAAACATGGCTGAACACTGGAAGATCACATGAGCAAAGTAAATGAAGCCTTTCTATTAACAGACACTTGAGCTTGGGATTTTAGCTGAGGTATTGTTTCTCTTTGAACAAAAAAGTCACCCAATTCCCTTCTCCACTGACTTTGATGTATGGCTTTTCCAAAGACTTGTTTTCAAGGTTATGTTCATCTAAAATAATTATATATATATATATGTATTTATCAGAACATGTAAACATGTAATGTTAACATTAACTGGGTAAAAAGGTCGATGTTACTAATGGAGCTATTTTCTGAAATTTGCCCTTTTTGTTCCATTTCTCTTTGGCTCCCCCAGAAACTTTCACAGCAATGACTTCCCCAATCTTTTGAACCATTGTCTGACGATTACACTGACTGCTGCTTGATCCTGTAGGTAACACTCAATAATTGCTGCTGCTTTGCTTTCTCTGAGCTGATTTTATATACATCTGTCATAGACCGATTATAATATTTCTTTGATACATAAATGTATATATACATGAATATATAATATACAGGATGCCACTGGGAAACTCTGTGGTCAATGTTTATTCTTCAAATTATTTAACCAACAGATCACATTGCTTACCAAAAACCTTAAAATCAACTTGCAGATTGCTTTCTGTGTTCTTGTCGTAACCAAAAGGTTTGATACCAGCAGACTATGTTCAGAAAAACATGACAAGTTAGTAGCCCACTTATTTCACCTTTTTTGAGCACTTCATGGGTACAGCTGAACATCAGTTGGGTTTTAAGAAATATTTTATTCTAAGCAGATACTCTTCAGAAAGAAAAGCAAAACCACAATAAAACAACATCAGCTGATGACAAGTCCAGGAGATGGTGTGTATGTGTGTAAGGGACAGCACTTAATAAGCTAATTGCTGTAGGACCCAGCAAAGAAAGAAATTCTGCAGATTTGCTGTCAGCACCCAGGTCAAATTACATTTCCCATGACTTCGTGTACATGTGATGAGCCACCTCTATGGACAAGGTACCCTAGAGACCCACCTCCACAGAATCTAAAATTACAGTCATCCTCAAATAGGCATGTAGATGCAGAGGTATGCTACATAATTTCACCGTCCAGCAACTTTAGTCTATGCCCACAATAATCATTCAAAGACTGCCAAGGAACCTCCTTGGGCACAGGAACTCAGCTGACAATACTATTAGAGAGTCAGAAATGTCTCTGGCCTGAATTTTTTCCAGCCCAACAAGCCCTGAAAAGTTCCCATGTATGGTTTGGGATAAGCATGGGGCCATGGAGCATTTGCTCTAGGCATTTCACAGCAATTCTTCTGATCTTGAGGAAGAGAAGGTTTGTCCCAGGCACATTTAATTTCTTAATGTAGACATAATGGACCTCTTCTCGTATTCATATTAGGACTTTTTTCATCTTTCATAGAGGAGCAACATTGGCTGACAATACCTAAATTTACAGTGAGAAATGTCTCTTCTGATTCTTCAAGAGCACTCACCTATATTTTGCCACAGTCTCCTCAAATAATGTTGCTTATTACCTCTGTTCCCCTTTCTACCACTGGGGATTAATATTGTCACATGTTGAAGACTGGATAGAATACTTTCCCTTGTGCAGTAAAAAGGCACTTGCTGAATATTGGATTCAGTGTACCAGACTCAATAAAGATATAAATAACAAGTTGGATGTGGTAAAACATTCTTGGAAACATAACAAAGGAGTAACAAACCATCTCAAGTTCATTTCATCCTCCCAGTACAGGTAAAGAAAAAGAAGAGGGGTTTTCATCTTTAAAAATAAGGGTTTATTCTAGGCAAGTCAAACCTAGCAAGGATGCTTTTCGTTACTTCCCATGAAGTGTTGTCAAGATGTTGTTTTCTCTGGGCACGGGATGTCTGAGCAGGGCTGGCTAAAATGCCACAGATGACTGACACACTTGACTCACTGATGTTGCAGAGAACTGCTGGGGCCCAGGTGGGGACTCGGATGGGGCATAGACAGATTAAGTTACCCATTCAAGCAGCTTTCCAGAATCATACTGTTGTTGAGAAGGCCTTGGAGAGAGGCAAAATTTTATCACAAAAGTCTGTTAAATTTATTCTGATTGCTTTTTTTAAAATATATCCAATTACACCTTTTATGAGATGCCAACTAGGAAAGGGGCTAGGTTATTAGGGTGGTCTATGCTGTACTCAAGGAAGCCACAGGAAGAAGAGAAATAAGAAGAGAAGGACATGCAAAACCAACAGAGTAGTTCAGAGAGGGAAATGTCATGCTCAAGTCATATGAAAGATCATATCAGCATTGGCATTTCCAAAAGGCTGATACAAATTTATCCAGAAATCAAAGGCAGCAGGTGACCAATACTACCTGTGAACTAATGTGGAGAGTTCCTCCTTGAAAGAAAAAAGTTGCAAAATATGGTGATATCCTGGGTTTGTGGGGAGTGAAAAAAATTTGGTCCCAAGCCTTAGTGTTGAAAAGGTGATGGTGTTTTGTTTAACTACAAAGAAAAAGGGCTTACAGGTCTGTGAGACAATTCAGATTGGAAAGGACCTCTGGGGGTCTCTAGTCCTATGTCCTGTTCACAGCAGGGCCGGGATGCTCAGGACTGTATCTGGTCAGGTCCTGAAAAACTCTAGGGATGCAAGATGAGACCTTTCATAGCGCATTAAAAAGCACAAGCATAAACTTGGCTGACTGCTTGGTAGTGGAGAACACCTCCACTATTACAGTCATTGAATCCAATTTCCAGAGTAAAGCTGTCTATAGAGGGAGAAAATTAATTTGCTCCAAATAACAGGTTTAGCTTAAAAATACAGGAATTGTGGCAGCTGCAGTGAAGTATCAGATTTTATACTTTCCCCTCTTATCATTCCCTCACAGTTCCAGGTTGCACTCATCCCCAGCTCAGATCACATTCTTCTCTCCTCTGATGTTTCTATGAAGACCCATTAGATCAAACCCTGTTTTTCTGGTGTTAGCAATTCAGCCTGAGGTGGAGCAGTCTAAACAAACCCAATTACACACATGGTTGTGAGGGTTTTCCCATTAACAGACACAAGTCAGTCAATATAAAGACCAGATCAACCACAAGGAAAAAAATGGAATAAACGGATGAAGAAAAGTTTTTCTCACCCTCTTCTGGAGTTTCCTCTCCTTCCGTTCTTGCACTGTTGTCAGGTAATTCACAGCTGCGTATTCCAACACCGAGAGAAAGACAAACACAAAACTGACCCACAGGTAAATGTCCACTGCTTTGATGTAGGAAACACGAGGCATGGAAGCATTCACCCCAGTGATGATCGTGGACATGGTCAGCACAGTGGTTATCCCTGGACAGAACCAAGAGAAATAAATGTTATTGACTAATACAGTACATAAGGCTTTTTGTCTCTAGACAAAACAGAAATTATGGTCTCCGTGATGCTCTAAAATAAGTTCAATATCAAATAAATATGTGTAAAGTATGTCTTCTGCCAATGCAGAACTCTTCCACTGCCTATACTGCTGTGCTCATGACGGGTTGAGTTTTGAGGAGCAATGAAGCAGCCATCATTTCGCTAGGAATGGCCTTCACCTCTCTCCTTATCCTCCAGGGTTTTAATACAGTGCTGTTAAAACATATTTTTAACACACCTGACCCTAAGGTTAGGTCTGCTAAGACCATTGGTGATAGGGACTCCTGTTTCCCAACTGTACCAATCTGTGTTACAGGCACTGCCAGGAGGCAGCCTAGTATCGACTTTTGGTCATAGCTAAAGAGGATTTGATCTAAATCACTGATCTTAAAAGGACGGGCAATAATGATAAAATGTTTGGATGAAGCCATGCAAAAGAAAAGCATTAGGCTTTTACCTCTAGAAATATTTGTCTGCAGTTGAAGCTGTGGGCATCAAAACACTTTGAACAACAACCATTGCATTATACAGACAAATATATGTGTTTATAAATAAACATATGTGTTTTTATATATGTGAATATGTGTATATATTCACACATGTGTATGTGTATAGATATTTAGACTGGTATACATATAATCCTGCAAAATAATGTATTCTTTGGATTGTTATGGAGAGAAAAATATTTGAAGTGGCTCCCAAAGCCACTTAAACAGAGAAAACAGAGTCAAAAAGCATTCATAGGTACTTCAGCCATTTCAAGACAGTGACTACTGTAAGCACAGCTAATGTTCACTTTTTATCAGGATACATGTGTTTTACAAACTTGAAACTGAGCACATTTCTTTCAGTGGAGTAGACTTCCCACTGGCTCTTCTCATCTGTTTGCTGCAGTGCATAGCTCTCTAAGTGAAGTAAACTTCTGTGTTAGAATATTGTGTTTATGTTTTTAGTACTGGAAGCCTGACATAGTAACATTCAGAGACTTTTCCTATTATATTTTTGCTTTCCTTTAACCTATGTATGGAGTGATAAACAAATTAGCTCTTATTTATGTTCAGCTGAAAGAATTTCCTCCAGTCCTGACATAGACAAAGCTCCTCTTGGTGGGTTTTAGATATCCAGAGAGGCAGATTGGTGTGTGCAGGATTTCAAACAGCTCCTTCTTTGCTTTCCCACTCCCTCAAATGAGAGGCCTCTCTAACCCAGAAACAATGGATTCTCAGTGCAAGACACCTTGTCCAGTCCTGCCAAAACTTTCACGTTCAAAGATTTTTACATAGTCATGGCTTTTTGCAGTTGTTCTCACCCAAAGAGACTCTGGCAGGAACTGCTCGGCGATCAATCCAGAAGGACACCCAGGACAACATGACCATGAGAGTGGCAGGGAAGTAGGTTTGGAGCAAGAAGAAGAAGATGTGTCTGCGTAAAGTGAAGTTTATGTAGAGTCGATTGTACCAACCTTTGAGAAAGGAGGAAAGCCAGAATCAGTGAGAAGAGCCTTGACAGTAGGCACAGAGAGACAAGATCTTTGGTTTGCTATTTGCTTTCTAAAGAGTAGTGAAAAAAAGAAACTGAGCTTTCAAAACATGCATTGTCCAGACAGTGAGCACTACATTTCAGTGACATAATCCCAAGAACCCTCTCACAGGTAGTTAATAGAGCATTACTTTTAGCAGTAGTATTAAATCAGAAAAGATCAATACCTGTGCTACTGTAGAAAGCCAGTCTTGACGTAGTGTGGAATTTTTGGATCAAAAACTGAGACAGAGAAATCTTTTCATCAGTTTTCAGAGATTCATTCCCATTTTTCCAATACAGCATCAGATCTTCATCAGTGTAAGCATCTTAGGGAAAGAAGAAACACGATGTGATGTGACTTTAGCTTGGAGGTTTGACAAAAACTAATAGATCCAGTCTTTGGCACGAAGTAATGCCACAAATAAGTTTGCTAACAGCACTGAGTTAAAAAATCTTGTCATATAATATATCATGACAACAATAAAAATCCAGGTCATCCTTGATTCAAGCAAACACATCCTGTTTTTACTCCACACTGGTGGAATGACAGCTAGAATGGCACTCTTCTGAGCATCTCAGATCAAAAATAATTGATAGGGTATCTCTAACTGATAAGAATAGCTCAGGAAATAATCATGGGTAACACAGCTGAATTTAGAGGAATGAGGAAACACAGACACCTCAAACAATCTTAGAATGATAAAAGCAAAAAGGATAAGTGTGATCTGAAGCAAAAGTCTAGAAACACTTTAAAAGTGTAAATTAAAAACTTGCAGAATTCATTATCACGCTAGGTAGCAGGAATGGGGAATGAGAAAAGGGTAGAGATGGTTGAGGGCAGGAGCACATGGCATAAGAGGCTGGGAGAATGAGGTTTGTTCAGCTGGAAGAAGAGCAGTCTGTGGTGGGATCAAGCTGCTGCCCTGCTGAGGGTCACAGAGAAGACGGCAGCAGGATTTTTCAAACTCTTCATCAAGATAAAAAGGCCAGGGATGCAAGTCACGGCAAAGGATTGTTTCTGATCAGGTAAAAGTAAACATTTTTAGGATGAAGGCTGTCAAATATTTGAACAGGTTGTGCAGAAAAATTGTGGAGCCTGCATTACCTTGTTCAAAACCCAATTGGACACAGCTCTGAGCTACCCACTGTAAAAATTTCCCTGCTTTTAGCAGAGAGCAGCTGACTTCAAGGCCAATGTAAATTGGTTCATGATTCTGTTGTTTGTAGAGGAATGTTTCAGTTAAATAGCTGAGAGGACCTCAAAACATTGAAGTGTTAGTCTTGCCATACACTGGAGAAAGTTGCAGAACAGCCACGAAAATTTTACTGTTCACATTACTTTCTCCACAGAACAACTTCTTCCCAAAGAAACTTAGGCCAGGTCATAGCGTTTGCAGGATCAGGATTTTGTCATAGTACGTTTTTCTTGCAAATTCCCATCTTGCAACATAAGGGGTAGACATACAACACTGTTGAGTCAATAGGAAGACTCTTAGTAACTCAGATGAACTATTTTTTCAGGCTCTGAGAGTACTCTGAAGTGTGTCCAGTGAAATGTTTGTGCAGCCAGCCATGAAGCACATCTAGCTAGAAACACAGACACAACGTACAGCTTTCCAGCTCCAGAGAACACGTCTGAGAGTCCAGGGGGAAGCGGCTGAAGTCCATGTTGCACATTGCTGTCACTGTGACCCTAGAAAGTGGGAAATGAGAAAAGGTGGTTTCTATGAGGAACAATCAAGTGAGAATGTTATTGCAGAAAATTGCTGCTTTAAAGCCAGTAATTATGCGTGATTTTAGCATAAAATCCCCAGGAAAATGCCTATCAATTACCCAAGTTCAAGCAAGAGGGATTATACAGAGAAACTCCAAAGGAAGATGTAATTTCAATATCTACCAAGGAACTAAAGCACTATCTTGGACATTACAGTTATACTAATGTCAGTAAAGTCAGTCCACTGTGTTTCATATTCAACTATTTCCCTACAAAGCAACAACATAAAATAGCTTCACCATTTACATTTGAAGAGTCCCTTGATTGAGGTTTCTTCATTTTCCCCATCGCTCAGTTCCCTCCATAGTCACCCTGAGAATGACCCAAGTCTGAGGAACGTGACCATTCTTACTGCAAGCCACAGAATTCCTCCAATACATATATTATTAAGGAAAAAGCAGTTTCTTTCTGTTCTCAGTCAAATTCTCCTAATCTGAGGGGTGTACTTCTGGGGCAGGGGGTATAAAATGGGTGCAGCTGGTTTTCAACAAGTGAGATTTGCCTCTGTTAGGTTTATGTCTTAGCTAAAGAGCTGCAGCAATCTCGACTTCAGTTTTTAAATTAGACCAGTTGTGCACAAGGTTATGTAAGAAATTTTCCAGTGGGTCAGTGAACTTTCTCTTGCAGATGGATTTGCAGTAGAGCTCCCGATTTAGTAGGGGCAAATCAGCTGTGACTCATCGTTCCAGAGGACAACTTACATTGGCCATGACCATTTTCTAGATTCATTGCAGATGTTGATAAAGAACTTTTCTTCTGTTCCAGGGATTGTGATCCAAATCCTACCCTGATCTATGCACTCATCACCCCTGAAAAGCACACCCTGTTCAATGTGACCATAAAACTTCAGCAAAATTTTGCCTTATGAGCAACATTTGAAGAATGTTTCTGGGAATACGTTCCAGAAGATATACTGAGGCAATGACCTCCCCTGGTTGTGTGTAGCATTTAAGTGTTGTATAACTCAGTCTCATTACAATGTGTTATTTTCTTTCCTCAGCATCACCCGAACTATGGCATAACCTGTGGTCAACAATTCGTGAGCCAGTGACAGCACAGAAACTCAGATCACCAGTAAGATTAGAGTGCAGTGTTCACTTGTTCGTGAAAGCCCAAAGCCCAACTGAGGAATGAAATGTCCCTCAGCCCAGTACTAACTCCCTGCAGACACCTCAAGACACCTGAGGTAATTTCCAGCACCACTGGACACCCATGTTTTGTCAGCCAGATCTCGTTCTGGGTGTCTTAAACACCACCAGGCCTAAATGCCATGAAGGTTCTCATTCTCCATGGATTTTATGTATCATATTATCAATTCAACCCTTGTGCAGTCAGCTGTGGTTCACTCACAGCCTTCCCTCTTCTGGGTAGCATTAAAAATCCACATCACCTCCTTGACAAATCACAGAAAATTTTGAAAGTAAATAGTCTGCATGTGGACAGATGAGCAGACCTGAACAGCACCAATGTTTGCCATTAAAAATACATGTTCCCTCATTGTGGTTGTTGAGCACTGCTAACAATTGGTTTGCTGATGACTTCAGAACATGAGAATCTGGGTGTGAGCAATGGAAACTGATACTCAGTTATGCAGAGCAACAGCCCTCAAGAATGTCCCTACCGTCTTCCTGCTCTTCTGCCCTCAGTGCTGGCCCAAACTTCCATCTAACCTCATTCTTCATTTATCTTTCTCCTTCTTCTCTCTCCTGCTACATGGCACCTTCATCCTCATCCAGTTCCAATAAAATACAGTGTCTCTAGGTGCTTAGTTAAGGTGTGGGTAATCAGACCTGTCATGCAATAAATGGATTTATTAAATGGCTTCTGAACAGGGAAAGAGTTCTTAAGTGTTTGATCAAGCTTTCATCATCAAACCAGGCAAAATGAAGTAACCATATGATGCATAATCTCTTTCTCACACACACACACACACATACTTCTTTGTGGTTTTACAAATTTGTCCAGGGCTTTTAAAATAAATTCTGTAGAATTGTATTTGAACAATGGAACTTTGCTTTAGAGCGAACTTCAGAGCAGCCTGGCTCTGTGTGATATTGTCCTGCTTGGGACAACACAGCCCACTGTGTGCTCATTAATCAAAGATAAAGAGCATCCTGAACCAAACTTTATAGAAAACCTGTCCTAGTTTTTGAAAATCATTTTGCCATAGCTGAAGTGAGTAAGTTCCAGAAAGATCCTAGAACAGAAGACCTTGGCTACAAAACATTCTCTGCACACTGAGAGAATGTTTTCTGTCCTGGGGAAATATCCTTTTGTTTGGGCTCTTTAGCTTTTGTCCTCTGGCAGTGTATTTTTCTCTGTGTCTCTTTTTGTCTTCTTATGAAGGAAATGAAATCTGCTGGGATGCTGATGGGAGCAGCCATAAAGGTGGCCTGGTTAGGAGGGGAAAGTACTGAGCAAAAAACCTGTCTTCTGAAAAATACTGACAGAAAAGGCCTGCCAGCCTGGGAACTAGACATGTCCTTGAGAACCACAGCCAGCCTCTTTGAAATGCAGACAGAGTACCTAGAAGCTGGAGGCATCCTGGAATACCACCAATAACGGCAAAAAAGGAAAGGGATTTAAAAGGCAATTTTTGCCTGGAAAATAAAAACTGGTCTGAAAGAACAGAAAACGTAATTATCTATTGGCTGTCACAGGTGAAAAGTAGAAATTGACAGCACTTATTGGCTGCTCAGAGTGGGAGTATCCTACACCCTCCCATATTTCTGGATATAAGGATGACATAACTTCCATCCAAAATGAAGCCTTCTTCTCTGAGAACTTTCCATGCTGCACATACTTTTCTGTTCCTAAGGAGGTTGAATTCACTGTATGAACTTTCTACTAGCTCTTGGACTCTCACTAGGGACACCTGACTGATTCCAGACCTTATGACTCAGAGCATCTCTGAAGTGAGACTCTCTTGTCTCACTGGTGCCCTTTAGGCCCACTTTGGAGGCTGCTTCAGTTTGTCCTTCAATTCATTGGGTGTTTTGGTTCACCTGATGATGGTATCCCTCGATACCAGTATTGTGCATTCGTACAAGGAATCTATCCTAAGTGTACCTGCTGGTATACTGTGGTGAGTTGCTCCACTAATGATATATATAATATAATACGTAATATAAATGATATATATAATGATATCTGTAAAAGTATATACCTAGTTACTGTTGTTGGCTGTTGCCACATGATTGATGGATGCTAAATTATTGATTGCTGACAGTAATTTGCAATAGTATGATAAATATATATATATATTCAATTTATTAATCATAGGTGTACTTGCTAGTGGTGATCTTGTGGTAGTTTATTTGCTAGTGGTGATTTTTGCCATATCTTTTGTAATCTGCAAAAAGGTAGAGAAGTTTAGAGGATTAAGCGTCCGTGTCCTTATGTATTACAGAATCCTGTAAACCCATGGTCACGATCGGTGTACACCCACAGGACGGGTAACACTCCAGGTCATGACAGACATGCCTAAGGACTCTTCCAGCCAACAAATCTACTAGAAAACCAGGCTGTCTTTAATACTGCCATTTCAGCTTCAATCAATTTAAACCTTTACATCAATGTGAAAACACCACCACAACAACAAAAAAACTCTAGACAAACAGGAAGAAAAATAGGATAATTATAGAGGTCACCATCTGGTATACCAGCAGCTTCCAGTTTAATCACACACTGACCCTGGGATGAACATTCCTGCTTGACTAAGCCCTTCACTGACTGCAAAGAGTTGAAGGCATGACTCCCTGGGGAGGAGATTATCCTGTTACTGCCCAAAGCAGTTTCTCACAGTTTCCTGCAAAGCAGTTTGTACTGCACATTCTAGAAACAGGGCTCTGTTATCAGCAGTGGGAGTAGCAGGATTGGTAGTTACAGTCGTAGAGATCACCAAAGTCAAGCTTTTGAGAGTAAAGTTGACAGCAAAGCCCCAGGGGATGCTGAGACCAGCGGGGCTGCACCATTACCTCATGCTGTAGAGGACATGACCATCAGGGAATACTCGTAGCATGATGTTGTCCGTGGTGGTATCGTGAATGAAGGACCTCTTGGAATGCACAAAGAAGACATCAGGTACCCAGATCTTCTTCACGAGCCTGCCATCGAAGGTCATGCTCTTGTTGTTGGTGCTGGGAAAGGAGAGACGCTCATCCTTCCAGTAGTGCCTTAAGTACAAGGTCATAGTGAAATCCTTCACAAAAAAGGAAAGGAACCAGAGAGACGTCTGTCAGTGCTGCACTCTGCAACTCGGACACATCAGAAAGAAAACTCATTCTTACTAGGCAGACGAAATATCTCCACTCTCACCCCCTGATTCTTTCCTAGGGCAATGCTCTCTGTGAATAGACTTTCCTGACAAAATAATTTCAGCCAAAACAAAGCATAAATGACCAATGAATACATTACAGTACCCAGTAACATTCAGTCTCAAAAGGGATATAAATATGCCCCAAGAGAAGCACTGCCAGCCAGAAACGATCCTTCAATCCTGGCAAAATTATCTTGCAGGACTATGGTATCAATAGTACAATCTAGAGGAAAAACTTTGAAAGTTAGCTTAATTATCAGGCTAAACACTAAGTAATTTATTCCCAAAAGAATTAAATTGTTGCAAACAGCAAACAAGTGACGGAACCGTGTTTCCTACTATACAAGTGTATACATAAATTCCCTTTTGAGCTTGTTGAGGGGGCAGGAGCTTCGGTCACATAAAGGAAAACATCTGTTTGTCGATCCCAACCTGGCAGCTGTTGCTTTCAGAGCTGAATCCACTCTTTCATTCTGAGAGATCAAATACACTTCTTTTCTTTATATTCACAACTAAGCAAGTGGTTATGGGAGCTGCCAAGCCTGAACAGACAGCAACACAGGCCAGCATCTCTTCCTAACCACACAGCAACCACCTTCTAAAAACACAACATTTGGTGACAAATGGTAACAATCAGTTATCCTGACTCTCCGCTTCAAAAGTCTGTCTGGCAATAGCCTTGCATTGCCAATAGGTTTTTCATTAATTTGTCCAAGAAGGCTCTAGTGCCAGCCCTCATCTTGCTGCCTTGTATGGGACAGAGCTGGCCAGACACCTCCCTCTCTGACCATGGCAGAGACTTGCCAGGGGGACACTACTGCTCATCCACATGTAGGTCCCCACCTTAGATTGGTTCCAGGCTCCATCACTGCTCCTCCCAGGGATGCTGCCAGCTGCTGTTCCCTACTGGACACTGGCCACCTCCCTCTTACAATTATAGTCCCAAAGAAATACTTCCAGCAACTACTGCTACTGACAGGGCTCAAGCTACAATCTGGCTGGAAGAGTCACCCTCAGGGGTGGGACATCAAGCTCATCAACTTGACTAGAGATGGGAAAAGGCGAGGAAGAGGCACAATTTTTGCTTTCTTAGGAGTCAGTGCAAGTTACAGTAGAATTCAAAAAAGGGGTAAAAAAGAGCCTGGATATTCAGGGCCACCAGTCCCCAGGCCATGACATGAGATGGACAGACATGGGGCTCCAGGAGAGGAGTTTAGCTGTCGTAGTTTAACCCCAGCCAGCAACTAGGTACAACACGGACACTTGCTCACTCCTCCCTATCCCAACCCTCAGCTGATGGCATGGGGAGGAGAATCAGAAAAAGCCGGGTAGGTCAGCTGTCCTGGCCATGACCTGTCCTGTCTTCTTGTGCCCCTCCTCACTGGCAGAGCAGAAGACACTGAAAAGTCCTTGACTTAGGGTAAGCACTACTTAGCCCCAACCAAAACACTGTGTTATCGGTATTATTCTCGTACTAAATCCAAAACACAGCACTGTACCAGCTACTAAGAAGAAAATTAGCTCTATCCCAGCCAAAATCAGGACAGCCAGGCAGCTGGAGGCTGCAGCTGCAAAATGCCTCTGAGCAGCTCCATCATCAGAGCACAGGGGAACAGAGACTGACGTGGCATCAGCCAAGCACCCTCAGAATGCCTTACAGCCACCATAGAGGACAGGGAAGAGACTGCCTATAGGGACTGCACACCACTTTCCAGGTCACCCCTTTCCCTGTCCTACCAGGCAGGAGCTTCTCCTCTCTTGCCTTCAGCCCCTTTCTCTCTTCAAAGAGACCAACACAATGGCCAACTCTCCTCTCTCTCCAATGGTCAACACACAGCACACCAAATGCTGCAAACACAAAGCCAAAGTCACAGCTGACAACAGCTTCTAAGTATAAAATCCAACTTAAGGAAGGTTTTTCATGGCATGAATCAAATGAGGCAGTTTGCTGACAGCTTGTTCCTTTCTGACCAGCACACATGCTATTTACAAGCAAGAAAAAGAGTTTATTTCAGCACTCACAAGTAGGAAAATCCCACAGGATACAAGGTTTTTACAACAAATTGAGAGAACAATAGTACCTGCCAGAAGCACAGTGAATGAGAATACACAAATACCTCGATTTTGACAGCACATTTCATGTCTGTGCCATGCTCTAGGCAGCCTCAAGGGCATGTCCTGCTAGCACACACAGAGCAGCAGCCCATCCATGCCAACCAGGCAGGCACCAGTTTTAAACCCATGTGTTTTAAACATCCCTTGGCTGCTCTCATTGACATGCACTGTCTCGCAGATACGGTGGGTTGTGGTTGGTGGCACTTCGGTCTGGTGCTTCTTTGGGTAACCAGGTGCCTGCTCCAGCAATGAGCAGGTAAAGACTGCCCAGCCAAGAGCACCTGATTTCCAGGGCAAATAACTCTTCAAAGCAGTCTGAAATAAGCCCTGTCTGCAGCCCTGCCCTGTCTGCAATGGGGAGACAAGGAGGGCACTCTGTTTCAGGCACAGGTAGCCCAAGTCCATTGGCTATCCTGACCGCTTCCTGCCCACTCTCCTTTCTGCAAACACCCATGCTGAGACAATCTGTTGGAAAAACAAACCAACATAACTCAGAGTGACCAGGGAGACCATTCTTCCACCCCAAAATACATGTCAGAAACTCCTGTAGAAAGTCCTTTTCACATGCTGTGGACGCATAGTACTATGGAGCTATCAACAGCTGAGAGAGAACTGACCTCAAAGCTTTCTGACAGGCAAGATTTTTGTTGAAATCAGATGATCCTGATGGAAATGATTGTGAGTTATTTGCTTGCACTAATTAGGTCTGTTTGCTGCTCTGACATTATCTTGATACACCAGAGCCCCAGCTCTCCTTGTGGCAGCCATTTCCTGTGCTGACAGCTCCCTCCCACACACTTCATTGCATGAATACCCTCAAACCCTCTCTTTCAATATCCAGGCAGCCAAACTTCCCGGCTTTAATCATAGAACATAGAATAGTTTGAGCTGGAAGGGACTTTTAAAAGACATCTAGTCCAACCCCTCCAAAATGGGATGAAGATGAAAACGCAATTGCACCATAGTAAATACTATTCATGCTAAAGCTGTTCTCCTAGACCAGAGGAGGTACCCAAGAACAGGGAGGAAAATGCAAAAGGAGGCAGGAATGAAGAGGCTTCCTCTTCTCCTTTACATTTCTCTTTCCACTTCTCTTTTCAGCGTTTTTATTCCATTTCCTACAGTAAAAACCCCCACCAAATGCAAACCCAAAACCAAACAGGAAAATGTGTGTGAACACTCATGTGAACTCTGTGTTTCCCTAAGGAAGAAAAATCCTGCAGCAAGCACAGCTTATGTGAACTTTCATCATATACCTTCAAACCTTCACACACAGCTGTTCATAACTGTCGTTGTGATAGATCTTTCAGAGCGCTGATTATTCTCCCATTCAAGGTCGCTTATTCCTTCATGCTTTTAATCTTTATCTGGAGATACAGACATAAGCCTTTGATCACCTGGTTTTTATCAAGTCTTTGCTTCTGAATATCAGCCTCTTTGAATTTCATGGATGTTGCCATTACTTTGATCTGACCAATAATTCAAAGCCCACAGGTTTCAAGTGGGAGGGACATTTTATGACTAAAAGCAATTGAGGCTTAGAAGAGGATTACGTACCATGTCAACCTCAGAAATACTGTCCAAGCTTTCGACTTGCACATCCACCCCAACAGGAATTGCAGGGCCTGAAAGAGAATGAGATTTAGATATGCAAATAACTGTTCTTTCATATCATCTGCACTTAATTAGCACTATAAAGTCCAAAACATTTCTTAATTTATGTCATACATTTCTTTTAATGGTTCTTCATGAGGGAGCTGAGGGAAGAGTCAGTGAATAACCATGTAAGGCCTCCTTTGGAACATTGATCATCTTCCCCTTGGCATATAGTGCAGTGTTGACACTCTGCCCAGTTAATCCAGAGCTTGGATGAAACATTTGCTTATGTTTTTGAAAACTGAGCCATTCTATCTTAAATTTTAGGCTTTTATGAACAAATTTAGCCCCAAGAACAGGGGACTGAGATGATGAAATGGCAAGCAGTGAGCTCCTCCTTGAAGGTTTCTCACTTTTTACCAAGACAAGCTATATTAATCTCTCAAGAGCCCATCACCATTCATACGACTCACTGATGATATCACTAGTTTTCCACAGTAGTTTTAAAACTAGCAATCAAAGAATAAATGAAGAGTAAATAAGCAGGAAACGTCCCATAATAAATGCACACTCGCCTATTACTAGAAACCTTGTATCAAAACTTCACTGCAGGCTGCTGTTCATTCATGACCAGGACCTGCTCAGGTTACCCAAGATCCCCCCAGTGTGCCCTCATGCAGCGTTTTCCCATTTCTCATGGCAAGTGCCTACAGAGGCGTGCACACCCAGCACGACCCACTGGGGCAGGTCAACAGGAACCTCTGAGGAACAGTCCAGCTGGATCCACTGCTACCTTGTGCTCTCAGTATGTGGCAGTGGGACACACAGGGCTCCCACTGATGAGCCTGTCCAGCCTGTCTCCAGCCTGGGCACTGCCAGGGAGACGGACCGTGCCAAAGGAAGCAGAAGCTCTGCAGACATGCCTGGGATTTGCCCAGCAGAAATTAATTTTCCAAGGACCATAGTAGCCTCCATTAAGACTTGCAAAGACTTTTAGCACCTAGATTTTGAATCTAATTAGCAGTTGGATGGTATGTAAGAGGCACCACAATCCCTTTATAGACTCAGACCCCTATTTGCACAGTGCCACACAGAGCAGGACCTGCTGCATGCATGTATTTAGCTAGAGTAGTATCTTCCTCGGGACCACATTCAAGCTCTGAACACACCACGAGCCTGACAGGAGAGCAGAAATGCTGTTCTGAGAAAGCAGCACACTTTCGGAAGCTGCCATCCATCCTGCTCCTCTACCTGCCACAACTCATACAGACTCTCACACGTCTTCAGGGCTTTTGAATACAGCCGTGTGTTTGCCTCTGCTGGAGGAGAAAGAAGAACTCGGCTTCAGTAGGGAAAGGCTAATCACCATGTCCATGAGGCAAGCTGTGGCTGCCCCCAGTACAGGTTTGTTAGGGCCTTGATAAGCCAGCCTCACCAAATTCCAGCAGAGCATGCTGATGGTGACACTGTCCCCCTTCCGCATGCACAGTTCCAGTCTGTTGTGTCCACACCATCCATCCGAGGCTGTGTTGAGTACAGGCACCCTGAAGGAAGCCCTGTGAAGCAGGACCAGGCTCCTCAGGACCACCAATTCCAATTTAAGTGACTGTTGCCCCCAGCAATGAAGCTGAAACATGGCTAACGCAACACTCCCAGATGCTTGCAAACAAACATCACATTCAGACAGACAGCTGTGCACTTCATACTTAAAAAAAATTGCCAGCAAACACTTGCAACTGAGACAAAGAATTTCTATATGGCATTCCTCCTGCTCCGTAAAACATGTTTTGTTTTGGTTTTTTTTAAGCAAGGTAGCAAAAAGCACTGTATCTGTGGTGATAACAAGCATCTGTTGGTGGCCAACTAGCCTTTTTTGGGTCAGATACCTTGTGAAGTCACAGATGGTGAAGAGTCATACCTCAAGAGGAGCCTGGGCAATAATACAAACACTTATCTATTTCCTTAATACCTTTAAATACCTAGTAGTCCTTCAGTGGAGTCATGCTCATGACACTTAACTTGGGCCTCTGCTATAGCAAGGCTCAATGCTCAGGGAAAGTCTCTTCAGAAAGGCTCCATGGTCCAACACAGCCCACATCAGGGCAGGCAACAAGGCTGCCCTCAGCACTGACTCTGTCTTTTACTGGAGAAAGAATGTGTAATTAATATTATTTATTGTCCTATACAGCTGGGGACATTGCAGTAGTGCCCACAGTGCTTCCAAAAAGCCATGCCATGGTAGGCACAGTGCTATTGGAGAAGATATGGTCTCTGCCGGGACGGCTTTGCAGTGCAATCAGGTTGTGCCAGAAGAGGATGGCAGTGGCTGGCTGTGGTACTTCCCACTGCGTCTCCCAGGGGCTGTGTGCCCACCACATGCTGGACAGCTTCCAGTCTGCAAGAGAGACTCTCTATGTATGAATCCTTAATTTAGCCTTGATTCAGGAAATCAACACCCACCCAAAGTCTATTTACTGCTGCAATTTCTATGCTTGTCTGAACAATAATCACAGATTAAAAAAAACACCAACATCAAACAACTAAAAACCAAACCCACAAACATAAGAACACTGCCAAGTTGATATCTGTCCTGCTGTCCTATTCCTTCCCTATCTGCTCTTGAAGATAAAATATTATGTCCATGTTCTTTACTTTGCTCCACGTTGCTGCATCAAATGCTCAATAACCAGCAGTTACCTCATTGCAAGGACAAAGACCAAGGTTCAGTTTGGAGCTGCCATGAAGCTTTATTAAACCCAGAATAAAGGCTGTTCCATGTTAAGCCAGATGGTCTGGAAAGCTCTTGAGAGAAGAGGCCTAAGGTTGTGTTAGGTGTCTGCTACATCAGTGAAACTGCTTTTACTTTTTTCTTTTCTGCAGTTAATCATGAATTTGAGGGATCATAAAACAGTGGTTGTAATAGAGAGAGGGAGAAATCATTAGAACGCTGGACTCAAATGTTTAGTTCTTAATATGAAGCTATGACTGTAAAACCAACTTAGCAGCAGAAATATTTACTCTGCCTTTCTTGGGCAAGCTCTTACTACAGTCAGCAGAAGGAATCACTGCATTTCCCTCCTCCCTGCTCCTCATTCAGCATGTGGGCTGAGGCAATGAAAGAGCACACAAATGGGAATGAGGGCATGTTGGGAAATCTAGAACCTTTGGAAGAGGCTTAGACAGGGAGTTGGGTTGATGAGGGAAGGGTGAGTGAAGGGCCAGTGGGGACAGCCCAAATGTTGCTGTCTGTGACAGGATTCAAATGATCACCAAGCTCTGCTCCAGGCGATGAGCAGAACTGATAAGTTTAATTGCATATTCACATGGCCCTTTGCTCTACAAAACTTCAAGCAAGATGCAGTTTTGCTGAGGCACTTGATGCAAGCAACATTGGAAATGCATGTGGCTTCTGAAGTAAAACAGAAGGCCTGTCTAGAAATGTGCTCCTTAAACCACAGAAACAAACCCTGAATTTCCTTATAAGTCACCTTGGCTCCAGCACATACCATTGAATTACATGGCTGTTGATCAGTTATCAAGAGCTGTCAAGAGATCTTTGGTCTCACTAACCCTTGGAGTCAATTAGGAACTGCTGGCTTTTCAATTCTGTCCCTTTATCAACCAAACTGTTGAACCACTGAGGCTTTGCCAAATTTCTCACCAAATGCACAAGGGATGAGCAAAAAGAAAAAAGCTCTTTAGTGAGAGAGAGCAGAGGATGATGAGGGTGAAGTGAATGTGAAGGGACAGGAATAGCTGAGATGGCATACGACACACTGAACTGGTAGACAGAACAAGTAACTTAGATTACAGCATTAAATGCACAAAAGCCCTCATCAACCAACTTGTCCTTGTCATAAACAACATTTATTCAATATTCATTTTTCTTCAGAAAAAGGAAGTATGGAAAGATCATCTTAGAAAACTATAAGCAGGAGAAGACCTGAATACCATAACACTAGGGAAATCTCAAAGCTCGAGGATGTTCACTGCTGGACAGGAAGCTAAACAGGTCCATGTGAAAGACATGGATTTGGCTGACAAAAGGAAGCAGTTATGCTTTGCTCAAAGACTGCAATCCAGCAAAGCTTTTCAGCTTATGCTTTAGACTGTCTGAAAAATATCAGCCAAATTTATTCAAATTAAACAAGTATTTACAGATGAAGGTCTAGACATAACTTGTATAACCTTCAACTAAAGCATTTCTTCCAGAAAGAGCAAACACATCAATATTTATTATCCCCATCACGGTCCACAGCAATATCTTGCAGAACACAAATCCTAATTCAACAGGACTAATACAATCATAAAACAAATGCTGGACTCTCAAAGCTTCATAAAAATCACAGGTTTCCACTTATAACACAGAAATGAACCCATCAATAAACAATTCCCCTTGCACCTCAGACCAGCACAGTGGCAGCTTCCAAGCAAGCTCAAGACACTCACACAAGTCATTAGCAAATCTGACAATATAAAAATTGAAAATAGAAAATAGAAGGTTTTCCTTTTGAAGGAGATATTTGTATTTGTGTGTTGAGAGAGGATTTAAGTGACCTGAAGCACAGACTGAGGCTGATAGGAGTGCTTCTGCTTTCTCTCTTTTATTGGGCAATATCCATTAGCTCCACAATTTCTGCATAGGATTCACACGTAACATGATGGAGCACCCTTGCACCTTCTCACTGTAAATGTACCGTCTTCTGAAAATGAATCCACATATGGAATCCACTCACAGAAATAAGCCACAACCTATTACTTTAAAGTCCTGCACATCAGTGTTTTAGCCTCAAATCAAGCTTAGATATTGAAATGATACTCAGGAACCAGCCTATAGAGGTGTTTGTGGCTTCATCTGTCTTTATTCCTTTGCCAATTTCACAACACGGTATGCTGAGAGTCAGTGGCAAGAGTGCTCCCTCATTACTCTTTCCCCTGCAGTAAACTGCTCTGTTTTGAGACCTACTCTCCAGTGAAAGCCATCACACACTCAGCTTAGGTGCTGCACATAGAAAAGACGGTGTTCAGGGTACCTTTAGAGAAGAGCTGCCTTGCACCTGCATTCAGTGATGGTACAAGCAGAACAGATGGACGTAAAAGTCTCCATTTTGGGTGGGTTCTGACACAAAGAAGACTTTGTGGCTTGTTTCACCTTGAAGAAACTCCAGTTGAATACCAAACTCTGCCCCAGGTTGAATGTTGTGCCTGGTCTGGCTAACCTCTCCAGGGAACCCAGAAGGTTTCCACAACCCCTGTTCAAGAACAACTTCAGGAAGTGCCCAGCATTAAAGCCTGGTGCATCCCAGTGTGTCGCTGCACCTAAAAATGCTCAGCAAGGAGCAGCATGAAATCTTCAAAGGCTGAGTCAGTTCCCAGTCAGAACCGGGCACAAACATGTTTTTTATTTCTGAACACTGGAGCAGGCTTTGGAAGACAGGGAAAAGCATGCTACCATGAAGATGCCTGGAGTCAGTTTTCCACTCCAGCTCTGAGACTAAAGCTTTGTGACATCTCTATTTTTCCTCTTTGGCAGTGCTTTCAAAGGCTCATTGTTTCCCTCTGAGACAGTGTCTCTGTTCACTCATCTCTCTTTGGAGCAGTGAGGCAGATGGAGGCCCTGAGATAAAAATATCTACATGGGAAATGAGACTTCTTTACTGACAGACATCTCGTGCACACCCGGAGAGGCTGCAAATGTCCATAAGAGGTCCCATTTTCAGCGTATCATCATGTATGTGTGTGTGGTTTTATATATATTTACTTTTTAATGAATGTATATATGAATGGGACCTCTTGGGTGTGGGCAGCTTCCAGGCAGCCACCACCAGGATATGCACATCACCTGCCTCATGACTGCAAAGAGCTTCGCTCCTCTGCATCTCACTGGCAGCTGTTCATCAGCAGAGAAGCAAGTTTTATTCCAGCCCTTGAAAGTAATGATAAGTGAACTACTTATCCCTTAGTGACCCCACCATTCATCCATCCAGGCAAAAATACTGCCCAGAAAGGGCAACAAGGACCAGTTGAAGTTAGGCTACTAAGCCATGAGCAAATATAATAAAAGTAAAGCATTAGGCTGGTCCTTAATAAAGACGATACAGCTATTTTAAGTATCAACTAAAGCTGCTTATTCATGGGCTCTCTGTAAAATATGAGATGTCATAGATGAAATGCTTAAAATGGGTGTTTAAGGAAGGCAGCAAAACAAACATTTACATAATCTTTAAAAATTAATAATAGTAAATAATACCTGAACATCTGCTAGCTAGAACAAGGTCACAGACATGGAGATAACTCCCTAAGGGTCAAAAACCCTGCCGTCTCTTTTAGCTTATGGAGGCTTTTTGACCATCAAGAAAGCAAAAAACTTTGTCATTGCCTCTGTACCCAATCGCCTGTCTTTAATGGGCTGGGAGCAGGCAAGACAACCATGCTTATTGGGCTGTTAATAACACAACTTACACAACATTTGTTTGCTCACTTGTGCTTTGCAAAGATACTTTTTCTTGAAAAACCCTTCACCTTTCTCTAATGGTTTGGGTTTTTTTCATTTCACCTTGCATAACCCCAGCCTTCTCAGTGGTCACAGCTGTGTTGTGCTGGCAGCAAGAGTCACCATGGCCCCCATAAAGCAGCTCATACCCCAACTCCTTTTACCTTAAAGTGCAATGGTGAAGTTGTGGACTGGTTCACTAAACTTGGGAACCATCATGTTTACAGTACTGGTTTTTCTTGCAGTCTAATTTCACTCACAATTTCCTTATGGTATTTATGTTTTCCGGAATTGAAGTGACTTTCCCACCTGCACCATAACATCACAGGCACAGTGCAATGCCACAAGGTTGGAATCTCTATTAGGCTGTGGTTCCCAAGCTGCTCTCACAGAGAGTCTTAGGGCAGCGACCACTCACAGTCACATGTGTCCCATGGGCTCCTCTTCTCTGCTTTCACAGTACAAAAGCCTTTTTATCCCATGCAGGTCAGATCACAATGACTTTGACATTGCCACAGCAAACAACTGGAAGGACTCATAGTGCATGGCAAATCACTGTGACTGCCTGACGAATAACATTACAGATGAAAATATGAGGATTGTCTCTTACCAGACTTTTGGGTTCTCTCCTTTATTTTTTTTTCCCCATCAGGCTTAGCATCCATCACTAAAAATATGCTGCATAATTCTGCATCTGTGCAACAACCTGTAGCACCTGCTATCTCTGTGTAAGCCATGCTCTCCAAGGCTGGAGCCTCAAGGAAGCTGTTCCCATGCTTTGTTCCTTATCCCATGCAACTTCAGCACAACTTTACTAATACCTTTGTCCCAAGAATCTCTGCAAGTTAAGGAGGTTTTGAGCAAAAATTAAAAGATCACCATGTTGTTCATTTATAAATAAAGGCACCTTCTCAACAGAGACTGTTAGAATATTCCTCAATTTTATAAATATTATTCCAAGTTTTTTGGCTCTAGAAGTATCTTAGTGCTGTAATGGAAGGTAGCATGGGGAAACAGGACAAGAGGGAGATTAAAATGCAATTACATTAACCCTGGAAGAGTGACTCTGTAATTATGTGTGTCTGTTTGGTGTGACGTGCACGAAAACTGTTCCTCACAGGCTCTATGACGCTGATGAAAATAGTAAAAATGGGATCTGTTTCCAGAAATACAGCACAGCGGTGGAGTTGGGCATCAAAACCTAAACCATCAGCACAACAGAACAAAACTCTGTAGCTTCCCCCCCAGAACACAGACATCATGCCCTGACATACATCCTGTCAGGGGAAAAAGGTTTTAAGTCACTGGGGCTCCCCAGCTGTCTCCATCTGAGTCAAGGGAAGGAATCCAAATCTCCTCCTAGAGAAGACCTGTCATCCCACCCCACCAGACTCAGGAGCCGTCAAGTCTTTTGTCCAGGGTGGTGACAGCTGAGAAGACAGATTGACACTTCCTGTTTGTCCATACAAGGCACTCAGAAGTCATCAGCCATGCTCCAAAAACCGAGCCTGGCCTTAAAAAAAAAATAAATCTGAAAACCTAATCCGGCACCCTCTGGGGTTATAGCAGGGCAGGTCATACCTGACATTTAGGGAGGCACGTACACTTTAGTGAACTCACTCAACAGAACACAATATCTGCTTCTCAGCAAAGTTGAAGCACAGTAAATCAGCAATCCATCTTCATGTATGTGAAACCACGCAGCTGCCTATCCACGTTCAGAAGACAACATACTAATGATAGTAACCAATGAAGTGTTGATCAAAATCACTGGAAGTCTTCAAGGTCAGGTTGGATGGAGCTTTGAGCAACCTGGTCTAGCAGAAAGTGTCCCTGCTCATGGTGGAGGGTTTGGAACTACATGATCTTTAAGGTCCCTTCCAACCCAAGCCATTCTGTGTTTCTGTGACAAAGCACTGCTGTACCAGGCAAGCTGTGTGGGATCACCACTATCCACGAAGGCGCAGCATGCCAACAAAACCATGCTGGACTGAAGGCAGTGGACATCCAGCCAATATGTCACAGGTCAAGACTTTGCAGACAGAACAGAATATTGAAAAAGAAAAAGCCTAAAAAGTCACATAAGGAAAACAAAGACCAATAAACAAACAAATGGGGTTAAGCCAACAAGGTGGTTGGCTGGACAATCCTGACAGTGACCATCTCCTCCTGAAACCAAGAGGATTTAGGTGAGCGCGTGAAACCAATCTCATGTCTCCCCGGTCTTTTCATCTTTTAGAGGCCAGGTTCCTTCCCCAATTCACTTCATGTCCAGCGCCTCTAGAGCCAGCTCCCACACCTCAGCCCTGAGCCTCTGCTGCACCCCATGGCTCAGAGGTGCCAGGAAGATCTGCCTATGCTCCACCCAGAGGGCAATTTAAGGTAAACTCTTTAACCCTAGAAATAGCAGATCAAGTTTACCACTGATTAGCAGAAGAGCTACCTGCAATGGTCAGGCTGGACTGCAGCTTGCTAGTACATAACAGTGGGGGGCAGGCAGGAAACACTGGTGGTGACACATTTTGAACTCTGGAGTTTGGAGATACATAAATTGTTAGAATGGGGACAGCAGTGTGCTCTCAGAACAGCACATCTGCACCGTGGCACGAGAAACATCTTTCAAATCACACCAGGAATGGACAAAGCTCTCTTCTACAGACAAGGTGTAAAAGGTAAAACATCTGTGTGTCTCACTGGGCAGGGAGAGTAGCACTTCAACCTAGATGGCCAATGGACAAAGGATGCAGTATCAGTCATTCAATGAAAACTATAGAAAACTCTGATATTAGCTCTGGAGGGGCTTGGCTATTGATCTAATTAGAAGAGGGATTTCCATACTGGTATTCCAGCACTTTTTTATTCTCTTACCTCTGCAGTAGTGAGTCTAGAAAGGTCAGGCAAACACATTCCTGGAACTGCTTATGACAGAAAGCAGAAGTGACAGACACACAGGACTCTCCTCCCACTCCTTTGGTTGTTTTAGAAAGTTTGAGACAAGATTTTATCCAGATGAAAGTGCTCAATTTTCTCCTAGCAAGGGTGGGATGTGATCCACCTAATGAGTACTTTGCAATTTCCTCACATCAGCAGAAAAGCTCATTGTAACTTCACAACTACAGGTGAACATTAAAACCTGCAGCTTGTTCCTCTTCTCAACAGAATGAAACACTTACTGGCAGGGTCCATTCTGAGCTCTGGGGAATGACAGCCAAAAACAGAGGCAACTGCAGCAACACGAAGGAATGTAGGAATTGTACAGAGCACAGAGCGCTATGAGATAGAAATGAAGCCTCTGAATTGGCACCACGTTCTTTCCCTTCACACTGATGCATCTGGGCAGAGGTTTGGGGCTTTGCTTGTTTTTGTTAAATTAGATGGTTAATTAGATAACTACATTATTTTTAATTAAATGAGCACGAAAACAAGAGAACCCTTTTATTCTCACCTCCAAAAGCTGGTCGCATGGTGAAGTCATGTTCATCAACTCTGAGAAGCTGCTCCGTCTTTCCTTTCCAGGCTTTGGTCATGTCATGATTCTTCTTAAAGATGTGACTGCAAAAGACAGCAATAGCATTGATCCTATGTCTCTGTGCCTGAGCTGCAGCTGACTTCTGCCAGCCCGATTTTGGAGCTGTAGGAGCAGCAGCTTTGTAGGCACAGTCCCAGGGAGCGAAGCAGTGAGGCTGCCAGCACCACAGCACAGACACAATGCTGCCTTTCCACAGCACTTTGTGTCCCCACAGGCAGCCCTGCTGTCTCTGCCCCGCTCCAAGATGGACATGGTGCTCCCTCCACCCCAGACACCACGGCTCCCAGGGAGGCACAAGGCTGAGAGCACAGCGTCTCATGGAGAAGCTGGGATGCAGCAAGTGTCACAGCTCAGAGCAAGCAACAATAGAAGCAGCTGGTTGCCCCACGTTACCTGGCCAGGATTTGGCCAGGTACCAAGGAACGTTGTCATGAGAAAGCTCTTTTCGATGGTGGTCACGCAATGTCATACACTATTCTGAGACTATCTGCCCCATGAACTTCAGTTCGGTGCCAGCAGTTTGTGCGTGCTTTGTCTTCTGGCTTCAGCAATCACAAACTTAGCCATTCCTCCCCACAACAGCAGGAAAACAGAAGTCAATCCTTCACTTTTCTGAATATTAAGGTAGGAAAAATTCTAACCTTTTATTTGATACTTTATATGATAACAGCAGAAGAAGAATAACAACAAATCCCTGAGAGAAATGCAAGATAGTCACTAAAATCACATAAGGGGATAACTAATTATCAGACAAACATACATTTCTGGAAGAAAATCCAGATCAGCATCCCTGGCTGTTCTCTAGGATAGAGAACTTGGACCATTAAGGTTCCTCAACCTCTTTGCTCTGGACACAAGATACGACAAAGTTATAAATATTTCTGCAATGAGCTGTTTGTCAGTAACTTACTAAAAATAATTATGATAAAGAACTTTGCACAAAAGGGTTCAGATTCCTTTGCCTCTCTGGAATAAATATTACTGAAAATAGAACAAAAAATCTTGGAGAAAAAAATAAAAACTACTTTGGTTTAAAATCTTGGTCAAAAATTCAGAGCTTACAAAACAATCACCAGACTGGTAGGTGTGGCTGTGGAAAGGGACGTGCTTGGATTCATAATGCGTGATGAGTATGAGGCAAAGGGAGCAAAAATCATAAATCACAAATCAGAAGAAAAGCTTCCCCTCAGAGTGCTCATTGCAGGAAAGAAACAATGAAACCTAAGGGGTGTTAATAGCTGCTGCTAACAACAATAACCCCTTTACTTTCATAAGGAGTTGAAAGGAAGCAAGAGAATTTGGAAATAAATGTATCAAATGGACGTTTTGAAGGAATATAACCCCTTGTGCTCCAGGGCACATGCTACATAGGAAAAGTTGGATTCCTCTCACATCACTCTGGGCTCCTGTTTCAGTCGGGATGTTGGAGCATCTCTCTCCCTGCCGGCTGTGACAAAGAGCCAGCTGGAGCAAGCACGCTTGGCACAGCTGCATTAATGGTTACCTAAAAACAGGGTGTAAAACCGAGCACAGACAGTAATGGGAATGGTTGGAGGCAAAACTTCAGCTTTTAACTGCTCGCTTTGTGTCTCTGAAAAGGTTAGGGCTGCTGCCAAAGTGCTCCACTTCACCCTCCGCACTACTGCCTCTGTGCCTGAAGAGCTGGAAGTGGGGGAGAAGGATCTTCCCGTGTCTGCTTGACTTTAATTATCAGGCAGAGGCTGAAGTACCACTGAATGTCCAATCGCATCTCTGTCCTCAAAAAATGGGGGGAAAAAAATCTAATTAAAAATCCAATATAACTTTGGATTGCCCGCTGTATGAGGAATTAGTGTGGAATACCCTGGCAGTATCACAGTGCCATCTCGTAAATCAATGATTCAGCCACACTGAAATGCTGTGCTTTGATCAATTCTTTTAAAAATCATCAAACAGCAAAGAGCCCACAGGAGAGCTACTGAGAACAGTCTGTGACCACAGAGGCTTCAGAGGGCTGGCTAGGCACACAGACACTGTCTGAGGAAGGAAATGGGTTTTCAGGCACTTCCTGAGCCAGGGGTTGCACTTAATAGCGAGCATTTAATCATCAGTTCATGCCCAATCGTTCAGGTACGTGATGGACGATTCAGAATTTATAGATAGAGCTCTGTCATTTCCTTTTCAATCAACTTAATCCATTTACGAAGATTTTGTATGAAGAAATTTTTAATGACAGGAAGTCTACACAGCCCTTGAAATGTGTAACTACTTTTGTCTATTTAATCCAAATCAAGACCAAGTTTGTTTGAAAAAAAACCCCCAAACATTTATAACAGTGTTTGACATCAACTATGGTGGTATCTTCTGACCCTCTCCAGCAGGTACTCCACGGCACCCCAGCTGCTCATTGGCATAGGGAGCATGTCATTACCTGCAGCAAAGGTGACACCAGCCTCCAGTGCTTCTGCAGAGCTGAAGGACACAGTGAATGCTGCTGCCCGTCAGGCGCCTTTACTGACAATCTGATCACCGCTGTCTCACAAATCCATCCTGATTTATGGTCTTTAGCATTTCTGATTACAGATTTGTCAGGGTTTCTTTCAGCTTTATGCACTCTCTGCAATTCACCACTATTCATTTAAAGCCACCCATCCCCATTTCTCTTTTTTTGCCAAGCTTTTCATATATAATTTTACTGCTGTTCATACTTTGTTCAATGGGGGCGAATTTGATAAATCTGACTTTTGTGAGGAATTGTTGCTGTTCACAGAGGAGAGAAGGGGACAGGTATTGAGCTTCAGTAAAGGCTTCTCTATTATTGCCCTACTTTAATTTTTTTTTTAATTTTCCTTTCCCGTCACTTTTATTCAGAATTGTTCTCAATTGCATAAAATAGATGCTTTTTATGTTGCCAAATATATCAAAGAAAATTAAATGTTGATGGCATGAGAAACTACAGATAACAGCTCAGCAGGACTCAGAAAAGCAGTGCTTATCTACGCAGACATTCAGACTTTCCAAAGCAAGATAAAAAAAAACGTATCCAGTTGGAAACAGCCCTTGTGCTGTATGGTCTAAGGCAATGGCTAAGTGGTGAGCCTGAAAGGAAACGTGATCTCCACCCCGAGCAGGGCACAGCTGTTGGCAGACAGAGTCCAGGAGGTATCTGCAACTTCCTCTGGGGAATTCAGCGTTGTCTTTGGTCACAAGATGGTATCTCATGGTCATGGGACCTCAGTTCCAATTACCTACTGGGATTCAGAAAAGCATTGCTACGGTTTCATTGCAAATCTTATCACACTTCAGTATATTCTCTGGGGGGTAAAAAAATCCCAAAATGCTTTAGTTGAAGGTGTCATTTACTTTGTGCAGCAGCCACAACAAGCTGAAGGAAACTTGCACACTGTGTAAACCCAGCACCAAGAAAGTACAAAACCTCCTGTTTTCCTAATCAACAAAGCATGTGACTACTGCAAAGACCTCCTAGAAGCTAAGTGGAAAAGAGAAGGTGCAAGAACAGTTTGTGACTGTCATAACAGCTAGCCCACTCCTAGATGTGGATTCCAAATTTATTATCTCCACTGTGCTACGAGTATATCGCACATAAATATGCATCTTTAATCTTAATGTATGTGGATCACATGGGATCAGATATGGTTGAGAAATTTCTGACAAGCTTGGAACCTTCAGGTCCTCAATTTTTTTCAAAGTCTCTTTCCATTGCCTGTCAGGGCCACCAATTCAAGTGTTTGAGGAGCCCCAGCCGCCCAGAAAGCCCTGGCATCTCCACAATAAGACAAGTCTATCTTGGTTTGCATGGATGGCCACACTAGTCCCTACTGCTCCCAGAACCTCAGGGGAGATATTCCGTTGCCCTACCTCTGGATGTAGCATCGTTCTCACTTACCCATCTGAAGGTTCATGTCTGGAGCAGGAAGGAAAGTGACTTTCTTTGCCAGGTTTCCACAAAAACTAAACCAGACTCCAGAAAATGACGGACACAAGATCAAAGGGTGTGCACAATCACTGCTATTGTACACATTCTCTACCTGCTTTTGTTTCACATTGCTATTTGGCCCTGCTGTGATGCTGCAGCATTGGGGAAAAGATCTTAGGAGACACCAAACCTTGCACAACTAGAGGTTCTGCAATGCCCTGGACTCAAGCTCCAGCTGAGCAACACACCTGTAAAAAATGGTTATCAACATTTTAATCACTGAGCCACTTACAAACTCAACATTTTCTGAGAAACCACCATGAAGCAGAGGGATTCTCTGGGGCCTGGGAGGTACCGCAGGCCAGAGGACATGTCTGCATTATCTGGTTGAAAAATGTGAGAAAAACACAGCTCTACAAGGAAACAGGGAACCGCCTGTCATCAGCTGCAGTTTTGGCAGGGATCACTAGACTACTTACTCCAGTGGACTGCTGCTTGGGAAAAACAGTCTGTGCTGAGCCTTGTGCTACCATGCCCTGATGGTTGTCTTCTGCTTCTGGGTCCCAGACTAGGGCTGGCATGTAGCACACCCTGAAAATTGCATCTCTAATGAGATACTCCAAATCACTGACCGCTTCCAAAAATCTTGGCAATAAGTGTTTAGTGAACAAAAGCTCAAAGCCACTTCCAGTTCAAAGGCACAGTGTTTCTGCTGATTGAAGCATGAGGCTTTGCACAGCTGGTAGGAGAGAGGAACAGGCAGACTTGGAGTCAAGTGGGTGTAGGTTTCTGAAAACACATCATTCACTGGCACAATCGAGATGGTAAATGTCTCCTGAGCTCTCAATTTATGCATAGCAATAAACATTATGAGAAGCATTATCAGCAATTTTTATAGAGCAGTAAGTATTAACAAAAGCAGTAATTTTCAGAGCTGCTTTTTCTCTGTGTGGAAATTCTGTCCAGATGGATAACCCAGAACTGCTGTCATTTTTTGCGATTCCTGAGAGGCAGCCACTGCAGAGGTACTGAAGAGTACCCCAAACTGTTTCAAAAACTCACTGCTGGACATTCCAGCAGCACTTGCTTGGCACTTATGGCAGTGCTGATGCACTGAGGAAGATCCAAGCACAGTTATACTGTGTACGGCCAATACTACTCGTAGCAAGTCCGATGTGCCCTGGCAGCACTAGCCTAGATTGTGTACTCGGCTCTCTAGCAAATACGAGCTAACAACACGGCAGCACCGACCACCCCACACATACACCTGCACCTTTCCACACTGCCTCCTTCAGCATCAATCTCTTTTTCCTCTCTGGAAATTTATTCCCTGATGTGTGGGTAAGGCAGGGGCCAGCGTGTCCTGCCCAGCAACCACCCAGGGGACTCTGACAAAAGGTTTTACTTTGCGGTTCATTTATCATTTGATTTCTCCAAACAAAATGAAAAGCAAAAATTTTTAACCAACAATTCGTTTAGTTATGAGCCCTTGATTTCGTGCACCATTTCGTGCTTGCAAGAATGCCCTTAACTTCATACAAACAGGTATCACTGATATCTTTCAGTTTTGCAATATAGGTGGCAGAGACTGTACACCTTAGAAAAGATGAAAAACTGTCATCAAAACACAAAGCCAGGAGCTGCTACTCAGTGAGCACACACCAGTTTCCTACGCGAAGCCTGGGCTCTCCAGAGGGCAACACAAAGCTGCACCAGGCAACAATCAGGGTGGTGATGCACAGAGGCAGTTGTTTCTTTAAGTTATTCCTCAATTTGTAGAAGAAGAGATGTGTTATCAGTGAGGTGGGGAATGCATCAGTAAGAGAATATTAAATGCAACACGGTTTCTAGTTAAGCAAGGACTATCCACTGGGCATTCTGAGCATCAACAAAAAATAACGCGTTACAATTCAGTATTAACATAAACCAAGGGGAATAATTAAGGATGCAGAGGCAACCCTTACCTTGGAATTTCTTAATTTCGGTTCCTAACCTGACTTTCCCATATTCAAGGCACAGGCTCAACCACTTCCCTGCATAACCTTGGCAGACAGCTGTCTCGGCACCTGCAGGACCAGCTATCCCAAGCCCTCAAAGCTCCGTGGGTAAGGACCTCCAGACAACCTGAAACTCTATACAGTGTTCAAGTAATAAACTACAGAACTGAAGGTGTTCTGCACTTGCACAATCCAAGCTATCTTCTTGAAGTCAGTACAAAGATCTTTCGATCAGGTCAATGGACACAAAATATCAAACTTATCAAATGTAGATTCCCAAACATAGGAATACATTTTTCTTGATTAGTACACTTACTGAAAAATTTACTCCATTTCTTATGGTAAGTCAGCAAGATAAATACTAAGCAGAAAATGTGATGAAATTACTTAGAAGATCATTGTTTTAATTTCTCTTACGTGATTAGAAAACCAGCATAGAAACTAGTTTTAATTTGCTTTTACTAGATAAGCCCACTATTCATTGCTGGTTTAGAGACAACTAATTTTTTTCTGTGTAACTGGAAATTTACAATATTAACAGCACTGCTCCATCAACAACACTTCTTTTGTTGCCACTTTGCAGAGTTCTCTGTATTAAAAAGGTCATTCACATTTGATAGCCCCTAAAGATTGATTTTATATACTTTTAAATAACTACATTGCATAGGAATTGTATATATTTTTATATATGTAAATATATATAAATGTGTATATATGTGTGAGTATATATATAGAGTACAGTTCCTCAGGTTCTGACTGAAAATTGTTCACTAAAACCATTACATCACAGAAAACTAATTGGTATCAGTTATTCTTTGTAGTATATTTATAAACATAATTTTAGCAGTGCTTTGACTGCCACTCCATTACCGCTCACAAAAATAACAACACTATAGAAACAGCGAATTATTTCCACCATGTTCAAATGAAGTAGAAAACTTGTTACGGAAAACGGCACTACTTTCGAGCGAAGTCATATGTAAAGAAGGATTTATACTACTCTGTTACTTCAAAGCAAATGATCTCTACTACACACAAATGGTTTGCAAGGAAACACTACTGCTGAATCCTGCACAATCCCCAGAACACAGTCTTTGAAATATTTTCAGTTTAATGAAAGATCTGACAATTGAGATTCTGTGGAAATCAGCAGTAAAACTTCAGTTGACTTTAGGATTTCAGGATCAGGCCCTGGGCTGTTTCAGCTTTATAACATTTACGTCATTAAAAGCATATGCCACTGTATTTTTTCAATAAGTAGTGTAAATCTAATAGCATAATATGTATTCCTTGATTTCAATTATATCACATTTCTTTGCAAAATGTTCAAGTAACAACATTCCCTGTAAGTGTAGAGTGTTAAACCAAAAAGCCCAATAAAACAAATGAAAATATGACAGTTTACAGCCATTGTGAGGCCATTTAATAAGATGGATTAACCCAATTTTATTTTTGAGCCCTTCAAACAATGAATAGTCTTGTAAGATATAATTGCCACTGGATGACATAACCACAAAAAAGGATAACATACTTTGGACTGTCTGGCAGGTTTGGAAGATTATCTTTTCTAACGTAAACCTCCAGACAAATCTCAGCAATGGTAAATCTAATAAACTTTACTAATACCCTTAACTCTTTCTTGTCCCTTTGCTTGAGTTTAAAATACATTTTTTTAAAGAGTCCATGTATTTCTTCAAAACGTATTTTTAATTTTACAATCCCTGGCTAACTCTCAGGGCTTAATTTATCATTAATTACTATAATACATGCTCCCCATCTCAAACTGTTAGAGAATAACAGGCAATTCCAAACGAACAAGTAGCACAGAGATTCTACCAAGCAAGTAAATAACCTGCTCTTGAAACAGTGCTCAAACAGTATGTACATTTGAACATCTCTATTAACTGCAACTCCTCTGAATTCTCTCAGCAATCTGCATATATGGCTGAGAACAATTTTACCACAATCCATCCTGAAGCGGTCAACTGTCCTGCAAGACCTGCCTCACTCAGAGTTAATCAACATTAGCATTAGAAGTCTCCACTTACACTTAAAACTGATTATACTACAACAGACTGTTATAAAAACATCATCTATAAAGCTGTTTGCACATACAATAGACACAAAGACATTGACAGAGTAGGTTTCTATGTCCGTGTAGTAATGTATTTACAACATTCCAGAAAGAGAGACACGCTGTTGTAGTAACCCTTACCTTGCCCTCTGCACATCCAGCTGGTTTGTCCACCTCCTCCTCCTGTGTTTTCTGCTTTCCACGAGAAGAACTAAGCAAAAGATTAATAAAAGGAGTTTTGCAAAATAAGGCATCTTGCTGGAAAGGGGAGCTGGGCACTCTGCACTCCAGTGACCTCCTGCAGTACAAGTCCCCCCGGGCTTAAACATTGAATCAACTCTAATTCCGGCGTCGCGCGTTGGTCGGCGATCAGCGGCAGAAACGCCGCTTTCCCGACGTGATGCTTTCGACAGCCTTTCAGGGGCTTCGCACTCAAAGCTCTTCCCTCATCACCGCTTAATGATTGGCCATTACTCACCAAGTTTGCCTCACTAAACATTGCCACTGGGTCCTAAAGGATACTTGCTAAAGCCATTATATAAAGACCCGCAATTCTGCACGCGGCTTTTTGCTCAATCCCCTAATCTCAGCGCTATCCTCCTGCCAGACTGTAAAACCAGGCTGTCCCTTTTCATTAGGCTTTCCACATTTTTTGATCCTTTGTGTGGCATCTTTTTCAACGGGAAAGCCCCTATGCCACGTTTCAGACATGTAGCTCATGGTGAAATGCATGTATTTTGATGGAGTATCAGCTATTTCCTCTGAAAATGCTGGCTTTGTTTACTTCTAAAGGAAAATTAAAACAGTAACTCCCACTCTATACATGCAATTGACTTTACATAAACCAAGTCACCATTAATATTTATTTTTTTTCAAATAGGTATTTGCACAATCAGGCATCTGAACCATTATCGAAGATTTAAATGAAAAACTAAACGTTACAAAGCAGCTATTTCTTTAATCACAAGGAAGAGGCTGTTCACAAAAATCATTTGAGGCTTATTTCCCCCCAGCCCAGCCACAGGACTATGCTGACTGCCTCTCTGGGTTAACAGCAGCCAGTGCGTGGTACAGGTAGGAGAGCAGGTGTTTGCTTGGCAGAGCAGTGGCTCTGCAGGAAGAGAAAAGCACACTCAGAGCAAGCAACTCAGAACCCAGCAACACCGCCTTGTGGGTCAGACTTCTTCCAGAACTCTCTTCTGTGAGCCCAGGTGTGCAATGCTTGAAGTGAATGGCTATTCAAGCTCCACATCAATTAGGAAACACAGTACTTCTGTGTTAGAGGCTACAGGAGCTGGAGAGGTTTTTTAGGGTTTTGGTATGCAGGGGTTTTTTGAAGGGGGGCGGGGGAGTTGTGTATTGGGGGTTTTGTTGGGTTTAATTTCTAATGAAATACATAAATTAGGTATACATTGACATCAAATTGTTCTATGGCAGAATGTGTTAGCAACTGCTGAACAAATGACATACTTTTGTCTGAATTTCTTAAAAAGCCCTATTTTTTCATTTTTGTTCCACAGTACCTGCAAACAAGATTATTAACAGCCCACAGAAAAGCTAAAAAGGAACTCTGGTTTTGTTTGTTTTTTTTTTTTTAATTTCCACATCCCACTTAAACACACAATGGGCTTTCCTTACTTTAGACGTTGTTACAGCTACTTTAATGTGATATATACTGTAACTAACAAAATTCAGGAAAGCTGTAGGTAGCTTGATAAATATTTGCTGAGAAACAGGATAATCTCACTTAAGTCAATGCTATCATGTTTGACAGCAATGAAATGAGAGCAAGCTAAATTCCCTTGTCTTTGAAATAAACACAATGAAAAATAATTTGAACAATAATACAAGAGGAAGATTATCCCACTCATTGCTTTCTTCCACTTCAACATTTAAGCAGTCAGAGACAAAACCTCTCAAAACCCTAACAATTGTAGGTCAATGGCTTGTATATGCATTTTCACAGTATTCATAAATATTACCAGTGAATTTTTTAATAAACTTATAATAAGAAAGTCTCTGGGCCCAATATAGACTTTACACTAAAAAAGTCCCAATAACTAAAAAAAAAAATAAAAACCAAAAAACACCAAACCAAAAAGAACAAAGGAAAACCCAACCAAATAAAGAGATCCCTAAACATAAAAAAAAAACCAACCAACCAAAGAAACCCCCAAACAAAAAAATCCAATCAACAAGGAAAAAACCAACAAAAAAGGCCAGACAGACAATGAACAAATTGCCATGTGATACTTGAAACATATTCAAAGATTGGCTTGAAACTTTATTACTAGCAGGGTTGTAATAAATACTTCTCTTAAGCATGTTCAGATATATGCGAGTTTAAGTATAATAAGGTTTAAACTTTCTTTAGTAAATAAAACCACACATGAAACATTCAGTTCCAACACATTATGTATATTTCTGGTATAATTAAAAGACAATAGCTCTGGGTAAATAATTATATTACATATTTATAACTATTGCAAGAATAGACATGTTTTGTATAATCTTCAATTTAAAAACAAGATATACAATTGAAAGTATTAGAAGAGGACATTCAAATCTTTCTTCCAAAAAAATAAAAATCAGAATAATGCAAGCAGTTTTCTGGCCCCTTCTCTCCTCCCCTTCTCCTTTCCCCCTTCCACACACACAAAGCAGCTTCACAAACAACTTGTATGTGTTCCCGCTCTAGAAATGTGTCATGGTAAATAAAAGTGGTTATGAAAGAGTTCACTGGACACAAACACATAGTAGTGTTTCATTTTATAATACCCCTGCCAATTTAAAATCTTATACTAACTTAGATGGGGTGATTAATTGCATTTATGTTCCATAAAAAATTAATCAACCATTTTTTAAAAATTGTTTTTTTCTAGTTTATAAATTACTCAGATTTAGTTCCATCCCACATGCCTTAACGTTACTATTCCACTGCACTGTTTCTCCAAATACCTAGTGGGCACTCAATTAACACTTGTAGCTACATGTCCAACTTTGCTCTTCTTACACGTAATGTATCTGTAGGTACGTTAACATTCATAAGGATTTAAGCATAAATACAAAAAGTAGCCTTTGTAAACAGTTCTCCTGTCATACCCAATACAGAATGTTCCATGAAGCAGTCAGGTCGCTGCTGTTAGGGCAAACAACCTTATAACTCAAACACGTACTCGTTAGCCAAACATATTCTACGAAATATAAGAGCTGCCAATGCAAAGGTCAGAAGGACAATCAGAACAGTTGATCCAGTGTGGTTCGTGTTGACTCTCGGCTGCTGTACCCGGTTAAAGTCAGTCGAGGAGGCAGCCCGTCTCTGACTCTGCTGCTGGGCACGGCGCTGCCGAGGACTCAGCGATGTGTTGGTGGACGCAGCTGGAGCACGCTCCTGACCGGCCACTGCATTGCTATTCTGAGTTTCAGGCTAAAACAGAAACATGGAAAGTTGTGAGACAAGACATTGCATAAGATTAGCAGGAAATAAGATTATAAGGAACTAAAATGTACTCTTCAGATCACTGTTAATACTTGAGAGCCTGATAATACATGTCACTAATAATTACAAGATTTATAGCTGCTGCTTTTGTCCATATACTATCCTGAGAAGTATATTTCAAGCTGCAAATTAGCAGTTCTAAGAACAAGAAAAGGCTGAAGAAAGTCTGTCAAACAGTATTTCTCTTAGAGAGATTTCCATTATCTTTGTCTCGGATTTGCTTAACTCTTTGTTGTTCAAGAAATCTTTAAGAATCCTCCACATAGTTAAGGCTCTGGGGATTTGTAACGTCACCTACACTGAAGTGGAAACGAGCTGGGGATGCCTAGAAAGGAAGGAGAGAAGTCCAGAGAACTGTAATTAAGTAGTGCTGCATTGCTTCCTGCGGACAGCGGGGTACAGAAGTCTGTTCTCATCACCACCAACACACTGGAAACACAAAACAAAAATCCTAAACACAAACCACCTCCATGGTCCCAGCAGGAGTTCCTAAGCACTCCATGTGTGCAGGCACTTACCTATTGCCCTCTACTGGGCAAACGTTGGTCTGACATTACAAGTACTAAAAAAATAAAATTCTGCAACTGATGTTCAGCTCAGGAGAGTAGCTCTGACAAAAAATTACAGGGCTTGGGTTTTTTTAAGTCTTATTTTCAGTTCTCAGAACAGTTTGCTAGTATTCCTACTTAGAGCAATTTGCAGCTATTTTCCAGAGTCAGCTTTCTTCCTCTTTCCTTCTAAAAGATGGATTATCATTACAGCAGGTAAAACTACAAGTCTGGACATTTTATACCTGCTTTCAAGCAAAAGCTTTCTAATAGACACAATATCCATAGCCTTAAGCACTGTTTCAGCCAGCTACAAGATATTCTTTCTACATGGCCAGATAGGGAATACCCTCAACTGTGTATCAGGTTTGATGATTCTCAACACAGGAAGCAGCACTTGGTCTCCTGACTATTTGGCCACGTGTTCTGCACATGGGAGAAGAATTCTCCTGCATGTACAACTAGTCACTGATTTGACAAGCCCAGGGGAGAGACCTGCCTAACTCCTTATGTGTTTTCCCACTGTTCATCCTCAGCAAGGAAGTACTGATGTAATAACTCCCACTGCTTGACAACTTGCCTGTTTACACAGGTTTCTTGCCTAAGTAAGCAAGCAGCCTGGGTAGCTTCAAAGAAAAATGTTTTTAAAAGATAGATTTTATCAGCAGAGACAGCCAAAAACACCATAACCAGCCTGCCATGATTTCCATTCCACTGCAGAAGAAAGTAATTCTGCTTCATATTGAACTCACTTGAAAGCTTCTCATGCCAAGGAAAATGAAGACTCATAGAGGCCAAGTCTTTGAAAAATTACAGTTCCTAGATTCATCTAAACTCTCATCTTCCAGAAGGGGAGAGAGAGAAGAGTGAATTCAGGACACAAGAACTGCCAATTCAGCAGGCAAAGTGTTTTCTTCTTCAAATAGTTTTAAAGAAATAAAATAAAAGTTTAGAAATATACCCAACACTTCATCTTACTAACAAAAGTAACTAGCATTGGCGGTCATACACATCTTCCTGACACTGCAAATTTTAAATTCAAAAATAAAACAGAAAGGCCCTGTTATGAATAAAACAAGGTGCCACAAACTGACACGAACAGATCAACAGATTCAAGTGAAACGTCACTGACAATTTCAAGGCTTTAAATTATTTTTTGAGGAAATTATAGATGGATCTGGGAGCTGCAGACCAACTGCTTCACCCAAAGCTCAGCTAGTGCACTGCCTTGGGATTCCCCTACAGAATCAATGATCAACTATTAGCTGACAAGTAGAACTAAGTCAGATAAAAAAAGAGTGATCATTACCTGATATAAATTTGAGATCCGATGCTACGGTATCTTAAATAAGATATATATGTATCACTAGATAGAGATTTTTTTGTTGAAAGACTTAATTGTTAAGATTCCCGTAAGTGGCAGATGGGCTGTATTGTAAATTTGTTCAAAAAACACATTCATCTTGTTTTCAGCTTAATGGCAATTCTTTAAATTCTCCTTAAGCAAAAATATCAATATTATTTGACTAACACAGCACCTCACATGACAGCATTTCCATTAAATATTAAATTTTCTGCCAAACCACACTGGAAATATTGTGGATGAGGGCTTAGTAGAGAGCTACATTGTAGACATCTTTAGCATCTGATTTTTACAGTCATTTAACAGGCACTTGTGTCGTATTACTACATATTATTTATATTACTATGTGTTAAATCTGAAGCTTCTGAAACTGTTAGGACTGCTAGAAAACTTTGCTCTAAGGACACTTGCGTTTGATAAATAAGGCTATTTCAGTGTAATACACACCTGTCAGAATCAACAAAAAATTATATCATCTAACAAATAAGGAAATTTACACTATGCTGAGTCTCCTGAAGAATGGCAGCATTCACTGCATCCTCTCTATCTCCAGGCCATTATTTTTAAAATTTTTATCAGAACTCTAGAAGTATTAAATAATCATCGTAGAAGGAATATTGTAAAAATATAGCAGACTCTAGGAACACAGCACCATATAAACCCTCTGGGTTACTGAAGGCTCTTTCAGTTACACTCACGATCTCGAGAGAGATGCAGACATAAGACGACAGAAAGACAGATGGAATATTTGTCTGCATAACTTACAACAGAAGAAAAGCTGAAGTTTGACACAACACAGTTTAATGACTAATACGAATTAACAAATCAAAGTTGGGCCAAGTACTCCCAATTGCCAAGCATTTAAATTTTTTGCTGTAGACACTACTTAACAGTGATAATCACTTTTTATCAACATATTTTTAATCATATGTTCAAATGATAAGTGCTTCTACAAATCTCATGCATCAGAACACAGCTCCACTTTGTGACAGAAGCCTCCTTCATCAATTCAAGATTAGCTGGCTTCAGATACACTGTTTATTTTGTCACTCCTCATAATGCTTAATCCAGCCAGGACATTAGTGCAGGTCACTGCTATATCAACCTGTTTAATAACAGGTGTACTGAGGTTTAATGTATTCAAAGGTTATCAGAAAACAGTCTAAACACAGCTTTTACCTTGTTACTTTAAACGTCTTACCAAGTATCAACTTTATTCATTAACTATAAGCATGAAGGTGGGACATCATTCTGCATCAATACATGAAATGCATTCCTACAGGTTTGGCAAGAGTTGAGACACCCACAACAGTCCACATGGATTTAGTCAGAGCAATCAGGGGGCAGATAGAGCAATGCAGCCCACCAGTTTATGCTTCTCAGTAAGCTGCAGTGCTCCCGAGTCTCCACTAATGCGTCCCAAGGACTACAGTGAGAGTTTTGATACCTAAATTTAGGTGAACCACTGGCATACTAGACGACTTAATCCGGACCTGAATCCAATCGGAGTATCTATAATACATTCTTTCAAAAACATTCTTTTGCTCAGATGTGGAAGGATTTCATCTTCATAATATTAAGGGCAATTACTTTTATGAAGCCAACTTTTCAGCAGTATGTTGTACTTATTGGACTCAATGATCCTTGTGGGTACCTTCCAACTCAGAATATTCTGTGATTCAGTGATTGACTTGCACATGCAAACCTTGATAATGTTGTTGTGACAAGTTTTCCTGGGAAGCAGCTGTCATTGGCGTGAGAATCAATCCCTTCCCCTCCTTCTTCTTCATTCAAAGGTAAGCCATTTAAAGACTTGATAAACATTTTCTAATAATACCAGTGCACAAAATCTTAACAGCCAATGTGCAACATTTGCACCAGTGCTGCACTCTGCAGTCTTTGCTAGCAGGACCATGAATGGGAGCAACCATCGAGCAAGTCTCAATGAACAGTACACAGTATGAGGAGAAGAGCATGTGCGGTGCTGGAGAGACAACCTTTATCCCTCTGTCTGCTTCTTAAACAGCAGGAATTCAGGGGGTATATGTCCAATATTACACTGGGAAGGTATTTAGTCCTCTGTTAGAGAGCTGAAAAGGCTTAAGTGGACATTGTTTTAAGTGTGGCATCAAGATACTGGCCATGGGTCTGGCAAAAAGGCAAGAGAAAGAGGGGAGGGAGGGACGTGACCCATAAGACAAGTTAGCCAAGGAAAGCCCAAAAGTCATTGACATTGAGTGCATCTCTTCAGTAGCACAGACCAACACACCCATGTAATAATTATACAGTAAGTCTCTCCACAGGCAGGAATCTCTAAGACTAAAGTACCAAATAACACAATGACACCATTGCTCTTAATACAACAACTGCCAGCACTAAAACATAAGCTATTGTTTCAAATCAAGTTTTGAAATCTGAAACAAATATGCCTAACTGAAATACTGTAAGTCTTGGTGCTTCTTGAGACAGTGAGGCTGTACTTCTTTCTCTAAGTGGAAGGTGACAGAAGGGAAAGCTAATTCAAAGTATCTCTTCTTCTGATGGAATGAGAAAATCTCTCTTCAGGAACAAGGCCACGTGGAACAGGGGGAATGAATACAGAATGATGCCATGCCAGAGACCCATTTCAGTGTGCTCTTCACATAAGAATTAAGTTAAACCTACCCCAGAAAGGGTGTCACTGATCTCACGAATACCTTGTCACTAATTCATTCCAAAAATCTGTCATGCCAAGAATGTTACAGATTAAAACAATCATGTAACAACAACTATTGCTGGAAAGAATAAACTCTACCCCATGAAGCAGTCCCATAGTAAACCACAGCCCACAGATTCCCTCACCTTTACCTAGAGGTGACCCTTTCCTTAGCACCTATTTACCATCAGGTCTTTAATGAAGATTGGTTACAACTGTTCTAAGAGAAGAAGAAAGGTAACACTCCATTCTTTCTGCACTATTACCTCCAATTTTCACCTCTGTATTGTCTAGAAGGACACGAGGTCTGACTTCAGAGTTAAGATACAATAAATCTACTATTCAGAAGGAATTACAGAAGCTTATACAAGGATTCAGCATTGGGTCTACCTCTTCCATTTTTACTCTCAAAGGGCATACATTTCAAGTTCACAACAGCAATATTCTATAATAGCTTCTAATTAAACACACATTTGTAGAGTAAGAGTAAACATTTTATCCGCAAAGAGGAAAAAAGTTTTGATGTTGCCCACATCTAACACAAGGTAGAATTAGGTCTTTACACAACAAGAACTAACCTAATAAACTCATTTTACACATGCAAGAAGCCCAGCCAAGTAGAAAGGATATGAGGTTTTCATACATATTAGCAGATCAAGGCCCCCAGTTCCCTACTTTGAGAAGATTTCTATTAACTTTTGCAAGAATAAGAACACAAAAATAGCAAGCTCAAAATCCTAAAATACCCTTTCCTGTTACACTTTTCTTTTTTCCACTGTGTGGCTGTTTTCACTCCCAAACAGCTCCAGGTAATTTCTAACCCTCAAAATGTGACAGCTCAGAAACACAGCTGTTGCCTCAAACTAAAACTATCATGCATGTGACAGTCTGAACCCTTAAAACATGGACCCACTTATTTACAGTTAATCATATATATAAATACTTTAAGTACATTTATACATTTAAAGGTCTCATTTCCCATGGGACTGTTCTGCTGAAAAGTTAATCATTACTTACTAAAGCAGCATAATCAATTAAAACAGTTTGATTCAAAATGAGATTAATCAAAAAAGTCTCTTTTTCCTCAAGAAAATGCCAGCAATATCTTTGTGTGTCAGCTAGTTCTACTATATTAGCCAGGATTTGTAATAAGAAGAATGAAATAAAATGGTTTTAAATTCTGAGCAATCTGGAAAAATCCTTATTGTGGGGGAAAAAAGTACGCTATTAGCATGTTTATATTTCTACGTAGCTTGAAAATATGCTGCAAACAGGCAACAGATGGTCTGATGTTATTTGACATGTTTTATGTTTTTTAACCAATCTGCAGCCCCATCCTCTCTCTAAAAAAGGCAGCTTAGCTGGGATTTGCCTGCAATTTATCAGTGAATTTAGATTGCATTTGCCACAGTCGTAACAGCAGCTGCCTTGGCCCATCACCAAACCTCGGTCACTTCCGAAACCATTATATAAGTCCTACACCTCACAGTATTAGAACATAAGTGTCATACTTCAAATGGTAAGAATATTTCAGACTTACTTAAGAGGTTATAAAAAACAGGAAGACAATCTTAATTAATATTTAAAAGCTACAGGTTATCAGTGAAATATTTTTTGCCTCTGGCTTAGAATTCTGTTTAAAAAAACCCATGCTACATTTTGCAGATACTAAACTGTAGTACTTCAGACACCATAATATTTTCATAAACAGTTAACCCATACATTAAAGGAACTACTGGGAACAAGAACTGCTAAAAGAACATTACTTATTGTTTTTAAGAGAAGGAAGTGAGAGCAGAGATCACTATTTCTAAAAGTGATTCAGCATATTAGTTGCTAAATTTTACACACAGATTTATATAAAAGTATGCAGAAGTTCTAGAGAAAGGTATGAACTAAATACTCTTAATTAAGACTTCAATCAGCTTAACAGGACCAATTTCATGTTCAGGCTATGCCCAGTAAAGCCCAAAGATGGACCATACCGTTGCACTTGTTGGATCCTGGGATGCTCTAGCTGCACCATCCTGCTGGGGCTCACATGAGGGAGAAGAGTGGTTCAGTCCTGATGTGCTTGAGGGTCCAGCATCAGATTTCCTGGATGAATTGACTTCTGCCTACAAGAAGTACATGTGCACACTTCAGAGATAAGATCAATATTGCTCCAAAACAATCTGGCTTAATTTGGAATGTGTATTTTAAAGGATGGAGAATATGAGGCTTACTGAAATGCAATAATCAGGTATGACAATTGCCTTTCAATCATACACCAACAGGTTTAAGAATTTTTCTTTCTTTAGAAACAAGACTGTAAACGTGCAAACATTTGAAAACAATTTAAAGGGTTTTTTTGCACGTAACAACAGATATAACACTCAAAAAAAATGCAGATGCATAAAGCAAAAAATAAGAGTCTTTACAAGATCCAGAATATTATGCCAGAAATAATACAATTTTTTAAAACTTCTGTTTTGCATGTCCTTAAGACAATGCTGGCTACTGTTGCTACAAGCAAATTTACACTGCCTGTTCCTCTGCAGGACTAACTAGTCTTTGGTGAGTGCTAATTTAATGTGGCTATACTGGTTCTGGTACAAAGTTGCCTCACAGCCAGAGTGGACATATATGCATGACACTACACTGGGTCAGGCATGTATACCAGTTTGCAGTATTTAAATTTAAGCACAAACAGAGTAAAAGAAAAATTACAAGCCCTTATAATTCTGCTTTCATACACATTTATACAGTGTCTACAAGGCATTATTTCCCAAAATGCAGGTACCATGCTTTTGGAAATTTGAGACAAGAGATCAGTAGCGGCATGTAGAAGAACATGAAAAGCAGTATATACCTGCAACAATCTCTTGGGAACAGAAAAGGACATAGCATCCTAGTGCTGAACCAAAATACTTTAAAATTCATACATGTCAAAAAAAAAGGCCTGACCAGATGAGTTTTTATCGGTAAGCAAGTCACCACCCAAGTCATGTATCCAGATCCCAATTTACTCTAAAGATGACAATTACAAATCTAATATCTGCATTTGAAGACAGTTACAAGTAGTGGTAGTAGTAGCAGTAAGAAGTACAAACGGCATATTAGAAACCAATCAGTTATGGTGATAACAAACTGATAAGATCACAATATAATATTCTTTCATGATACTATTTTGTTCGAGGAAATTAAATTCGCTGTTTCTTAATGTGTATTATCTCAGGAGAATCCAAAAAATATGTCACCGAAACAATCTGAAGATGAATTTGAGATTTGAAAGCAATTTCACAACGCTGCTTTCCCTTTGCACTTGACAATTATGAACTCTAATATTAGACAGGATCAGTTATGACTCAGATATGGATGATCAACAAAGCAACACAGAACTATGAATAATTGAGACTGGAATGGACCTCTAGATGCCACCTGGTCCAGCTCCCTCTAGAGTCATGTCTAGTCAAGCTTTGAGCATCTTCAAAGCTGCAGATTCCACAGCCTCTCTGGGTAGCCTGCTCCAGCATTTGACAAGCCCAGGGTGAATTTTTCTTTCCTATATTTCAATCTTAAGTTCCTTCCCTGGAACCTGTGACCACTGCTTTTCATACTTCTGCTTTTTGCAAGATGAGCTTATTTCATCTTTACTGTTAATCTGTATAAAGCACATACAGTACACAATATGCATCCAATTTACTTTAGTTTATGAAAATGCTAAGTCTAGTATCTACACTGAAGTCAGACTAACATTCAAGCAAATGACACTTGAAGGTTCCCAAAACTGAAATACCTTTTCTGTCACCTTGTCTCTCTTGACTCCAGCCCTTACCTCTACTTCCAGAAAAACTGGAAGGCACACAGACATCAAGGAAAGATGACCAACATATTTAAACATAATGAGAGTGAGTGGAGAATTAATTTTACTGCAAAATATGCGTTGTGATGGCAGTGTGTATGTAAACCATATGGTTTTACAGTGGTACATATGCTATTAGTGCTATTAATCATCTATCTTTCCTGTTGTGTTTTTTTTCAGGCAAAATGGAATTTATGGTATATAGCACCTAGAATGCAGAAAACAATTTGCAAGTCAATATAAAGCTGATAAAAAAATATACTTTTCTATTAAAGAGGATAGGAACACAAGTGGAGGCTCACAGAAACAGGAAACTGTAATGAGAAAATGTGTTGGGTTTTTTTCCCCCTCCTGAATTTCATAGTCCTATCTCAATACCATACTGGACCTTTTTTAAGTTACCATTTTGCTTAAAGCTGGTATGAAACAATTTCTCATAACCCCAGGATCAACTAGAAAAAATTAGGAAATTCCTTCTTAGATGAAGTTAATGCAGACGTTGCTAGTATGTTTGCCAGTAGAGAGACTCTCAAATGATATACTCTATCAGCAATCTAATATTAAATCTCATCCCTTAAATAGACATGGAATGTGTCCAAATGATTCTGTATTCCCTCCTAGTGATTCATACCATTATTTTACTACAAACAGATCAATTTAATACCTCAACCCAGCATTAAACAAACGAACAATAAGAAAGTTAAGCAAAGCAGAGAAGAAGGAAGCTTAAAAAACCCCAATCCCTAAAATTTTATTTGAGATGGGAAAAAAGGTGCAACCAGAGGACAGAACTGATTTACCTTGTAAAAAAAACTACAATGGATTGTAAAAGGCTGTAGAAACCTGAGGCTTTTGTTCATTTTTCCCTTGATAAGTGGTTGTTCTTAGAAGGTGGTGTTAAGTTATGGATACGTGGAAAGCACCAATACTCTTTAAAGACTGATGTCCCTAAGTCATTTAATTTTAAAAGTGAAAAAGATACAAAATACAAGTTACGAGTTCTTTTCAAAAAAAAAAAAAAGCTCTGATATTTCTAGAATTTCTTTGATGAAGATTAGCAGTTCTTAAGTAAAAATCTACCCTACACTTTTTAAACCTTATATATTGCAAAAAAAGCCAGTAATGGGCAGTCCATTGCTTCTCCAAGTAGCTCAGCTTTATAACTCTCTCTCTGCATCTCCTCATCTTTGTAAAATATTTGGAGTTGTTTTTGTCACAAGCGTTATTACACACAGACCCAACCACACCAAAAAGATGGCACAGGAATACGCAGGTCCAGCAAAACTGGCAGTAATGCTCAGTAGAAGGCAATCTTTAATTTCATAGCACACAAAAAAAGTAAAAGTAGTCCTCAGGAGAGTGTTAGGAGAACACTGGTGATAAAAGGGGACATATCAACATCCCTGACCTTAGTGAGGATGTGTTCTGCACCAATGCCGCAGTGTCATAATGTATTTCACTGTAATTCCCTGACCTCATGCATAGCAGGCTTCCTTAGTGGCTGATTTAAGAGTTTAGTAGAAAACCCAGTGAAAAACAACACTGCATGCAAGACATGCAATTCTCTAAGGAATGTATTTGTCTAAACTAACCTTACTTTCACTGAAACACAAGCTAGAGAACACATTTTTCGGTCACAGCAACTTCCATACCAGAGTTCAACTTTCAGTATCTTCAGATAGTAGCAGAGTAGTTCAAAAGAATTTGCAACCATTTTTCAGTAGTAATATGTTTTATTCCTTCCATAAGCCAAAAGGAGAAAAAAAAAATCACAAAGGAAAAAAATTCAGGTTAGCTTTGCCCAAATTTTCCTAACACTTTTATGATAAGACTAATTCTGGAGAATTTAATAAAAGTTATTAGTGTCTGAAAATGTGAAAGTAAAAGCAACATAGTTAGGCAGTTTTTACCACAGTGCTCACTACTAAAATTAAAACTAATCAATCAGTGCTTGAGATGCACAATTTATTAACTGGCAAATTGCAAGAGATCCATTCTTATTCTTCTCTTTCAAACTGTACTAAAAAAAAGGAGCAACTGATGAAGGTTTACTGAAATGATGAACGTTCCTGTGATTTACAAGCTTTTCCTTGATATTTTTTTAAATTCTATATAAGAGAGATAAAAGTTTAAACAGTGACTTCACCTTGAAGCTAATTTGTCTAGCAAGTTCTTTAGCCTCCTTGTCCGCCTGGCTTGACACACTTCCAGATGTTAGTGGTAAGAGGGCTGTCTTCATAGATGTGCCACACATTTCACAACAGAAGTCTTGTGACCTGGCCACAAATGACATAGCTCAGAATAGCATGTTCTCATAATGTTCTTTTATGCTTGTTTAAACAAACTATTTGCAAAACAATCCATAGAATGACAGTGCTATCAAGACCAGTAGCTTAGAAGTACCTCCCCCTGCTTCAAACCACACTGTCTTGAAAAACCATGTTAAGAATTATCTATACTATAAACACATATTCTCTCATATCATTTAGGAAAGTATTAACTGACTTACCCATTACTATTATTTATACTTTATTAATAGTTTCTTAAAATTAAAAAACTTACTTAATATCTATAGCAAATTAAAATTATAAAGATCTAACTATTATTACAGATATTATACTGAACCCGGGAGCTTGCACCTCAAATCTGGGAATTTCAGCTCCTGTGACAGCATTACCTTCCCTCTCTCACACACACAATTTGTCTATAGGGCACACTTGCAGGCAGCTCTCTAAGCCAGTAAGAAACCACACAACCTTGATAGCACAGTATCAAACCAACCCACTAACCCTACCTCTCAGCAGGGTTTATTAGCTTGACTCAGCACCATCAACAGGAAAGCTGCAGCTTCTGAAGAGCTCAGTGTACAGGCACAGTAAACTCACATCTGCTTGCAAAATAACATACTAGTTTCCATTTGGAAGTCAGTGATACCCAGGATACCATTAGCCTTCTTTGCTCCAAGGCCACACTGCTGCCTCATGATCAGCTTGGTGTCCACCAGGACCTCCAGGTCCTCCCCCTTCCAAGCTCTTTTTCAGCTAGTCAGCTGGTGTTATTCCTCTCCAGGGGCGGGACTTTGCTCCTTCTTGAACTTGATGACATTCCTCCAGCCCACTGAGGCTCTTCTGGATGGCAGCACAACCTCCTGGGCTATCAGCTACTCCTCCCAGTTTTGTATCACCTGCCAACTTGCTGAGAGAGCACTCTGTCCCAGCATCCAGGTCATTAATGGCACTGAATAGCACCGGCCCCAGTACTGACCTTGAAGCACATCAGAAGTAACAAGCCTGCAGCTGGATTTCATCTTGCTTATCACAATCCTTTGAGCCAGGCAGCTCAGCTAGTTCTTAATCCACCTTACTGTTCTCTCTTACCTAGGCTGTACTTCAGGAGTGAGGATGGTAAGGGAGAGAACACCAAAAGCCTTGCTAAAGTCCCCATAAACAATATTCACTGCTTTTCATTTGTCCACTAAGCTAATCATTTCATCATAGTCACAAATCTAATCTTAAGTTAATTTCCTGAAGATCATTCAGAAACAGTTGCCTCAGAATTTTGTCATCATTTCCTTATTACTTACTTAAGAGCAATGATATATCATTGTTTTGGTTGTTTTCTCCCCCACTTACTATCAATTCCATCATATTCCTTTTCCCTCCAAGCTGTAATTACTCCTGTATCACAATGTTAATTACAGCTCTAAGCCTGAATTTCAGACAAACCTCTAATGTGACCACACAAAACTGGAAGGAACACAGCCCTCTCACAGTATTTTGTTTGACTAAGTTCCAAGTTTACACAATATTCAGAGAAAAAAACACTACACAGACAAGGCATCAAGGCATCATCACTTGTTTTATATTTGGAATAAATGCAAGAGAACAGACTGAAGGGGCTTCCTGTCTACTCAGTGCATTACCCTAAAAGCAAGTGCACACATAAGTACCTACAGCAGCAAAATTAGTGCTTACTTCTTCGCAAGAGCTCTCCTTTCTTCTGGTGTGTAATCTAGAGATCCTATTGCTCCTTCACCTTTGGTTGGCATAAATCCAATAATGGCCAGTAAAGCTGTTCTTACTAAAATGGGAAAACAGAGATATAAACAAGGTGGTAGAAACAGCTGTTATGTCATCTTATTCTATACTCAGAAAAGTTCTGACTGCAAAACTTCATTTTGCCCAAAGGAGCAGTCTGGATTTCATACAAACAACACTGGGGTTTTCTGGTACATGGCAAGGCTTTCTTAACTTTTTTTTTTTTTAAAGGCACATTGTAAACTAAGGCCAACACAGAAAAGTTGTCACAAAAACACTGCATCAATATAAGGACTAGAGTTCCAGACTTTAAAAACAGGTTCTGGACATAAAAAGGTTAGGCAGAACTAACATATAAATAAGGGAGGGGAGAAGTCCATAGGACATTCTTTTTGTGTCTGTTTTCTATTAGACATGTGCTCTGAAATTTAGTGCACACAAGCTCAGTGGTTTTCTTTTATGCCAGGAGAATTTGTTTCTTTTATGTCACCATGCTGGGGAAGGAACTCAAATACTAATAACTGCTTGCAACAGAACTGTCATCTGAAGTACTTGTTTTGATATCTACACTCGAATTTTATTTTATATAGTCATGAAATTTAAGAATTCAAGACACTTTTCTAGTAGATTTGGTAAATAAATATCACATGAAGATAAGTACAACAAAATATAGATAGGATATTTATAACTCCTACTTAGAAACACTGCATTTTCTACTCTTTAAAAAAGCATGAGACTACAAAAGTTGAAGAGTGGTCTGCTAGAAAACTTCTAAAATCTTATCAACATATTTTACAAATGAAACTGATATACAAAGAAATAATTGATGCTCTGTACTCAGCAAAACTAAAATTATATAAACACAAAAACACCGCCTTGGATTAACTGTGCCAACTCCCAGTTTCTGTGATAAGATTTAAAAAAAAATAAAGGTGGAAAACAGTCAGTTATTGTGAGCTCAACACACTGTTTTCTCTTCAGTGCCCAGAACTACAGCATTAGAATTAAAAACTCCCCTCTATTAATATCCAAGCTGGTTTTAGTGATAATAGAGAAATGGGGTAAAGTAATAGGATTTATTTTCATAAGAACAATTTCAAAAAAACTCACAAAGAATATTTTAAGTAGTCTGAGAATTTGTAATGCTTGTGCAGTCACATGAAGAAGAGGTCACCGTCTCCCCTCAGTTTCTCAGTCCTTTCACCCTTCATTTAATACCATCCCCAAATCCTTCTATGTCATTCTTTCAAGACTTTACATTTCTCAAATTCTCCCATACTTTTATGCCTCAAAACATTTCTTTTTCCACTATTAACATACTTTCTGAGATTTTTTTCAGTTTAAAGATCAAGTTGCTTGACAGAGGTAACATTTTCCAAATAATTGTTACTTACTACTCCATGAAGGCTGCCATGTTTCAGGATGATGCCCTGAGATGCTTAAACAAATTTTCTTCCCCACTTCAAACCTGCCATTGGCCTTCAAAGGAAAAGGAAGGACACAATAAAACATGCTGGAAGACAACTTTTGAGTTTCAGTACAAGTTGTAAAAATCATGATAAAAAAATGCTATGCTAACAGTACATGATAATTATATTACTGTCAACCTCACAAAATTGGCATTCTGTCATCTGACTCTACTAATGCATGAAGAAAACCTTCTGCAAAATTATGCACAAAGGAGGGCCTTTGCACTGAACTACAGGTCTGCTTTCTCACATCTGAGCAACGTTTCCAACAGAAACCAAGAGGGCCTATGGAGAGAGCAAAACGTTAAACAATCACATCAGCAATGTAATTTCTTTTGGAGAAAAAGCTTCCATTTATTAGGTGCAAAGCTTCATGCAATTACAGATTACCAGTGCCACCTTGGAAGACTTCTGGTCTTTAACTGACAGCATGAACTGCACTATGTCATCTTTCTTACAAAAATAACATTATGTTAAATGCCAAGAATCTCTCTCTGACACCTGTAGTTAAATTGATGATGTAAAAAGGGAAAATTAGCAAGCGTGCTTACTTACCGTCAGCAAAATGATGCTAGGTGGTTTCATGGGATATTCAGGTGGTAGCACTATTCGCCCATGATAAATCCCTCCATCAAAATCTGAATCTGGAGGGCCTCTAACAGTGAAGTGCCATTCAAACAGATTATCCTAAAACGCCCCCATGAACAGAAGAAGGAAATAAAAAGAAGAGTTTGTCACAGAAATAGACAACTAAACACCATTTTCTTCAACAAGGACAGGCTAAAGAAACGACACATAGCAGAAATTTTGTGAAGTCAAAATCAAACAGAGAGTTAAGAGAACCAACATAGCACTAAGGATAAATACTGTAGCTTTCTGGCAATTTAGTTACACAGTGACTTCACTGAAACCCTCAAAATCATTATCCAAACTCCTCACTCTAGCTGTTTCAATTATGACAAGAGTTATATTACCCAACAGATGGAAAACTGAGTCAATTACAAAAAAAAATGGATCTTTGCCCCAGCAAACAATAACTTCTGGAGAACCATGGGGAGACCCACACCAAGAAAGAACATTAATGACAATTGCTCCAAAGCCTCTTCCATGCCCAGGTCACCACAGGGACTTGACTCGCACGACAGAGAATTCTCACCTCTTTTGCTTCTCCACTAACAATCCCGAAACAGCTACTGTGCCGTACTGCACAACAGGAACACTTTGAAAGTTAGATTATTTTCACTAGACATATAAATAACTTTAAACATTATTTCTTTGGGGTTCTGAGTTTGGCTTTGTGTATGACAACTCGTGCTGTCCACAGATTCCCACGTATTCACAAGCACGACGACTCCTACTGTTAGGACAGGCATCCAAATGAGGCTTGCTGTCAGTGAATGAGATCTCTCAACTAATGCTGAACCCTGGTATTACAGCATTAGGAGTGCCCACCTAGTTACAGTTTTTTTCAAGTATGCGAAGTAGCTGTCAACATTTCCAGCATTTCCTTTCATCTGCTACTGCTCTGTTCCCAGCGAGTCACTGTTCTAACCCAGAAATAATACCTTCACATAAGTTACAAATAACAGGATGAATTAAACTCTACATTTTAATACAGGAAAGGGAAACACAAGGTAGAGAAAAAAACCTAGTTGATAAGCTATACTTTATAGCACCTAGGAATATACATTATTGTGTAAGCAAGTTGAGCATCTTACACATTTCTGAATACCACAGAATACTGCCTTTTTAATTAATCCTGTGAAATCAGAAGGGACTTCTGTTTAAGTGTTTAACCAGCAGAACATCACTGTCCCCTCAGCCCAAAAACTTAACTGGGTGTTAGGAGGACTTCTAGAAGCTACTGCCTAAGTGAAATGTATGTCTCTTACAATGCATCCAGAAATGCACTAATTTACATTTTTCACAGTTTGTTTTTTTAAATGTTTTTTTAAAAGGCAAACCCTCAAGGATCACCTAGGGTTAAGTTCATTGAGCAACTCAGCAACTGAGCCGTATGTCACATTTGGGTGTAAAAAGCTTAAATATTAAGCACTTAAGTAGTCTCAGGAAAGAGATGGGGAGAAAAAACATACCTATAATATAAAACTACTCAGGTATGATGTAAATCTGTTATTGTGTACTTTCACTAACAACCTGGAACTACAATACCACTGAAGTGGAACGCTGCTGTTGATTTCCATCATATGAAAAAAAAGGAAGGTCTGCCAGCACTTAAATAGGTACATTTTAAATACATACGCTTTACAGAGAGATATCTATTAATAAGAGCATATATGAATAAAGCTACCTAATTAAAAGTTCTTGCAAACATATAGAGAAACAAACCTCCAAAGGCTGTGCATGATAGTGATCTGTAGGATCCTTCAGTTCTGCAGCCTCTTTCATCAAACGTTTGACAGCTGAAACACAAGCACAAGACATGAAAACTAAGAAAATTTATTAATATGCAATGCATACAAAAATATGTAAACGTTTCACTGTTTTCAGCTAACTAATCTTTTCCAGCATATTCCAGCTTTTTCACTAGAGTTCACAATTCAAGACACAATATAAACAACTCATGATGAATAAATCTTTAATGAGTTATAAAAGCATAAGTGAAAAATATGCTGCATGGTCACAGAGTTTCTCAACACTGAACACCAGGACTAAGATAGTTTTATATCAACAATTGCACCAAAGACATGAAGAAAAACATATGTTAACTCTTTTAACAGAGTTTCAGACTACAAGATGTACAAGGCCAACAACCTCAATATTTTATGATAAAGAACATCTCGTGAATCTTAAACTGCTGAAAAGCTTTATCCTGACACCTCCCACGACAATTACATGACTACTCCCTTAGTTGTTCAAAAGGAGGTCATAGTAAGACTTGAGAGAAACCTACACATCAACAGTAAGAGAAGATGAAGTTTTATATTTGAAAACTCATATGCCTGGCCAGAAAAATCTATCGAGGGCCTTTGCAATTTCAAACTGCTACTGAGTGTGGACACACAGGTATTCTTCTATCCTAAATTCAGGATACTCATTAGTAACCCTCTCTATTCTTCTACTTCAGAAATACCAGCATCATCTGCATCTTCTGCATCTCCTTTTCCCAGCCCCTTTAGTAAGTTCCGTTACATCACTTGTCCTGCCAGGCGCCCTCATGTGCATCATACACTAATGCCTAATAAAAAACTTAGCTAAACTGAAGAGCTGACTAAATGTAAGAACTGCAGACAAGAAATTCAAGGATGACAACTCATGAATAAGGTTAGGTAGAAAGTTCTTTCTCCCTCCTACATACAGGAGAAAGTGCAAATACCAGTTACCTCTTTAAGGAATAACATAGGAATAGGATACCTTAATCCATCCACCACATTCAAGTCAAACCCTGGATGTCCTTGCCACTCATGTAATTATCTAACTACAGAGAAGGAACAACACTGCTCAAATATCCTTACAGTGTAAGCATTAAGATATAGTGAAAGTGAACTGCAGTTCCTTGATTTACAAAGCCTCGTATCACCAGATGACTGTAGCCTTTGTAGCATGCTCAGACTCCAGGGCTTTACTCACTTTCACAATGCTGTGAAGAAACCTACTCAAACTTTCACCCAGAGGAATTTCATTCCAATCTACTGTGAAAAGTTCTTTTCTTCCTTCACACTTCTTGACAGCTATGAACAACAGCTCAAAGTTTAATAATTTCACTTCTCACAATCTAAAAAGAAAACAGACTGTGAAAATTTGCAGCTTCCAGTTGTCCCAATTATGCTACTTCCGAGGGGGAGGTGTCAATCAAACACACTGCAGAGGCCACCAGGTCATGTCACAGGCTCGGGCATTCGGGCTCCACTGAATAAGAGTTTGTCTCTTTCACCTTCATTAAGGTTTACCAATTCATTAGCAGGGAATGAGAAAACCAGCCTGGACCAGAAAAAGCTTCAGACCCAGCACTGCTTCACAGCCAAACAAGCCCAGACACTTGCCTTCAGAAGAAGAGTGGCAGGCACCAGGATGAGCTAATTCAGGACTGAACACCCAGTGAAACAAAAGGGTAACCATGAAAAAAACGAGAATGTATGTAACAAAGCCTAATGAAGACAGAATAGTCATGGACAAGGCAGACAACTGTTTCTGAGGTTTCCCAGACGAGGGACCAAGACAGACAAGAAATACAACTCCCCATATCTGCATCATGTGCAGTCACCCACATTCACTGAGGAAAAACTATTAGAGCAAAATATTATTCCACTCCTGGGGCATGAAATACAGCAAAATCTAATAATTTAGCTTTTATATATCATAACGTGCTTGTAAGAAGTTTTCAGTATTAAGCAACCCAGGATATCTTAATGTATCAGGTGACTTAACTGCAGCCTTCCAGTACCTGAAGGGAGCCTGCAAGAAAGATGGAGAGGGACTTTTTCACAAGAGCATGTAGTGACAGGACAAGGGGGAATGGCTTCAAACTGAAAAAAAGTAGGTTCAAATTGGATAATACAAGGAAGTTCTTTGCTGTGAAGGTGGTGAGGCAGAGAAGCTGAGGATGCCTCATCCCTGGAAATGTTCAAGGCCAGGCTGGAGGGACCTCTGAACAACCCGGTCTACAAAAGGTGTCCCGGTCCATGGCAGAGGGGTTAGAGCCAGACAATTTTAAAGTCTCTTCAATCCAAGCCTTTCTATGACTCTAAGAAGCACACGTATATGAAAAAAGGCTGAGAGATGGGGTTGTTCAGCCAGGAGAAGAGAAGGTTCCAGGGAGACCTTACTGTGGCACTTCAATACCCAAAAGGTGCTTATATAAGAAAGAGAGAAACTTTCTACTACAGCCTGTAGTGACAGGACACAGGGCAATAATTTTAAGCTCAAAGAGAGTAGGTTTACACTGGACACATGGAAGAAACTCTGTGGTGAGTGTGGTGAGGCCTTAAAACAGGTTGCCCAGAGAAGCTGTGGATGCCTCATCCCTGGAAACGCTGAAAGTCAAGTTGGATGGAGCTTTGAGCTGTGATCTAGATGAAGATACCCCTGCCTGTGGCACGAAGGCTGAACTAGATGATCTTTAAAGATCCCTTCCAAATCAAAACATTCTGTGATTCTCTCCACATTGCTGAAAAATGCCAACTGAGGGGCTGCAGGAAAAGCCTGAAGCGATAAAGGTTCAATTCTGAGAACACGTGATCCAGTGAAGAAAGCATTAAATTGTTTCTTCTTTAAGCACTGCTGCAGTATTCATGAACACAGTCCCTCCTTTGGCTACTGAAAACTGCTATGGAAGAAACGAACAAAATTCACAAAGTCGGCCTGCAACAAGTACATGACATTCTTACCCAAACGTCATTAAAAAGAGTTTTGATGCAAAATACGGTATTTCCACCCACTTAAAGCCACACTGAATCATCTAAGTAAATATTTGGCAATGGCAATTACGAAAAATGAGAATGATTTGGGCCCATTCAAAATAAAACATTACAATCTGTCAATAAAGTCAAAAAGTATCACTAATTCAGCAAAAAAAAAAATCAAATCAAGATATTCAGTTTGTAAAAGACAGGTTTTAGAGAGAAAATAATCACTCTAATTTTTAGTGTGGCATGCTGTCAACATGAAAAATAACCATGCTTTCACAGGTACACTCATCAACACTTTATCATAATGTTCATCAAAATCAAGTCTTGAGGAAATTTAGTGCCTAGACTAACACTAGAGGCAAATAAGAGTTCCCACTGAGAAGTGTGGGAACTCTCTACCACTCTGGGAAGGAAAGGAAAGAGAGGGTGCTACAGGTGAGGCTCTGCCGGACAATCTGCCTCTTGTATTACACCGAAATTTGCACAATGTATGAATGTCTTCTTTGCAGATCTACTTCTGACAAAAACTCTGTCCTGGTCAAATCTCACTTTTATTATCGTTTACTTTAAGCTATCCTGAAACTTCTGTTCCCACAACAACTGCTTCTCTTAGATGTGTCTTGAGGTCACATTCCAGTACTTCTGCTATCCTGCCCAACTAGACAAGTCTGCACCATGTGGCTGGGAAACTTCTGTATAGAGAAAATGCAAGTGCTCAGCCTTCATAAATGCCAGTATTACTGCTTAAAGAGACAACAGGATTTGAACATGAGTGGTTTTCCCTTGGTAAAATATTATGCTTTTTTTTTTTTTAAAAAAAAGGTTATGCATGACAGAATCTTCCTCAGACAGTAGCCATTTCATTCTACCAGTTTTCAGTTCCACTATTTGAAAAAGAAAATACATAATGAGCAAATAAATAAAGGAACCAAAAGCAGCTGGCATACAGCTAGAGATCTCTTAATCTTTATAGTTGACTTATCTGATCTGGGGGAAAAGGAATAAAACAACCTGACAGCTTTTACTACTTCAGCAAATGCTTTCTACCTTTTTTTCTTCATTTTAAGACAGATTTATAGGTCTGCTCTGCAGAAACACAGAAAAAGTAGCAATTTTTTCCCATGACTCTGCTGACCAGTACACATAAGGATGCAATTTATTTCTCAAATACAAGTTTTCCAATGGAAGTAAAACTCTTACAAAACCTTTCATCCCAGAGAAACTTTTGTAACTTCTCAGTCCACTTAAGCTATTAGTAAAATACAAGTCCTCTTCATTAGGTGTTTGTCTATTAATAATGCTACCATCCACAATTAGGAAAAAAATTAGTAATTTTACAAAAATTAGAAAATTGAAACCTCACAATCATTTTGAGACAAACATCAAGGCCCTTCAATGAGATGATGAATATGTCACAGACAACATTTTGGGAGGGTCTTTTTAAATCAGGCTGGCTTTGTTTTTAACCCCTTCCATTCTATATCTGATCACTGAGTCAAGAGTTCTGACCCATGGCTGGTATAACCACCAGGTGATTTCAGAGCTCACAGTGCACAGAGTCACCTACTGAATCACCACCACCAGTCCTCACAGCAGCCCAAAGCTCCTGGGAACCCATTAACATAAACTGTGTTGACATCCAAGAAAAAACCCCATTTACTCAAGGTACGTTTAAATTTCACGTAAGGAGAAAAGTAACAGTGATTCATAGTCAGTAGTTCAACTGCACAACAACTGAATCACTCCATTTAAAAAAAAAAAAAGTAAGGATTAGGTTTTGATGGCACTTCTCGTAAGATGACAACAGTTGATGAGCTTTGACATTTTAAGTCCAAAAAAATCACTTTAACTGATATGGTCACTAAAGCATGCAAGAAAACATCTTTAAAGAGTCACAACAGACTGGAGAGTTACAAAATACTTTTACAACTGCTCTTTAATATGGAGAATGGTATCTTTGTCAGTTTATTAAATCTAAACATGCAGCAACTCTATCAGGTTCACAACAACCTTTACAGTGTCACTAGGTCACTGTGTGTCACCTGCTCCTTGTGGACGAGATTCTCCTCAGCAGCTCAGAACCTGTGAATTATGTGTGACCATTAGTGAACTAAAACCAAGAGAAGAGGAAAAAAAGGGCCCTGTGACAGTACTCTGAAATATCAATTATCATCCTTTTGCGGAATAGTGTTAAGTGGTATCTACTCTAAAAATAAACCCCACTTACCACATTTTCGAGTGCCACATCACTAGTGCTCTTCTCCATGTCTGCATTCCTTTCGTTTATTCATTTTGCCTCCATCTTAACCCTTCTGAGTTCACATCTGTCTTTAGATTTTTGAGCTCCTGTACATATTTTTGTATGTCACTTCATAAAAGCGTGGCTATATTTTCACAAAAATTTGCATAGCAGTTTATTGTCACTTAATTTGGAATCAAGACTACAATTAAAGTTTTATTAGGACCCAGATACCTGATCTTTCTTCATTAAAAAAGCCCAAACAAACACATGTCCCATTTGCATCCATCCAAAATAAAACCCCTGGACTTTTGCTACAAAACAAATGGAAACGCCATTTGCCAAGAAACGGGCCAGCTGCTTTCCATCCTCAGAGTCTCAGACACATCCTTCTCAAGACCCTGAATAGCCGCTTTACATCTTCAGTCTCACGTACATGCTTTCACAAGACCCGCAAACCTCCTGCACTCACATAAACAACTATTAAAAAAAAAGAATACTTTTAATTAGTCTAGTCTTGCTTTTCTCTCACCTTCAGAAGCACCCAACCTTTAGCCCTCATTTCCCTCAGGGCAGCAGGAAGTACAGTACTCTTCTTGTAGTTACAATTCAAACCAACTGCTCAGTCAACACAAAGGGAGATAAAACTTACCAAATATAAGATGCTTGTTGAACGCGCTAAGATCAAACAATGCCTTCAGCCTTAATAAATTTTTAACATCTGTTCAACTTTTTATTTTTAAACAATCTACTCTTATTTCATACACAGAAGGTACTAAGCAGCTCAGTAGCTACTGGCTGTTTCCTATCAACTCTGTTTTATTAACAAAGAACTGACGCAAGCTTGTTGGCAAGGAACAAAAGTACAAGTACAAAGTGGGGAGTAGAGAGAGAAGTACAGTTTGTAGGAAAAGCAGCAAATGTACTGAAGATGACCCCTAAGAGGATCACAATCTCAGTATTGTTATGTTTCCTGTGTGTCCAAGATCTCAAAGCATCATTCCTGGGCAACAAATGCAGGACACAGGTGTCATGCCTCCCTCCACGTGCTCTCCCCAGGCCTTCAGTGCCCTCCCTAAGCAAACTCCCAATGAGGTGATCTGCCGACAACAAAACAAACCCTGCCCAAAACAAAATTAAAAAATCACTGCTGTTTGTGGGCTCTATGTGAGACACTGTAAGTAGCTGTTCATAATTCTTCAAGCGTCTGTGCTAATACCTGTTCAGGCAGCTGGTAACAGCCCACGTGAAGGAGAGAGACTATCACTACAGAAACAGTGACTACAAGATTTGGTGTCTGATCTTGCAGCAGGCTAAGGGTCACAGTTCTTGGGGAAAAAAAAAGCAAAGAGATTATTCCAAGTAGCTGTCTTATAAATTTCAGAAAATAGGGCTGTTTCTGAAGCATGAAGAGGATGAAGTCTGTGCTTTAGTCAGCTGAGCTTTAATATTGATGCAAGAGGTTTATCAACCATATGGTAGCAGGCTGATATACATTGCCTAATCCATTTTGAAATCCTAAGACAGAAAATAGCTTGCCCTCTTACAAGTGCGAAAAATACACACAAAAATATGAAGCAACAGCTTACATGGCTTTGCTTTATTAAAGCAATACAAAGAAGCCTGAAGTGTGGAGTGTGAAATTTCTTGCCTTCCAAAATTAATGGTCTTCTGGAGAAGAAATGAGAAAAGAAAATCCAAGTTCATAGGTGGTGTGAGAAGATAGCATCAGGTGAATGCCCCCATAGCTCTTTGCGCTTATAAAAGGTGACTGACAGAAGTCAGCAGCAGCTTGGCCATGCCCAGACCTGCAGTGGCCATGGCAAACAGACCTGACTGAACACCAGCTGTGCTGCCTCTCATTGACAGACACATGGTGTGCAGGGGAACAACTTGCTTTGTGTTGTGGGGAGTTACCATCATTTAGATAAGCTGGGATGAACTCATATAGCCATAGAAACTGGGATAAGGAAGAAGATGAACACATTGCCCAGGAGCAATCAGCAGCAGGACAAAGCTGTGCAGCAATATTGCTCTTTACTTGGTCTGCTTGAAAGCATACAAAAAGCACAGCACTAGAGAGCCAAACTGATCCCCATTCATCAATCTGGTCTAGCCCAACCACTCACAGAAGAGGGATTCATGTATAATCACACACGAACTTCAACTCCTGTCATAGCTCTACAGAGGAATTTGACTTGAAAATGAAGATCAATAAAAGCACACGTTTCTTTTAAGAAAATTTTCCTATATAAAATGTATTTTCCTCTATGATATTTCAACTCAAGCCTACCATAATCATTAAAATAACTTATCCTAAAATGTTAAGTAGTATTTGCTCTCTTTAGAAGTACTGAGCAGACGGAAGTCACCATTTGCGCACAGTTCGCTCAAGTCCAAAAGCAGATTTCAACAGGAGGAGCCTCTTGTACAGGTACAAAACGATTACTTTTTCCACTGTCTTAAGATAGCACATTCCAAATCCCTAAAGCTGACCTAAAGGTTAGCAGCTTGAGTCTTCATCTACTCAAGTCAAAGCAACAACAGGCACAAGGACAGCTACTAGTTCTGAAGCCTTAGAGGGCTCAGTTATCAAAATAATCCCTTTAGTCCACAGATGACGCAACCACTTGATAGGAAATATGATGGATTTTTCAATGTATTTTTAGTGCATTTACATTAATTGAAAACATCTTAATGTCAGAATGCTCTGCAGTTCCATCTCAAGGCCTGAGTCAAATGGCAAGTATAAGACACCACCATTAAACTTCACATGTAACTAGATAATATTTTTGTGTCTGTTTTACAAAGTCCTAAGTAACTGCATATGTTTATCTATCTGGTTAGCAAGTAAAATGCCACACTAAAACCAACGGCTATATATAATTACAGTAAATAATTTTAATAGACAATAACTGTTGAAGAAACAATATTTATTTTAAATATGTTTTTGCTATTTATTCAGTACTTTTCTGCCCATCTGTTTTAATGGCAGATTTCACACATACTGACTATAAGCATTTTAAATCCTATTATAGAGATTAGCAAAGTTATTTATATCACTTATAGACTTTCAGCACCTATATGAAAACAAATAGTTTAATATATTAATATGCTACAGAGCATATTTTATTTGGGGAAGTAATATTGACCCATTGTACAAATCATTCATCTTTGCCAAGTAAAGTTCATTTTGCTATAGAACAGCACGGGTGCTGAAAATCAATTTTAGTAAAGGTGGTTTTCTCTTGAAAATAAGGGGGACACAACAGATGGGAAGAACATTTCTAAACTTAACCAGAAATATTTGTCCTGTCCACACAGATCTCAGGTGCTCGTCATACAGCACAAGAGCACTGTTTCCAATGACGTGGCAAACCACAACTACTGGGCATGTTTGTGTGGCCTTGCCAATTAACATATGCCACACATCCAGCATATCACCCCCCAAAAAAAGTATCCCTTCCTGATATTTTAAACCTATACAAGTTCATCATTTGCTTAGTGGTCTGATCCTTTTTCTTTCTCAGTTATGCAACTTGGGTGTGAGGGTAAGGGACGTAATTTAGCAATAGATACATCATCCACATGAGGCGTATTTGTAAACAAGCCTGTCACTGACATTTGTACGGTACAAGTCATCATAGCATTCAGCTTCTCCCCACCTCCCAGTGCTCCCACACAGGGCGGAATGGTTAAAGAATAAAACCACCATTCACCACCACAACATGAAAGCTGGTAACGCCTCCTTCTCAAAACCACGCCAGGGGAAAGCAGGGGCAACACAGCGACCGACACACAAAGGCAGCCAGCGCTCAGAAGCTGCGGAAGAGGCTTTTCCCCGGCAGCGCCAGGCCTGCGGCTCCCAGGAGGTGCAGCCCGGGCACAGGCGGTCAGAGGCCGCGGCTCCAGCACGGCCACACGGCGGGGACACCACCTGCCCTCTGCCCCCCTTCCGAGGAACACAAACCTGCCCTTTCAGCGCTGTTTCTCAAGGCACCGCTCACGTCTCTTGAGGCGCCCCGTTCACTTCAAGGGTTCGAAAGCAAGCCCATAATGTCAAACCAAACATACGNCCCAGCCCGCCTCGGGAAACTCCCCTGACGTGGCAGCGGCGGCGACAGCCCGGCCGTGACCGCGGGGGAGGCACCGGCACGGCCGGCACCGCCCCGGCGGGAGCGGGGGGAGTGGGGGAACGGGCTGTGGGGTCTGCACGGGTGAGAACGCCTCCGCCCACGGGCAGGACAGGATGGGATGGGATGGGATGGGA
>VWZF01007160.1:736410-766564 GCA_013396755.1 Sclerurus mexicanus | reverse complement strand
GCGGCGCGCACCCCCGCCCAGAGGGCCTTCACCGCGCTGTAAGGCTTGGCAGCGTCGTGTTTGGATCGTGAGAGGCTGAAATGGTGTCATACGCCAGGGATTGCTAGTTTGGGCGAGAATTGGACTTAATCGCCCCCTTTTCTATGCCCCGGTGCCAGAGATATCCCCCTGTTTGCACCTGCAACTTGGTTTCTCTGACACCTGATTAACAGGCACAGCACACTTGGGATAGCGCTTCCAAGAATTCAGAGCTGAGGACATACCCAAATTAAAGTGGTCAGAATATCAGCAGTCTCCGTTTCTCTTTGATTCAGTACGAGCTGTAAATAAGAAACCCGTATGAGCTTTTACATGCTTGTTTTCAGTAGGGTAAGCTTGAAACTCACATCTAGCTCGTGTTGTCCTTAATTTCATGTATGAAATCAATTATCCTTAATTTCATCTGTTACTTTCACATTCTTAATAATCATCTTTAATTTTTTTTTTTTCATGTTTCAATGTCTTAGTTTTCCTCTTTCCCTCTTTGATTGAACAGAATGGAAAACAGTTGTAAACAAAAACATTTGAGCAGGTACATTTTCACCTCCTCATGTTCTCAGAATTTCAAAACAAGGTGTTACTCTTCTCTTTCCTGTTCTGTTGCACAGTGATGTAAGTAAAGAAAGCAACTTTACCCCACCTTAACAACTAGCAAAATTTTCGAAGGGGCAAGGTGATCATCCATTTTACAGGACTATAAATAAAAAAAAAAAAGCATCAATAATGTGTAGCATCATTAACGTATCGCAGAAGGGAAGGGATGGCATCAGGCCTTGGGGTTCCCTCCAGGGTACATTTAATGGCCACCAATTCTTGATGACATCTCAGCATTTCTGGCTAACAATGGCTGATCTGCCCGCTGGAGATGGTGAGCTGCAGGCACTGGCTGTCATGTTCACAAACTATTTTGGTCATTTTTAGTAGGTATGTCCTATCTTTCCTTGTTTCCCAGAGCCATCTTGCTGTGCAATGGGAGAAGGGCTCTGGGACCATCTATCACTGAGTCGTGCCCTTCCCAAAGGTAGGAGAAAAGCAGTATTTTGCATTCAGAAATCTGGGTTCCCATGTAAAATGTTCTGGGATCTGTTTTGGTAGAAGATAATTTTTAAAGTGGTATAATGTGAAAAATATAAAGTGATAGTTATGAAATTCTTAAGCATAAAGTCATTTGTCTTCTGGGCTCCGGCCTTTGACCCTGGCCACACTTACAGAGTCATTTTGTGCAGCTGAAGGAGGAAGCACCTGCAGTTAACATGAATCTTGGGCTTGTAGCTAAAAAGGGTATATAGTCATTGTAACTGAATGGCAGCTAAGCAATGTTGAAAATACGGTGAATAGGCTTAGAGCAACAGAAGTTTACTGGGAGGAGGTGCACATTTTCCCCATTTGAGTAAGCTACAGTGTGGCCTGGCTGGGAGCTGGGGGAATCGCCAGGAGATGTTGTGCAGAGCCAGCAGTACAAGCCTGCTTTCGTTTTCAGATGTACTATTAGTTAAAAGTCAGAGCTGCAGGACATGAATGCTGATTCCTGCGAGGTAGCCAACATATGGCCAAAGATCTGGGGATTAAATCTCAGCCCCCCTGTCAGCAGCAGCTTGGGGCAGAGGAGGAGCAGGCGCTGCAGAGCTCTTGCACAGTCACTGTTGCCTGTCCAGAAGCAGCAACCTCCCTCCTCTTCCTGCCTCTGGTTAAAAATGCCCTTTGGATTTGTGTTTTCATCTGCCTTTTGTTTAGACTTCTGCAGGAAGAAGCCATTTTGTGGGGTTTTAAAACCAAATGCCAAATATAGTAGCAAAATTGCAGTCAAATCCTACATGCTGGCAGTACTTCATGTAGCTTGTGTATCCTGTCATATGATCTAACTTGGTGAAAAAATAAACATGCTCAGCTGAAGCACATAGAAACTGAAAGCTTGCCTGAACACTGCTGCAACAAAGAATTCTTTTATTTAATACTGCACTGAATTCCTGCTGAAAGATTTTGTACAATTTCATCAAATTGGTTGCAGCACAGCAAGAATCATCGGTTTTGGTAACTCACAATATTAAAAATTGTGTGGCCTTATTAAATGTTTTACATTGAAGTAAGGCTTCGGTTTGATGGAAAAAAAATCACTATTTCTAATTTTTTTTTTTAATTTTCTGATTTCCGAGAAGATGGTTATATTCATGTTTCTACGTACTTTTCTGTAGTTATCTTTGGATGAAAACAGAGACTCTGACAGACCCACCTAGCTTCAGAGCAAAAGAGCATATAGGCCCCTCTTTTGCAAAAAAAAATAATGACAATCATAACGTTTGATAAAACTCTTCAATTGCAGCCACTTCTGCTGTGAAAGAAAGGCCAGATCAGAATAAACATCTGGGCAGAATTCTGCTGAACACTTGCAGAATATGAATATACATTACTGAGCTGATTTCCTGAGTCTCACTTTATATCTAATGGAGGGAACTGGGATACCAAAGTTCATCTTGCCTGGAATAGATGTTACCAATATATCCAAAAATTCATGCTTTAAAAATTCCTGGATTTTTCAGTTAGCTGCAAAGAGGGGTTAAGTCATCTGTGTTCCAGACCACCCTAGTTAGGTATTTTTATATGTATGCTTAGCTGCATCTGATATGTATAGATAGCTCTTTATATCTGAGAGAAATATATCCTGCATTTCCCTTCAGTTTAGAAGAATTACAAGCATTTCAGTCAATATAGCCTCTTATTTTAACAGTAAGATTCTTGGTGAACTGACTTTAGAGGTTCAAGAAGGGAGCTCAGCCACTAGGAACGGGAATCACAAGAGTCAGCATGTGGAGTTGGAGGATGGACGCTAAGAAGAGAGAGTTACTCCCAAAACCTCCTGTTTCTCTGGGAGGCAGGACACCTGTTTGACACAGGTTTGACAGGGTTTCAGTATTTGCACAAAGGTCTGATGCATCAGTGCATATTCTTGCAGATCTCAGGGAATTATGCTAGTTAACGTGACACTGAACATTTATTTTTCTGTGAAGGTCATATAATTGGATGATGTAAAGTACATTTCAACAATGTAACTATGTTAAATGATTACCTCAAGTCAGTTTAGAATGGGGTTTGTATGCTTTGCAGGCTGTCTCGTAAACTCCGCTACAAATTATTTTTTCCAGGAACAGTTTGAGATCACAAAAGTTTATGGTAATACAATAGGTCTTTGCACAAAGCAATCACAACCTGGTTTTACCAATTCACAAAATGTAGAGTGGTTTGCCTCATTTATAATGCTACCCTTTCAATATAGACAGTTGGCTGCAGAATTACACTTTAATGGAATTAAGGAATCTAACATTAATATGCCTATATTGTCAGTAGGAACAGATATGACTCACTCGGAAGAGAAACCATTATTGTGTTCATCGGTGACTAATACAGTTGCAGCTTTTAAAATCTTTTATGTGAATTCAGACCTTGTAAATCTGGATTCAACAAGTGCGCCTCCTCCTCACTGATAAAAACAAGCATGGCATTGTGTAACCAATGCCCTGTAGCAATTGCACGGGTGCATGGTGCTTCTCAGGAAAGGAATTACTGTCTGTTCTTCAGGCTTAGTTCTGAGGCAACCATCTCACAAACGGGTGGCTTTGCCAGCTGACTTTTAATTAACATTATTTCAGAAATTAAGGAAAGAGAACGGGGAAGGAAGTTACTGGATTGTTTTAACTGCCCAAGCGAGTGAGTGCACGATCTGGACCACTGGTGCAGAGTTGGTGTGCACTACTGCAAGATGTTCCACAGTCTGGAGTCAAAATAAAGGTACACGTTTCTCACCTTTTTTTTCACTCCCTGAAGAACAGGAAGAGTCATACCAGTCACTTGACACACAGCCCTCTGGCATCATTGCTGTAATAGTTCAGATGGCTTCCTGGTTCAGAAGACACGTGCAAAGGCCCAAGTCAAAGCTGAAGCTGCTGTCCAAGTGACAGCTGTTTGTGACTCTGAACTTCCCATATCTAATTACTCTATCTTTAGCAGCTACATATAATAGCAGAAATTTTCTCTGGTGCATATGCGAAATGCAGAGCATGCTAGATAGCTGGAGAGCAGTTGCAAACTACTCAGATTGAAAATTATTTTGCTCCTGTGCCAGTATTTAAGCATAAAAGGCCAGTCACAGTCTTTGACTCATGCATCCAGTTTTTCATGATCCTCCCTCTTCAGGCTTTCAGGCCACAGCTTTTCTTTTTGTCACTTTTTCCTTATGTGAGTTGCTCCCTATGCCCCTTCACTTTAACTTACCACACAAGCTTCCTTCTGGGAAGGGAGCACCTGCCCTCACCATTGCTCATCAGGCAGAGGGAAAGCAAGTCAGGGTTATGTCTGTTGGACTGCCATCAAGGAGTCTCCACCCCATCCATTCCAAAAATGTTACTCACTACTTTAATGTGAACCTGCATGTTCCTGCTTGCATACAACTGCTTGCATACAGCTCCTACTTGACTCAGCAATAGGAATAAAGGACTGGGAGCAAGCTCTTAATGTAAAGCTCCTCAAAAAGTTTTTATCAATCGGTGTAAGAATCATTAAAGCTTACTGTGCCATTAACCAAGATACAGTGAGGTAACAGCTGTCTTCCAGTAGATATCTGGGACATCCAGGAGTTTCTCAGGTGGTTAGTGAAAAACTAAGGCTTGATTCAATTGCACACACATGAACATCTGATGCCATATGAGGTATCCTAAGGTGTGCCAGATATCCATAGAAACAGAAAGGTATGATATGGGATACTGGTGCAGATCTGAACCAAGCAGCAGTGCAAGGCCAGAGGAAGAGCCTAGAGCACCTTCAATAACACGAGTGACCCATGTGGGCACCTGGACTACAGCCCTACCTAATCACAACAGTCAAGAGAGCCCAGAGAGTTGCTCTGCTGACTGAACATGCCTCCCCTGTGGCAAATTGCATTGTTCTCTGGGCTCCAGCTGACTGTATTGATCTGATCTCCTCTGCCCGACAACAAGTCACCTCCCTCTGCAGTTTCAGCTGCTTGGGATCCACGGCCCAGCCCTGGTAGGGCTCAGCCCCATAGCCCTGGCTCAGCATACTCAGGGGATCACTATCACTACTCCATGAGAAAGAGCTGCACAGCACAACCAGGCAAGATAAGGCAGAATGAGAGATGGAGGTAGGGCTGTTGAGATAAGGTCTGGGGGAAAAAAATGACAATGTGAAAAGGTATAAAATGCTGGAAGGAAAAAGCAGAATCAGAAGATGGCAGTTTGGCGACACTTGAGCCAGGAAAGACTCATCTGGTGTCTTAGAGGGGGAAGTGAAGATATTAATGCTTATTCTAGTGGCTTGCTAGTCATAGCTACCTGTATTAACCAATAAATTATTACTTTACACTCTTAAATTGTCTGTATCCAATTGCAGGGGTTTTTTTTCCCCTTGCTGAAAAGGTGTATAGCAAAGTGACTCACAGAGGTGCACACTGGCAGGGGATGCAGGCTGCAGAGGAATTTTGTTTTTCTGAAAGAAAAATTAAAAAAGCTGCATACAAAATGTGCAGTCTGGTGCTGTCCTATCTGTTAAAATTAGAGATTTATAGCTTGGATTTTATGGGGGCTATTAAAAGGAGCAATATAAAAAGGGGAGAGAAAGAAAGGAACAAACTTCTCCCATATTAAGTGTCTTTTATGAAGGCACTCTCTTCATGGGAGCGGGAAGATTTCATGGGAGAGGGTGGACTGAGTAAAGCAGGGAAGGCATTTATAATCGGTCAAGAGAACATTAAATTTAAAGCCAATACTCAAGTTTCTGCATAATGGACTTTATGAAGAGTGCAGAATTTGGAATGACTGCTGCTTTTTAGACAGAAAATGCAGAATTGAAATATGAAATTACTGAAAGAACGGAACTAGAAACAGTGCTGAGCAAGGGCAACAAGCCTGGTGGGAGCAATTTGATTTGTGTGCCTCTGCTGCAAACCTTGCGTTCAGCACTTAGGATGTGAGACCAAGACAACATGATGAATGGCATACTGACAGTCTGAGGAAGTCCGAGCAGCTGCAAAGGATTATTGAGAGAAAAGCAATTTGTGGATCAGACCATTTGGCTCACCAGAGGATGATTCAGTCTTGGAAAAGGGCATTGCAGAGAAGATTATGGTTCTACCTCTCAATGCATAGTTTAGACAAAGATGTTGGCCCCTATGACCTTTTGATTTGTCCCCACTGGGTTTCCCAGAAGGCACACCCCTTTTCTCTCTGTATACTGCTTTGCAAAAGGAGTTGAGAACAATTATATTTCCCACAGCCCAGATGGCTCTGGTTTGTATCAAAGTAGCCCCCAAAACTGATGCAGATGTGCATGAACACCCGGGGGAAATTCAATCAACAGCTGACCTAACCTTGGAACACGTTGGAATTATATCACTGGTATCAGGTCCCTGATCTGATATCAGTGGTCTCTTGAATGATACCACTGCAAAGTGGATGGTGAGGCTTCTAGAAACCCCAGGAGTGCTGCTGAAAGATCTTCATTTTATTGCTAGGGCATCCACCACTCCATCCAATTATGCAGTTTTATCAGCAGCAGTGGAGGAAACCCTGCTGCAGAAGAGTGCTTGCGGCTCCAGGTGTGAAGGAGTCTGAAAGCATTACTGGTTCCCACTGTTGGATGATTGCTTTATCTGGATAACAGAAATCTGAAGAACAACGAGGGCAGTATTTATCAAGGAAACAGGCACAAGGTACGAGACTGGGCGTTTATGTGGGAAGGAGTAAGAAGGCAGCCCTGTTCTGAGGACCAAGAACATAAATTTGCAGCGATGCATGGATTGAACTGGCTTAGTCAACACCTATCTGACACATAAACACCTAAATGCAAACATGCAAACATCTGGGTCAGAAACTCACAGTGATGATGAGAAAGTGAGTGAAGGCTACAACGTTCCCTGATGCCAACACTAATTGACACACTCACCACAACTTATAACCATTTTCACTGACAAGCTGAGGTTCCCCTTGGGCATAGTCAGGCTGTTTGCTCTCCCCACACTAAGCAGAGACTCCAGAACATTGCTGCTCTCTTGCTTTAGAATTCATTTCCAATTTCCAGTGTGAATGTGTTCACAATACTTGTATTTGTACCAACAGTACCCTTTAGTTCAGCACAGAACAGCTTCTAGTTTGCACTGAGCGGAGATTAAAACCTACACAAAAGGGTAAATCCTGCAAAATTGCAAAGGCAGCTTTGATACTGTCCTGTCACTCCCTGCCAGGGCACTATTACATGGGCCTTTGAGGGCCATGCGGTGCAACCGAGCTCACCCAGACCACCTCCACATGGTTGCATCCAGTTGTGATAAGCCCATTGTCTTTCCATGGTCTTTATTTTGTGAAAGGCAGCTTGAATACACTGAAATGTTCTGGCCTACACACTAAAACACTCAGTACTTTTTCCTTGTCTCTCACATTTGCACTCATCTATATGAGGTGTTTAATCCCAACCCTTCTCAATTTAGGCTAATGCATGTTTAGTTGTTGACCTGGTTTTGTTTTTGTTTTTCAGAGAGGACAGCAGTGTGGTTTTTTTCTTTTCTTTCTGGTATTCAGCAATTCTGAAATAAATAATCCTTCCTTCTTGTAGCAGGTCCAGGTATTATTAAGGAAAATATTCAGCAGAGTATCTCCTCTGACTAGTCTCATGAAAGTCACTTACCTTATCAAAAATATGTTAGTGTAGTCCAAGAGACATTGTGATAAGACAGTGCACTATACCTTTTTTTCCCTTGACATATTTATCAATATTAATCTTTTCTTTTAAAATATGTTCTGGAGATAATTAAGAAATGTTTAAAATCTGACTGCCACTATAAACTGCAACTTGAACACAAACACGTATTTTATGGTGTGCATACATAACAGGAATACAGAGATATGTTGAATCTTTTTAAGGATGTAAATAGCATGTAATGGATTTTATACAGTTTAGATATTTTTCTAACTAGTGTTTTTGCAGTGGCTTTTTGCTCAGTACTTAACTTCATAATGCTTATTGGCCAAAGAGAATAGGTGGGTATCAGACCCGTTTATGACGAAACATGAAATACAGAGATAGCAAACTGAGAAAAGTAACACAGAAAATATCAGGGAGGAAACAAATTAAAATAAACAGTCTGCTAGAGTCTTTTTTAAGTGTAGCTATTTGAAGATATGTGCATGAGCTAATGTGCAAATATTAATACAGTGAGAAATCTGGTGGGATGTCAGCCATATGCCACCATATCAGAGGAGACCAAAAGAACTTCCCAAACAAGCTTATTTCTCACTTCCCACACAGCTGAAACAGGTGAATTTGATGTGTTTATCTCTAATTGAGTAAATTCACATGTGGCTACTGATAAATATTTAGAATCTGAATAAGAAATTTTGGGGTGAATGATCTGCCCTTTGAATAGGACAGAGATGAAGCAGCAGCAAGATGTAATAATGTCTTGCACAACTTTCAATGCAAAAATGGAAAAACCTCAATGTTCAATAGAAGAAAAAAAATAGTCTGCAATGAATATTGCAAGTGACAGGGACAATAAATATGTAATTAAAGCAGTCACTACTGTATACAATGTTTAGGGTAGTTTTCTTTAATTCCTCAACTTAATCTGATGATGCATATAAGAATGAAGGGAGTTTATAGGTTCCTCAAATTTTCTTTTAAAAATCACTGCAGTGCTTTCACAGAATGATCTCCCTTATATATAAATATCAGGATATAAAAATATCAGGAGTGCAAGTTCACATTCAAGAAAAGGCAGAATTTTTGTTTTAATGAGAAAAAAATTGTTCTATCACAAAACATGAGATCTCAAATGATCAGTTTGAATTATGTTATCAGAGTAGTTTGTTCCAGTCAATTACATTTTCATGACAATGCACAGCACGTCTATAACCAAAGAATTTTAGAAATACATTCCAGCACTGTAACATTTTAAATAGCCACATTCCAATGCATGCTCAAGGATGCGTTTTAACTCTTCACAGAATACTCTGTGCTGCTGCCTCTCAAATTACTTATAGAGATCTCCTCAATTATAACAAGTTGTTTGAACCAATGTTTTACAGTTATTCAGCTCCTGACTTTAAGATGTCTATGGGATGCTAAATTGGTTTGGGTTTATTGTAAACCAGTGTTTTTAAAGAGACATGGTTAGCTCAGTCATGGACCCTACCATTTCTAGGCAACTCCAATGATATATAAAAAACGGAGACTCATGGATCAGGTATTTTAGAAATACTAGACTATTTGGGAAGTAATTACCTGTTGCACAGTTTCTAATTTTAGAAAAGGTATCTCAACACTGCCTTGTCAGAATTGGCTCAGGTAGCACATGGGGTATTTAATTCCTTTAAAATAAAAACTAGAATCTCAATAAAATTTAAAAGTAAAAGCAAGAGTTTTAAAATAATGTCCTTAAAAAGAAGAGAACCTTGCATGCCTCATTCAGTGCTCAATCACTTCAGCTAGAACATGAAAATCTGAGGTACTAATTAGAAAATGATTTCTCAAAAATGAAACGTGACTTATCGCTTAACCTGAATTTACTAAAGTTAAATACTAAAATAATGAATTTTTAGCATTCTTTCAGTTTTATAATTATATTTGAAACATAACTAATCTGATAAAAATTACGCTTACTCTGATAATATCCAATTAGAAATTTTATACATTAGCTAACATCACCTTCGCTAAATTATGCAGCATAGTCTATTCCAAAATCTAGAAAGGACTACAAAGGCTAACGTCACTGTCTTAAATAAGTTGATAATCTCTAATACAAAGGTATGCGTGACTATATAGAACTCAGGCCACATATGTGGAAGCTACATTCAGTTATGGTCCATGTCATAGCCATTATGATGTGATACTTTGTTTGCACAGAGAAAAAAAAAGGGTGTCTGGCCCAGCTTGTAGGTGTTCTTAGTCTCACACAGTCACCTGTACCTAAAGGAATGAAGGGAGGACAGAGATTATGACCCAGTGGTGGATCTCAAGACAAATACATGGCCAGAAATTATGGCAGCCCTTTAGTGAAAGTCCTGTGGACTGGAAAGCTGCCAAAAGGTGGCTCTTACCCACCATTGCTTTGGTGAACTCTGACAAACAGCTCTGCATTACTTTAACTGAGGGGCTGGTCAGAAGAGCTGCCCTCAGCTAAGATGACAGGTGGTGACAGCACCAAAAGGAATTTGAACTCTGTAGTTTTGAAACATTCTGATTTGTCTACTGCTACTGTCACTATCATTCACACTGACACCAGGACCAGTACTTTTCATTATTATCATCCATGTTTCTCACCTTTCTGAGCACCTAGAACTGCATTACTTATCATGTGAGTCTTGATGGAGCTACTGACTAGCACCTTTTTCTAAGAACTCCACATATACTCAATGGATTCATGCCAAAAGAGCCAATTTGTTCCCAAAAATCAAAGGCATGTGAATCAGGCAGTGGTAAAGGGTTTGGAAAATACTGGTCTCCCTTTTGGCAGATGTTTGTGTGGAGAGCCTTTGCGTTCATGCCAAGTGGCTCTCCCACACTGTGTATTCAGTATGGTACTAGAGCTTCCAGATGTGCCCATATATAGCCTACAGCAACTCTGTGTCTGCATCCAAAGCACAATTTAACCTTGCTCACCAGAGGTTAAACCCTTCCTTGTTCAACAGAGGCCAGCAAACACTAGAGACTCTTAACTGACTGACAGACATGCAGCATTATGCCTCAGCTTGGCTAAGAGAAAAACTTTCAAATTCCACCTTCCCCCTGACTCCAGAACCACGTCAGCTGGGGGCTGGTTAGTTATGAACAAGATACACCTCCCCTTACCTGTTTCTGGTGTACGGAGAGCTGCCTTCATCCAGGTTAAGGTCTTCCCACTCCCAAGAGCTGCCAGCACCACCACTGGACTGTGCATGCAACTGGTTTGCAGCAGGGTTGGTAAAAGCAGAGTTGCTTCTCCAACTGGAAGCTATAATTTTGTATCACTAATTAAACAAAAACACTGGATACAGAACTTGGAAAGCAAGTGTTACTTCTTTTTATGTTTGAGAGTGCTCTGCTGTCCTGGCCAATGCCGTGGTAAATCTGCCCACATTCAATATTAAAATAAAAAGTAGTGATGTATGTTGATTACTACAGCAGATAGATTGTCCAGTCCTCATTTTAATGGTCTCTTCTTGATTTCAGTCACAGATGTACCCTTGTTAGAGGGAATCAGAACCCAGTGCTCACATCTTTACGACTTCTTATCAGCACATCAGAACATCAGGGTGAAAATACATACAGATTCTCCACTGCACCAACTGTACATGTGCAGGCTCTCAAGACAAACTTAGCAATGTAACTTCAACTTATAGATACAACATACTTCTCTGAAGCCTTATAAAAATACGAGTGCAACATGGAGCCATTTTACAAAACAATCATCTTTATAGAAAGGTATTTTAGTGGTATATGCTGAGGTAAATAATAAAAACAGACCCAAGAGAGGGCATGACCAGTGTTATGGAGAACTCCAGATGAAATTTGGCCAAAAGCCTGTTTTATAAAAGCTAATATTTACCTACCAGTTATGATTCCTGGTAAGGTGCTTATTGCTGTAATACTTCAAAACTATTCTTCAGTTTACAAATTGAAAAATATACGAAATTAGATCTGTATGAATGTTAGGTATTAACTGTCACAAATTTTAAAAGGCATTGTACCAAGTTTTTGTAATTGTTTACTAACCAATTTGATTGTAGCAGGTAAATAAACTACAGCATACATTTTACCTGACACCATGCATCAAAATCACCATAAAAACTAAGTTTATCAAAGTCCGACTCCACAAGGAAAACATGAAAAAGTGCAAATTACCCAGTATATCTGTCACAGCTGTTTTTTCTTAATATGGCATGAAAAAGGTTTACAGCATATATTAAGAAAATTCTTACAAGTGTTCACCTCAATGTTTATATACACAACATTTTGCTCAAAGTGCTCACTATATGAAAAAAACTGATTAGATAAAAATATTTAAACAGTGCTTTCTGAACGTTCAGGGAAAATTCATATAATACATCAGTTCCATTTGTTTTCCTCTTCATTCAGTGCAATGAGATGCAGAAGTCACATCAACTTCCTGAAAACTTTGCTTGCCATGTTGCCAGAAAACCGCAGTTACAGTGGCATTCTTGGTGTCCCATTGGGAGTGGGTCTTTTATTTTTTTGCATGTGGCTTTGATGTTTTCGAGATCTTACTACTTTCATTCTTACTTCAAATACTTCTTGTATGGCTTTTCGAAAACAATGGAAATTGTAGTCTATTAATCCTACAGAGACAGAAATGTTTTACATATTAATAAATACATTCATACAAATTTGGTAATTAAAAAATTGCTTATATTCTACATTTAGTGAAATACCGTACTCTCTCTCTGGAGGTCATATTCAGTGAACCCTCCAGGCATTTTTTAATGTGCTAAGCAAAAGCACATTTGATAAATACAAATAATTAAGTCAGCATTACAGCTTGATACTATGTCTGATATTAAATACACTTATTAGTTTTAAGAGAAAACAAATCGAAATTCGTTGGCAGATAACAGAGCTTTAACTTAATAAAGGGCTTTGAAGAAGTGCTCAGTGTACTAGAAGAAAAATGGAAATATATCATAAAATATGGTGTCACTTTGGAAATCTGCTTTACAGAATAACTGTGACAAAAGTAAGTAGCATCTAGTAATCAAAGAATTTTCGTTTTTTTACAGTACATAAGCTTTGAAATGGATACTTGATAGAAATATTACCAAATCTCAGCCAGCTATACTTCATCTTACTTTGTAATTGAAAAATAACACAATAGACATGCTGTTAGATTACATACATACATAGCAGGCAGATAACATTACTATGTGAGTGGGCTGAATGTGATCCCACAGAAAAGCTGTAAAGCCATATTGGTAGTCAATCGGAAGACTTACCACATGCTACAGTTGTGTAATACCACAATACAATTTTAGAATTTTGGTACTGAGCTCATGACTTCATTCACAATTAATGCCATAAGCTTTCTTAACTGAAATACTGCAGTGTTTTCCACTTTACTTTTCCTAACAAGAGATGATAGGTATTTTAAGTGGTTAAAATCCACTGCGTTACACTTGGGGATTTTTTTCCCAGGAATTATTTTCCCTCTCCCAGAAAAAATATTATGTGGAAGTCAACAGGCACGAGAAGCTAATCTCCACTATAACAGAACTGTACTGTTAAGGAGCGCAAGCTACGTGTCCCAACTATGTAGACACAATAACCTGATGCAGTTTGGGACAATCCCTAATGGGTGTCTTTTCTTCTTACGCTTTCAACAGAAAAAGAAGGTGACCACATCCCACATTCATTTGTAATAAAAGGCTGTATGGGTATGAAAGAGACATTTGATCAGTTGAAGTTCTATAAAAAGCTCAGTAGCCTGTCAAACAGCCCAGCAGACATGGTATAACTTCTGCATTCACAAAACACACCAACACTGACTGGTGAATTAATATCACAAGATGGGGAACATAAGCCCAGATGATGGCTCGTTCTTCTGCTGCTGAGTTCTGGTCTTGGGGCATTTCACTAAGACCAGTAACTCAGTGAACATCATGCCACTGAGCAGAGAGATCATGAACCAAGCTTTCAGTATTCACCTTGACCAGTGCCAGAAAGATAATCAAGAAATTTTATGCATTTTAACTACAAAATACGAAAGATGCCTAGGCCCTAAACATGCAACTTCTCAAAAGCCTTCTTTCAGATATAAAAAAAGGCAAAAACATGTTTCTTTCTATCAGTTTCAATAATTTTCCTGGGGTTATGGCACCCAAACTGTTTTGGATATGTATGCTGGTGTCAACAGATACAAATCAATGTCAGCCAGGAGAAACTGACACATTTTACTGTCACAGATGGCAACTTTGCTGCACTAGATGTAAACTTTGAAATGATTCCATATCAGAAAGTTGTCAAATACATTTATGATCTTAATGTCAGCAAAATATTTCATGCCTCTAAATATATTATGTGAACTTTATCAGGCTGTACTTACCTTTATGATACAGTTAGAGAGTGTTATCAGCTAATAACAGCCACAGTTATTCATTAACTTGCTCATAAAAGGAAAAAGTAATGCATTACTAGAAAAGGGGAAAATACCTTTTCTCTCAAAGCTTTCTTCTCTGACAAAACAAACAAGAGCAAGGAATTTTGTCACCTCTTTTAAATACAGAACAGTTGTATTGTTCAGTTTTATGATTGCCATTGATTCTTTGTCATAAGGAGTTCCAGTGCCATCATCTTTAAGCCTAAAGAGCAATATTAAAACAAACAAACAAAAAAGATAAGCCACAGATGAGCTAACAGAAGAAGTACTACATTGGTTCTTTCACCAAATAATCTCAAACTTCATGAAATTTTCATTTTAAACTTTCAGGAAGACTCTTCTTCAAACTATACACTTTGTAAACTAGTAAGACAAAGAGATTAAATCATTTATCCAATCACACATGAAATCTGAGATCTGGGGCTAGAATCAGATTGATTGATTGCCAAGTGCCTGAACTGGAGCCTTATTTTTTCCTCTGTTAGCTACCAACCATTTGCCACAATGCTGGTTTAGTTTGTTTTGGTTTTTAATCAATGTACTGTATTATGACTTATCTAAAACATGTGAAACAGTGAATCTGCGTTGATAATTCCAAAACCAGAAACCTTGCTTGAGCAGTGGCAGCTGACTGATAGTTTATAACATCATGAGACTTTGCTCATGAGATGCTGGCTTTTGCAACATCACATCATGAAAAGAGATTTCCCTTCCACAGATGATGTGTCATGATGATCACTGTATTAGTTTTTGTACCTTGTAATTTTACCCTTATTCCTGAATGTACACACAGATATTGTTAAATGGACAGTTATCACCAACCTCCCAGAACAGTTAGTCTCAATAATATATTAAGGTGGTAAGTTCCGCAGATGCCCCAGGAACAGAGGACAAGAAATGAATTGTAATATCATGTCTTTAGTCTGTAGCTAAAAAAATGGCAAGCAGATTTCTGGTGACAAATGCTAAATGGCTACAGAAAGACAGTGGTGGCATGGCATTTTGTGAATAAAGAGGCCCACAAGTGGTGTTGTACAGATAATTATTAAATGCACAGTCTTTTGAACTACACAGCAGCATCTATTTCTCCACAAAAATCAGCATCCTTTATTTTATACCTCTGTAAAATGCAAGTTTCTTATACAGTTACTGAAGTGACTGCTCCAAAATCTGAAACACACAGTAGAATATACAAACTTCAGAAATTTTAGGAAAGTATTCAACAATTTGTTGTTCTTCTGAAGTTCTAATGCTTATTGCACATCTGCATCAGGTCTCTCCCTTGTACCTTCTCCAAGAGTGCAAGGAGTCTATCAGTGGTTACAAATGCAAAGCTACCAAAGCCTACCACACTAAGCATGCTGTGCTTGGGCCTCCAAGTGTATGCAACTTAAGGCACTAATACTTAATGTGCCCTTGCCTTTCCCAGGAATGCTGGCAGTACATTTGGGCAAGAGCGAAGCCATTTAAAACATAACTTGCATGAAGACAGACATGACACCCCAGGAAATCTCCAGTTGCTAATGTATTAGAAGGAGAAACTGAAAAAAAAAAAACCAGAAAGGTCATGTAGGGAAAAGAAGACAAACAGAGACCTGAAGCAAGAGAGAAGCAACTCTCTGAGGCCATTAGAGGCCACTGGATATTAAACAAAATTAAATATGGCTCCACATCTTTTAAAACAGGAGGCATCCTTCTGTTGACTTTGTCTCCTGGAGAAGAAAAAGATAATGTTTCCTTTTATTTTAGGTTAGTTTCTTCCCACTCCTTCCTCCAAGTAAAATTATTAGCATAGAAAGAAGAAGATGTTCACAAAAAAGGCTGAGAAGGGAGCTGTGCTTGTTGGTGGGAAGGGATCTGTACTTCAGAAGCCTGCCCTTTGTTTCCTTCTTCTCCCCTTTACTGACATATTACACATTATTGTTTATACCTACATCACTCTAATTTTGAGGCTATTCAGATTCTAGATACACAGTTTTATGGAAAATATTCACAATTTACTTACCCATATATACAAGAAATGTCAATCACAACATCTATCATATCACAGCAGAGCTCATAAGTTTGCATATCCACTGGAGTGCTGTCTGTTGCAATATAGATCTTACTGACTACATCAAATAAAAATGCTTTTTCAATCCCAGAATTCTATTTAAGAGAAGAAAAGAAGAAAAATAAAATGGAAGCCAAGTCTTTAAATTAACACCAAACTTTTTTGTTCCCTTACCTGCCTATTATACAAACATCTAGGCTAAAGAAGTAGGAGTTAAACTGCCATCAAGCTCATTTTGAATGAACTGTACATACAGCACCATCATATTTGTTGCAAACCATAATGCTCACAGACCTTCTAATAGTTTCTGCCTCTGAGCAGACAATGCCAAGGTACACTCCCAAACTTCCCCTCTCTGGAACACACCTGGAGAGATTACATTTATTTTCAGTCGAAAATGCAGGGGTGGGGAAAAAATGTTCCAGGTCTGACCTTTTGGATTTTTGATTGCAGCAACGGACATAAAAAGAGAGCTGCAATATGAAGTTCTTCTAGCTGGACATGTAAGAAGGGAGAAACAGAGAAGAAAAAGCTGATGGACAAAGAAGACAGTAGTGTTCAGGGACAAATTTTGCAAGGAAATTAAGACATTTTCACATTGGGTTCTGTAGCTGTTCTGCTGTCTGGCTCTGTAGAACATCTTTTAGGATCACAGGAGAAAGACCAGTATTTTGATGGTGTTTCAAGTTTCATGTAGCATTGATGGTTAAAGTTGTATTTATAATGCTAAGGCTTGCTAAAGTGATGACAGCTATGTTCCTGACATCCTGCCAAGCTGATTAAGACTCTCTCCATACTGGAGATGTATCATATTCACAGTTCTGAGAGGCTAGCCAGCAATGCTAGCTCGTACTCTTTGTGCAGATAAGGTCAACTGCCATAAGCCTCTGCTTCCTGGAAAAAAAATGTGTACTGCTTAACTGAAAACAGTAGCCTTGCTTGCTGATATCAAGGGATTACACCTGGGCAGCTGTCCCAGCATGAAAAATAAAAGGACAATTTCCCAGTATAGCTAAAGCTCAAGCTATAAAATACACTTTGGAATCCACCTATACAGGAAGACAAGCAACTTTCTCCATCAAAGTGAACTGTCTCCATATACGGGCTTCCCATTTTAACATGATTTGGGACTGCTGCCACAGCAGTTTTATAACTACCAAAACCCACACTGGAAATCCCTAACAAGTCTTAATAGTTTCAGCTTCCTTTGTAGTTACAGAACTTTTCCTTTTTCTTTTGTCTATTCTAAGTCAAGTATTTAACACATAGTTAAGAGACTAAAGTGATTCTCCTGCTTTCTGTATTTCCTGAAATAGGCAGAAAAATTTCCAACACTATGTGTGCTATTGAACAATGGCCAGCAGTATTTTGGGCATTTTCTTCTTAAAGAGGCTTCCTTCTTCCACTGTCACACACAGAACTAAGGCTGGAAATATCCATTAATAATAACAGAATATACAGGTGAATTTCTTGCATTTCACTATGGAAAAGACTCTGTAAGTGGCACATTTCAGTAAGTCATTAATAAAAAAATGGTCAAAACAAAGTATACTCTGTGGATACTTTAGGTAGATGGGCTGAAGCACAGGATGTATAAGGAGAGACTCAAGAGAACTGGCTTTATTCAACCTGAAGAAGAGACAGCTCATTCCTATCTACAAATATGTACTATAAGGGTGCTGGGAAGACAGAGCAAAACTCTTGTCAAAGCTACAGTGCTGCAGGACTAGAGGCAAAAGGCACAGGCTGGAGTTCTGACTTGATACAAGAAAAAAAAGTAAGAGTGGTAAAGGACTAGGAGCATGCTGACCTGAGAGTCTGAAGAGCTTTCACTCTCCAGCTACGCAAAGCTGAACTGGACCCAGCCATAAGCAACTTCTTCTAACCAGCCTGAGAAGCAGCTGGCCTCTAAAGGTCCCTTTCAGCCCACATGGCTCTGTGAGTCTATGTTCTTTGAGCACAAAGAACAAAAATGTATGCATATTTAGGTTGGTTATTCTGGCCACACATGGTAGTTCGTAATTTTAATTTTTAAATAATAATTCTGTCAGCACCTCACACAGTTCAACTGTCAAATAAGATTAATCGCAAGATTCACTTGAAATGTCATATAAGTACACAGCTATAATTCACTGCCAAAATACATATTTGAAAATAAATTCAGATACAAGTTGGAACATGAGCCCTGTAGTGTCCATTACAAAATTTTGTATTATACAAAGAGAGATACAGTGACAATTTCAGCTGTACGGGTTAAGATGTAGTTTGAATTATTAAGATGCCAGTGACAACATAATTAGCAATGAGAAGTGATTTTTTGTCACCTCAGAACTCCAGCTGCTGCAGCCTGCCTGTACATGCAGTGATAGTTCAAAAAGTTTTCATTTTGAGATGTTTGTCATGCTAGCAGATACACCTGCTAGTAAGGGCGAAATTAGTCTCTTAATTTAAAATCATGCTTGTTTTCAATTGAAACTAATCCATCATGATAGGACCTGCTGAAAAACTGCACATATTTGCCTCTGTAGAACTTGGTACAGTAGCAGAAACCTCTGTGAAAGGGTAAGATGGACTGCCAGGAGTACTAACCACCAAATTGTATCCACATGACTTCAAATACTTCATTTGCCAGGGGTTTTAGTACAACTGTAAACAAAAGAAGCAAAGGATTTGCCAGAAATTTTGTGAGGTAATTCTCAAGGGAAAAAAAAAACAACCCAGAAATTGTAGAAATAATAACACGTTATAAAAAAACAAGAAAAGGTGATAAAAAGTACTGTTCAAAGAGACATTACATCATTAATGCTCAGTCAGGGAAAATGACAGTAAGAAATTAACTGTTTCTGTTACTAGAGCAGGTGGGTTCCTTTTTAAGGACAAAAAGATTAACAGCAGCCTTATGTAGCTGAATGAAAGGCTGCCATTGATGTCTATGAGAGCAGGGTCAGATTAAGCTCTAGTTCTCTCTGACATAACCCTACAGTCTGCAGAGAAGATGCAATATGTGCTAGAAGCTCTATCAAGCTGAACCGATGTAAGAGTATTCCATGGTTAATCTGAACCACGAGAGTCATTGTGAAAAATCTGCAATGAATATATGAGATTTTATTTTGGATAGGTAAAAACCATGAGGTAGTTGAAATCCAAACCATGTTTCTCAACTGTACTGGATGTGATGATGTAGAAGGCAGTTTCAACTCTTTAAATAGAATGGATTCAGTAAAATTGGTTGTATTACTGCAATTCCCAGGTTAGGTAGATGGGCCTATCCTTTCTCTTTTTGAAACTATGACGAGTAAGCTAGAATTTGGCCCTAAAAAGCAATTTTCAAAAGAACATAAGAGGGTATCTCCAGTCACATACAGTTAAGAATGAATTTTGAATAGTTAGTTAAACAAGCCTTAAAGCAAACAGAAGATTTCATTAATTACTTTCAAGTACTACATTTAAATTTATGGATGACAAAATTTATCTCATTAAATGAAGACAATTGTACATAATTTTGTTTTTACTATAATAATTGTTTTTAACACATACTTTTCAATATCTCTCAAAACAAACCAAACAATACTAAAACGAAAATCCACATTCCCACGTCACACAACTTGATTGCTTGGTAAGGGAATGATAATTAAGAAACAGGCATCCTTCTTATATGAAGCTGGTGTGTTAGTCAGGTAACATTTACGTGGATTTTCAGTGTCAGACCAACTGTTATTTTATCACTTACAAGCAGTTACATTAAAGAAGGTAGAAGCACTATTATCACTGATGGATCCTCAAACATACAAGCTCACACACTGTGGCATTATAAATTTGGGCAAAAACCTGAAGTGAACTTAAGAGTGATCACAGATCTATTTCCGTAATCGCCAGCTTTTTGTGTTGGAAGTCCCCATGGCATAAAGGAAAGCACATCCTCATGAATACTGCTGCTACACTGAAAGTAGAACAGGAATACACCCACACTTTGATATCCACCACACTGGCTTACTGAGGCAAGGCATGACCAAACTCCAGAGCAAGATCTGTTGTTACTAAGTTGCTAAGGTAAAGAGGCACCCGCTAACTAATTCTATGCTGGAGAAGGATGTTTAGTCTTCCTGTGGTTGCAAATAGTCATTCTGAGTCTCTCTGTCCACAGACAGAAGATGCTTATTAAAACATATAGCCAGCATGAGGACATAGTGATGCAGCTACACCTGACTCTAGGTCATGGACACACTTGGAGCTACAGAAGAGTCTGAGACTCCTTCCCATACCAAACGGGAAATAGCACACCTCTCTCACTTTTTCGACTTCCCATTAATTCAAAATATTTGTTCTTTCTTACAAATTATACCTGTTATTCTAGATATGATTGGAGCTAGGTGTTCCAGACACAGGAGCAACTGTCATCAGTCATTCAGGAAGCAGCTTGTGATCAATTAATTTCGTGATTTCATACAAACTCTTCACTAAATCCAGTGAGGAGACCCCCTAGAGAGATCTGACTCACAATAAGAGTGACTGGGGTGATTCTGGCACAAGGAGGACTATCACTCAGACAGCTTTCTCATTAAGACTGTGCAGCATATTAGGTATCTCATTGCTCCAAAACTGTTGTTCTCATTCTTTCATTGCTTTTCTGTCCTAAGACTGGATGATAATTGGTACACAGTTCAGCTCTTTGGGTAGAAATAGATCTTTGTAACAAACTACTCATTACAAAACAGTGTAATTTGTTGCTTAATAGTAAGAGAAACTGTTTTGGAAAGACCTTCCTCTAATCCTAGCTCTGCCTTTCACATCCAGCTTTTCTCTCTCTCCATTTTCACACTCTACACTGAGAAACTGTGAAGTCTAATTTTATCTTACAGGCTGTTGAATGACATTAAATAATTTCACTATGTCAAAATCACAAAAAAGACACAACAAAATACCTTGCTTGGAAATTGCAGCTTGAGAAATTAATGCTAGATGCAAGGTGCAAAATTAGAATACTTTGAGAGAGGGTGCAGTTTTAGGAACCACTATGACCTGATTTAACGACCACTAAAGCAGGGAGTTTCCCTTTTCACAACCTGCTCACTGTGTTACCCTTTGCTCATTGCCACATGTTCCCATCTCTTCCCTTGTGCCAAAAGGAGAGCGTGCTGGACTACTCCATGATCTGCTTTTAACTAAATGAAACAGCGTGTTAGTGTGTGTTGTAGTGACTTCATGAGGGAATGGATGAGTGTCAGAACCAGTACAAAGAAAAGGAAGGGATCAGACATACAGGAAGAATGGAGCAAGCCACTATCTCCACATTGGTAACAAGCCACTAGATATACAAAGATCCCCAATGGGCCTCCAGAGTAACTACGGAAGTGGTGAAAGTTGTGGTGAGTGTACTCTACCTCTCAAAATTTCAAGACATAATAAGATTTTCTTCTTCTACAAACTAGAATTAATTCTAGGAAGCACTACAGACAGCTCTTGATAGGAGGTCGGACTAGATTATGCTCCTGTAAGAATTTATCCATACAAATTTTAAGTACAAATTAAACAGACACATGCAGCACAGACCTCTGCAACATTCAGAGCATCAAAGATGGCTTGTTAAGCCACTTCATGTGATTCAGGAAATACTGTAACTCAGCAGCTCAGCAACACTGTTAATAGACAGGGAGGTGAGGCCAAGCTGCATGTAGGTGTATTTCAACTAAGTTCTGATAATTTCTCTGAGAGTTCACATTGCTCATGATCTCTCAGAGGGCAGTGAACAGACTGTCTGAACATGCATGTTGGACATAGCCAGATCTACAAAGCATATAACAAGTACTTACTGAAATAAAGATGTTAAGCAGGTTTTCCAGTGTTGGGAGCTGTGGAATCAGTTTCTGTACCACTTTGCTAAACGCTTCAAATATAGAATGATCATATATGCTTGTCAGATAAAAGCTGGAAAAAAATGTCACCACATTTTCCTTTTAGCCACATACTGTGAACATGATGCACCTTTCATAGTATGAGTGAAATGAAATATTGTCAAATAGTAAGTGCCTACACTTATGCAATTACCCCCTGTGATCAAAAGTCACATTACAATTGAAGCACAGGACTTCCACCTCTATACTAGAAAAACTGTCCAAACACTAGACATTGAAAAATTAGACATGGATGCAGAATTTCATGATGCAATTCCCACCTTGGTATTCTTACGAAAAATACTTTTCAAATTGAGGGAGAGGAGTATTACTGAGTGTGTCTGCTGTGATCTCCTTTTTGAAAGCTGTGGACCATGCATCAGTGCAGTGATGCAGTCAAGTAGTTAAGAGCTTCAAAGAGCTCGCATGTTCATGGAGCAGGTCTCTCTTTTTAATATGTTTGTATTTGGCTCTAAAGTGTTAAGAAAGCCATGACAACTTGATGTCCTCTAGTTCCCAGTCTGCAGAAGTCCACCATTTTTCACTATTTGTTAAAATAACATAGAAGACATAGGGCAAAGACACAGAACCTATCTTTCCAAGTGCCTCCAAGTAGGCTGCAGCAGGGAGGACTAGTGACTGGGAGGGGACCATGTGGCAGAGAGGATTCAAAGAAGGCAAAAGTGATGTAGTGGCATGTACAATCTACTGGCTGGAGCTGTTGCTACCGGTTGCTGCCACTGTCCAAGCAACCTATTTCAAGACAGCAGCAGCATCAAAAACCTGTTGGACTGTGGGATACTTGTCATCTGTTTTTAAGCACAACTCTCCATCTTTCCCTCCAAGACAGCAATTAGAAATAAAATACTTTGGCTCAGGTCAGATGCAGTACCTCTGATTACCCCTTTCCTTCTTATATCAAAAGCTTGTTGCTTGCTACTTCAAGAGAACAGAAAATGGTAACTTGTCAAACACGCTGCTCTCCTCTTTAGGATTCTCAGCACAGCTGATTTTCTCACCTGAGGTGAATCTTCTCCAATCCAGCATCTGCAAGGTCATCATTTGCCCTCTGGTGAATATCTCTCTGTGTTTCAATCTTATGATCATCAGATAAACCATCCACTTTATGGATAAAGATTTCAAAGTTGATATCTGGATTCACTTTATAGGCTCTGGTCACAGTAAGGTGCAGCCGAGCTAATGCTTCCATATAATCATCCTAATGAAGGAAAAAGAAGAGCTACAATTTAGGAAAGAACTTAAGATATATATATTAAATTTTATGATACTTACTTTTAGATAATGCTACAGCTCAACAACAGCCTAATTTTTAAAATTTTTTTTAAGTAGAAGCCTGTGCCTACGTCGAGCACGTGCACCAATCTCATGCTGTCAGCACGTAGGAATCTGAGCAAGAACCTTGAGATGTTAAAGTAAATTAGTTAACTTCTGAACATACTGCAGAGAGAGCTTAAAAATAGCCAAGCAGCTCTTCAAGTTTTAATGACTTCTTTTAACGTGTGTTTGTGATGCAGATTATTTATTTGCCTTGAAAAAAATCTATGTTTTCCAACCCACTTTCCTACTGCTGAAGGAAAAGTAGCTTAAAGACCCCCCTTTTTTTTACCTGAGAATCAATAACAAATATTAGTGCTCCAGTGCCTCTGAAAATCATCTCATAATCAAATGTAGGATCAAAGAAGTCAATTTGCCCAGGAAAATCCCATATCTGAAAGTTGACAAAGGAGCTGTTGGAAACATCCTCTCTGCAGATCTTGTTTGTGCTCTCCAAGAAGAGTGTCTCATTTGGCGACATTTTGTGAAAGACAACTTTCTGAATGGAAGACTTTCCGCTTCTTCTCAATCCCATGAGCAGGATTCTTGGCTTAACTTCAGTACTGAAGGGATCATTGAAATCCAAAACTAAATAAAATCACACAAGAAGAAAAGTAATATACTATGGCAATATAATTAGTAACTGCCAGAAAACATGCATTTGACATTTACTTTCATGACATTTTCACATGGATTTATCCAAATGTTACCAATTTTTAAGCCTAGAGAGTAGTGCTAGAGGCATTTTAACTTGAATTATTTGCCCCTCAGGCTATACTATGAGAAAATCTACTTCTCACCTTTAAGACAGAGACTGCAGAAGGCTTGACTGTTCCACTTGTATGTGAAAAATATGTTATCACACAAAAATATCCTAAAATACCTAATTTTACTCTAAGTAACACTATCCCACATATATTCTTCTTTAAAAGAGTATCATCTGATAACAAATACCCTGTCAACTGATAGCTACACAACACTGCTTCAAGAAAGGTACAAGATTGTGTTAAGAACCTCTGCATGATCCTCCTAAGGGTACCTGAGGGCTTCCTTCTCTAAAATCAATCAACCAATAAAAAAATAAATAAATGAAATCACATGTCCAAGGAGTTACAGGAAGAGCACAACTCAGCAGGCACACAAATCTTCTATGTTCTTCTATACTGGAACTTACAACACAGTACTGAGCTCACGAGGAGCTCTTTTCTAAGGTGCTTAGGATTTCACCCACTGTTGAATAATTTGTGCTACGATCTGTAAAGGTTTGTTATCCAATAAATAAGATTACAGTATATCACCTGCCTATTTTCAAAACAAAGGCCTGGGAGCACAGTGATTTCACTGTGTTACCTATACCAGTTTGAAACTGGTACTACTTTTTCTGGTGCCGATGCAGTCAGAATAAAGCCAGTTACAGGAGTAAACCATGCTGTTGTATCTGTAAGGGCATGAATGTATAGCTATCCATACTTGTAGACACATCAACTTTAGCTGCAGATATCTCTAATCAAAGGAGGTACAGCAGTCTAAATTACTGCATTTAGTTGGCCTGTAACTTTGAAATCTCCTTTGGTGCTGAGGTGAAAATGGCATTGTCCTTAGATGTAAAAAGCTTTCAGACACCTCTGTAATACTTTGCCTGCAGTGTCAAACACAAGCAATGCAAAAAATGAGTTGTCAATGCTAAATCCATAGAGTGCACAGTGGTCTGATTTAAAATACTGATCACACAACAGGCTAAACACATTAGCTCTCAGACAGACCTTCTCCCACCCAGTGCACTATGGGATATTCAACATACCTCATAGCACAACTTAATTGCATTTCTTTCTCATTTTCTGCTAGGAAAAAACGCAGAAAACTGGCACACATTTATTCACATGCATCGTTCCTGCATATGGCCTGCATATGTTAAGTGATCAGCTTTAGTCCCAAAGTATGAAAATCCAAAACAAGAAACGTCAGCAACAACAATTTGAACCTGTCAATGAATTGCATAGCCTTATGGGCCGTAAAACATGGAAAGCCTGGAGGAATCCTTTGCCTAGGAGCATATTTTACACTCAGAGGTGGTGACCACATCCATCTTCTTGCGACCCTCAAGCCTCACTCACAACTTTCAGAAACACAAGAGCAGAAAATGCCTGCCAGGACAGCGCAGAACCATGTCCAGGTTTGTTTGTGCTTCCTGAGCTTCAGTTACAGAGAATTAGGGCTTCTCAAACTGAAGGTTTTGGCAAAAAACATCCCCTGGCACCATCTACTGGCTTGTGAGCGGTTGTGCCACTTGGTGTAGGCTGGTGTCACCAGTGACTGACAGGAGTTTACAACACATCATTAGTGGGATCCTGTTCATTTCAAATACATTTGAAATGCCTTGGCAGGTATTACCACTTACTGTGGTCTCCTCAATTACCACACATGAAACACTGCCAGGCAGGAGCAGTGCACAGGTGAAGATCCTTCAAGCAGAACAGCAACAGGTAACTGTATACAAGAATCTCATGCTCCAAACGCTGCAATGGCCAACTCCTGTTGATCCACAGACCACAAATTTAGGAAGTAATAAACTGCAGTCGACATGCTGCTCTACTCTTTCTATCAGCCTGTGGCTGCAAGAAACACATGCCTGCAATACTTTGCACATACAGAGAAATAATCTGCTCTAGAATGATATAACAATATTTTATCTTTTGGGGGTACAGTCTTGTCAAGAAAGCAAACCAAAGGTACAAGATCTAATGGAGTCTCCTCCATCCCACTATTTTTTAATGCACAAATTTTTCACAGCTGACAAATGCATAATCGCAATTTCATTAACGTGCATATATCCACACATTGTGCAATCTGCATTTTGTCCATTAGAAGGGAAAATAATGTATTCAAAGCTTTACATGGACTTTATAAAAGCAAATAATGAATGGTCTTCTGGTTGCAGTTTTATTGCACGTTTCAAAAAATTTAAAAAAACCTCCCGTTTGCTCTGTATGCAACAGAACTTACAAAGTCTAATGTACTATGGATTTGGACTTTGTGTCCCCTTCTCTCCCCACCACAATAACAGCAACTTCCTCCCATGTGTCTTATGACATATCCTCCAAATAACAGATATGACATGCTGTGGCTGATCTGGAGCTCAACACATGCCGGTTGGCTAGACCGTGTACCGGTTTGCCAGCTGCTGCCACAGAGAACACACAAGTCTGCTCGCCCATCCCTCTGAGGACATTCATCTAGGTTTCCCCTCTTTCTGAATGCCAGTTTTCATCAAACTTGTGGGAACTTAATAATCTCTGAGGTGTCTTCCATTTAAATTTTTCAAGGTTCTGACCATTGATGAGACAACTAGAAAACAGGCTACCTATATAACTTCCTTTTCTTCAAGAAACAGGCTAAAAACTCATATGTATCTAAAGAAATATTTTAAATAAATTGGGGGTTTACACTGTTGTTGTATTAAATTATTCCAGGCTGTTATATTTTTATGGATTGTAATGCTTACTAGAAAGAAATTGCTTTCTATTAAAGCTATACTATAAAAATACAGTTCCAAGTGCAAACAGAGATACCAATGAGAAGAATGAAGACCAGCTCTTCTGCTAGTAAGACTGTTATTCAGCTTTTGAAATCCTGCCAGTTCAGAGACAAGGAAATGTAAAAGAGTATCATCCAAACCTGACTAGATAGCAAGGCTTCTATAGCACTTCCCTCTCAGAGAGAGTTAAGAGATTACCTTATATGTAAAGGAATTGGATGATGTGTTGCCTGCCCACATTCCTCTGCAGGACTACATGACAACTCCTTTTTTAATTTGCCACAGAAATGCCAGTAGATGTATCACTGCAACTTCCCAGACTAGGCTACTGAGTGAGATCATAATATGCCCAAGAGAAACACTAAACTCTTCTAATTTTCCCTATTATGAGATACAACACATTTCCTACTTCATTCACTTCTGCAAAGAGTACATATTATAAAATGACAGTCTCTAATGCCTATCAATAGCCCTTCATATTTCAACTTTTCTAAGCAGCCATAAAGAACAGAAGCCATGCTGGTTGGAGGCTGTATCCTTTGAAGTATTCACAAATTAAATTCAACAAACTCCAAAGCACTTTCCCCACAGAAAAGTATTCAATTCCTTACAAAAATTCTGTTAATTACAGTTGTGCCCTTGCTTATGGAGTATGTTTTCCATGCACTGCAACATGCGGAAGAGCACAGCTTCAAGGAGTTGAGAACTGCACTCAGTAGTCCTGACCTGTCTCACCAAGATGCACAGTATACAATGAACACTTTAACATCTCCTTTATGCTATTAGAAATACATATTGGTAATTAACGTAGTTTCTGAAGCCCATCCTCCATTCCAGATCAATTGCAATTAATTGTCAAAGCAGGTGACTATCAGTGCTTTGCAGACATATGTGATGGGATGCCACCTTCAAAGATATATTTGTAGAACTCACCAGCTTTCAAACATCTAAATAAAGCATCACAGCTCATCCGTTCAAGTGACATCAAACCAAAAGGAATTATTTTGCTCATGTTAACATCCACAAGGTAACAAGCCTCTAAGTCTTGTTTTGAACTAATACAGCTAATAATGATTATTTTTTGCCCACTGACACAGTTATAAGTTTTAATCATTTTTGTGTCAAGAAGAGTTAGCGGTCCCAAACCTTCCACTCTCAGCTTCAAGCCCATTGATCCTGTAGCATTTTCAGTACTCCTGTGACTGTGATATTTGCAGCACTTTGGAGTGCTGTCAAGACAATAACCTTACAAAACACATACAATGAACATCTTTAACACTGATGGTCTGAGACTAAAGAGTTAACAGAAAAAACTTATATGCCATGAAGAAGGCTGTTCAGCTACTGCAGGTTCATAAACATTGCAGAAATGCCTGGTGGAAAGAAATTCCTGTGGCTAAAGAAAAGACTCAGAACCAGAAGACCTGGTTCCACACTGCCACAAGTGTGGCACTCTGCAATGGTATGTCTTAGAGCTACTCCCTTGGACGCTTTGCAGAGGACTTCTCCACTTCTAAATACTTCTTAATTGCATCTACAAAAAATACACTAGGCTTTATGTGAATCTAAGCGCTTTAAGGTCTTTGAATATGATCCTGTGTGTAAAGTAAAAATAAGGACAAGAGCCATAGTTTCAGCATTCAGGCTGGAGACAAGTATCAAGTATGGGGTGAGAAATGACCAATATGAAGTTTTGAAATCTCCCTCATGCTTACAAGAAGAAATTATGATTTCACTTTTAAGCCTGGCTTCTTGCTTCACTTTCAACAGCTACGCATTGAAGCTGTTCTCCTTATACTGCCTTTTCCATTCTTTCTTTGGAGAAAAGTGGAGGGTGTAACACTGAATTTTGGACTTGTACTTGCTGTACAGATCCAGGAAAAGAGAAGACAGAAAGTGGGAAAAGGAAAGCCCTGTGCCCTGCAGTCCAGTGTTACACAAAACACAGACCCAAATCCCAATGCCTTCCATTTCAGATGTTCTGTGCCTCCTCCAGAGAATTCAAAATTAAACAAAAAGCAAGGGAATATGGACTACTAACACGGACTTTGTTTTAATCCTGTGTAAAAAAGGACTCTGCATGGACTGTCTTCTCCTGCTATTCAGGATATAGAGGTTTGTTTCTGTTAAGTACAATATCCTGGTGTTACTACGAAGAAGCAATTGAAATTTTTAGCAGTCTAACAAAGTTCCTACTGAAAAATATCCAAATAAATTAATCTGAGGTCAGAATATGGATTATTTCTCTGTAGAAAATATTAAGTTAGTTTAGCACTAAAGAAACACATTAGAATATATTCTCTTTGCATCAGAACGAAGGCAATTGTTCAGCAGGTTCAAGTAAGACTTTATTTAGTATCAGCTACAACTCTTACATTCTAGCATTCCCACAGCTTTTAACCATGCAGGCTTATACTCAAAGCACTGATCTTCCTCCCCTCCCCAAAATTATATTAGTCAATGCAGCACCTCCCATGGCAGCCTTTAGGACTGGGCCTTTAAGGAGAAGGGTTCTGCACGCTAATATCAAAGTAGACTTAAAACACGTGGCCTTTTATTACGCTCTTATCAAAAAGCAATTCTTTTTTTCACCCTGAGATACTGAGAGTCCTCCAGGCTCCTTTGTGAGATACGTCTCAGAAGAATGAATTCAGGCTCTGAATGAAAGCAACAGGCTCTGAGCTGGCATTTCCTTTTTCTACTGAATGAGGCTGCTTTTCCCGGTAAGCCCGTCCTTCACAGCATCCCCATCCATGCTGACACGGACGGGCAGCGAGTAGCGCGCTCAGCCAGGGGGACACGGGACGCTCAGCAGAGCCTGCCACCACTGCGGGAGTGACACTCGCAGCTGCGGAGCACCCCTGGGCACAGAGCTGCGTGTGGCCCCTGCCTTTTATAGCCCGACACCCAACCCCCCCACCTCCCTGGCACGCTCAGGCCACACCACCAGCCTGTGGCCTCTGACACCCCGCACCCCAGGCACGGAGAATGCTGAAGGCAGGTTACACACCCACACTTCGCCTGCACTCCTTTTGCCTCCTCCCTCTCCCCCGGCGCTTCCTGCTACCTGTCAGCCCTCGCGCTGCCCGCACCTCAGGGCTCCCTGCTCTCCCCCCGCGGGCGCCCCGTCCCCGTCCCGGCCCTTCCCGCCG
>VWZF01007160.1:632133-736381 GCA_013396755.1 Sclerurus mexicanus | reverse complement strand
TGCGCGCCCCGGCGCACCCGCGGCCGGCGGGCACGGGGCCGGGCACCGCGGCTGCCGGCACACACGGCCGTCCTCGGAACGCGCTCGGGGTCGCAGGATCGGTTAGGTTGGAGAACACCTCCGAGGCCATCGGCTCCAGCCTGGGACACAACGCCACGAAGGGCCGCGTCCGGTCTTTCCCCAGACGCCTCCAAGGACAGTGACTCCGCCACCTCCCTGGGTAGTCCATTCCGGTGTCTAATCACTCATTCTTTCGTATCAGAAATTATTCCTGATGTCCAGCCTAAACCTGTCCTGGTGCAGCCTGAGGCAATGTTGTCTCATCCTGTTGCAGGTTGCCCGGCCACCTGGCTACGGCCTCCTTTCAGGTAGTTGTAGAGAGTGATAAGGTCGTGCCTGAGCCGCTTCGTCTTGGTCACGTCCTGCAGCAGCCTCACCTCGCACAGAGCCCAAAAACGGGCTCTCAGGACTCTCCTGCATCACCCCTACGTCCCATCAGCATGTGGGATGCTGCGGGACCCAGGCAGGACCTGTGTGCTGCTGAGCTCACCCACCTGCCATGCCTGCTCCAGGCCCAAATGGTGTTGGCAGCACTGCTCACTGCCTGCCCCGCTCTCCTACCATGCCAGCTGTGTCATCATCGCATGGGCAGGCCCAAAGTGTTAATAACCCAGGCACTGATGAGGGGTGGTAACATATTTGCAGTATGGGTGAGAGAGATCGTTTTGGAAGTAATAAGGAACACTAAAGAAAGCCATAGTAGTGAAACCTTGGAAGAGGATGGAATTTTGACACCACTGACAGACCAAGGTGACCATTGCTTCCTCCAGGCCTGCTCCACGAAGACAGACCTTCTGCCCCTTCTCAGAGGTTTCCAGTACTCTTCTTGCTGTTTTACACCAGTCTAAGTACCTGAGTGTGTGTGTTAGCCCCTGGCTGTCATCCCACGCTGCCTGTTGTGGTGACTAGCAGCTGAGTTCCTGATTCACCAGCAGCAGTTTTTCCTCTGTTTCTCTTTTACTGCTTCCTCCTGTGCTGTTCTCGCTCCTTGCATTCAATGTAATGGTTGGATTTATGCTTTAAGTCTCCATGTATTTCCTGCAGCTGATTATTTTCCCACCTTTACACTGCATGACAGTCTCCTCATCAGAAGGCCTTCCAGGCTACACTAACCCACTGGAGATAAGGGAGGCATACTTTTTGTCCAGTGAGGAAGAAATCTCCCTCTTCTATGCCACATCATGACAAATCTACCCATACACAATTTTATTGAAATGTCTGCCTTTATTCTCAACTTATCAACCTGCTCAGAAGTTTTGCTTGAACAGATTAATAGTGTACTAAAAGATTATGGGAAACGTTTCAAAGTTAAATCCCTTACAAGGATTTAGGACTTAGGTTTGGAGTAGGATTATTTTACCAGTCTTGTTTTCAGCATTGTGTCCTGGGACAGCCCTTAGGAGGAATTAATCTGCTGAAAACTCCTGATGGAAAGAGGAGGAGACTTTCCAGGTCTGTAAGGAAGGACCATCTATCTCACACACTGTCTGACCACATCTGTGCAAAAAGGGCTGTTAGGTTTCAAGGCCAGCTATGGGAAGTGAGTGTTGTCCAGAAATCTGACTGTGTGTATTAGGTTTCCTTTATACAAAGAGCTATGAAACACCATCAGTGAGACACAGAATAATTTGAATATATTAAAATACTAAATCAAGGTGTAGAAACTCAAAAATGAGGACTAGTTACAATGCAGCTCTTCCCACAACTCATGTCTGTGACCTCCTGCCTGACCACAGCTTCAGGTTCAAAGCTATGTAGACTCCAGGCCCATCACCAGACAGGTTTTTAGAGTAGGGCTGAAGCACTTCTGCCAATCCCTTGGCAATATAATCTGTCATGGACTCTTCATAAGCCTCAGGACTTGCTCTTCCTCTGTCCCTTTTTCACCAGGTTGTTTTCTGTCCCCTCTGCACCTGGCCTTTTTCTTTCCTTCTTTTTTTTTTTTTTTTTTGCCAGGTCATTTGACTTTGAAGCTGATTGCACATAATGAAACAGTGCCTAGCCTTCAATCACAGGACCTGTAGTAAGGGCAGGTACATGAGGGGTTGAGTATTTGAATATATGACATATACAGTGTTAGATGTGGCTGGACTTTGTCTGTGGGGAGCTGCAGTTCATAGACATGACAGTTTCATGCAACTGAAGGAATTTCTCATGAATTTTTCTTCCCAACAGAAAAGAAAATCCAGAAGAATACAAAATTGGCTGTCTGGATTAAAAAGGGTTAGCATTAATTAAGCACAGGGTCCCACTGACATCCACACTATCTGCACCTAGGTTTGCAGGATCGTGATAGCATCTCATTCTGTTCCTGTTAAGAGGGAAAACTCCCATTAAATAGATTGGTGGCAGATCAGTGCCAAGAAAGCCTTTTTCTGCAATGTGGTAACAACTTGTTTCTTAATCATAATGATCAAATATAGCCAAAATGGTCCTGCAAACTTTTGCGTATATGGAACTTATTTAACATGAGCTTAACTGTTACTCCCAAAAATGCCTCCATTCCTACATCAGAATTTTACACAATATCAAGTAAAAGAAAATTCACATGAAGTAGGCCTATCCTGAATATGGAAATGAGCAAATGAAATTGTAGTGTGAGGAATCACTGCATATTTTTATGTGTTTTAGAAACTATATTCTAATTTCATTAATGACACCGGACTTCAGACTAAGGCTGTCATTTTGACAAAGCTTTGCTGAGATCAGAGAGGCGTCAGAACAATTAATCCAGTCAGTCAATCTTTCCTGCGAAGCACCAAGGGTTTTGATGTGAACTTACGGCGTGACTGTTGCCACGGAATGACGACCACCATATTAATTGTTTAGTGAAAAAGGCATAGGTAGATTTATCTGCAAAAACCTTCAAAAGAATATATTCATCACTAACATGTGATGCTTCAACATTTAGTTCATTTAGGGCATTCTGAGAATGCCTTTGAGCCAGAGGAACAGCCTTTGAAAGTGATGTGCCTGTGGGATCATGCGTGGTATGGAGAGCCACTTGCTTTCTGTTTTCTCCTTCTTCTGATCCTGCTTTTATCATTTTACTTAGCCTGCTCACACAAACTCCTTTCTCCTGTACTGATGTCTACAGATGGTCCCGTCTAACTTGCCTCTCTACCAGTTCATGAATTACTGACATTCACCTGTAATTGCTCACACAAACACATGACTTGGGTGAGCAGAAGGTCCCTGGCATGTTATGATAGCTGGAGGGGTGGGTGAGGCTGTGTGTAGGCACAGACAGCTTTCAAGGTGTCCCTCTCTGACCTTCTGCCCAGACTTCAAAGCCTGATGGTTGGCTCCCTGCTGGAGGGAAGGGCATCTGGCCTCCCCGAAATTGGGGAAATATTACTGTGTCCAGTTCTGGGCTCCTCAGTACAAGAGAGACACAGACCTCCTGGAGCCAGTCCAGTGGAGGGCAGTGAGGATGACTGGGGAAATGGAACATCTCTCTTAGAAGGAAAGGCTGAGGGAGTTGGGCTTGTTCAGCCTCAAGAAGAGATGACTGAGAGGGGACCTCATTAATATGTATAAATATCTAAAGGGGGTGTGTGTGTGTGTGTGTGTGACAAGAAGGGGGAGCCAGGCTCTTCTCAGTGGTGCCAAGGAATAGGGCAAGAGGCAACAGGCAGAAACTGATGCACAGGAAGCTCCACCTGAATGCGAGGAAGAACTTTTACTATGCAGGTGACCGTGCACTGGAGCAGTCTGGCCGGAGAGGCTGTGGAGCCTCCCTCACTGGAGGCATTCAGGAACCGCCTGGACACAATCCTGTGCCACGAGCTCTAGGACGACCCCGAAGGGAGGCTGGACCCGGTGACCCCTGTGGTCCCTCCCGGCCTGACCGACTCTGTGATTCTGCGGTTCCGTAGCGCTTCTGCTCCTACGCAACTTATTACGGGCTTCCACAACTAGAGTTGCAGAGGAGCTTCGGCTCGGGAGAGCGTCCGGCCCGCGCCGGGGGGCGCTCAGTCGGTGGGTGGGTGGGTCTGTCGGTGTGTCGGTCCTGGCGTGGCCCCTGCGGCGGGGGCGNGGGGCCGGCGCTGTGTCGGGGCGGTGTCGGGGCTGAGCTGGGCACGGGCCCGGCCAAGCCGGTGCCCAGCGCCCGAGTGGTGAAGGTGCTCCCTTGCTCCGGCCCGGAGCAGGGTCCGGACAGGGATCCCCCCGCGCCGGGCTGCCCTGCAAGGGCAGCAGCCTGTGTCGACGGAGGGGCTCAGTTGCAGTTTTGGGAATATATAAACGAGGAGCCTTAACGCTCTTGTTCCAACTTTTAAGGCCGCGTCTAATGAGAAATGGAAATCTGGCTCAAAGTCATCCTTCCTGTTGTTGACATCACCTGAAAACTCCGCTGGAAATATTTCCACTAGTTTGCTGCAAACATCAGCCGTCCCTGAGGTCTCAACGCCTTGTGAGTACACACTGGCTGCTGGCAGAGCTCTCTGATCGTGGAAAGGCATAGCTACGGCATGTGTTTGTTCTGCAGTGTTCCTTTTATTGCAAACATTAATAAAGGGCTTATCCTGCCCTGGGGTGTTGTGTGCATTACAGCATAAACTGTAGATAGCGCTCTGGTTTTTGTTTTTTTTTTAAAGGCATAACTGATATCTTCATATTTTTATTATGTGTGAAGTGATTGTTTGCGTTTCTTGCTTGGTATTTCTGCACTGCACATGACCAAGAGGATGTGTTGTCTGCTACTGGATACCTTTTGTTCACAGGGAAAGCACTGAAAGGGATAGAAAGTGTCTTGCTGATGGGTAGATCAGTGAATCTTCCCCCCATGAGTTGTTTAAGTGAATTTAAAATGTCCTACTCATGCTAAAGGTGCAATTTATTGGGAAGATTAGTAAATCTGTCTCTGTTCAAAGATGGAAAAACACAACCATGCCTAAATTCTTATACAGCATTGGTTAGGCACAGACCAGATCCTCTGGTAGGACTGTGGTTTATTCTGAGGAGAATGTTGTTTGCTTGCATTCAACGTGATATGTCTGGCTGTGCAGCTAGTTTTATAACAACTCATTTTGGCATGCTCAAATTCCAAGTATTGTGTAATCTTCATTCTCTAGATACTTGGAAAACAGTGTTTCTGGTGATCTGTGATTACACGTAAGATCTGTAATTGCATTGCAGACCACAAGACATGGTGTAATGACACTCTTGCAGAACTTCATATTCATTTCTGATCAGAAAATACTAGTTAAATACACTCCATCTACCAAAACTACGGTTGGTTGGCTACATGAAATATTTAGATGCCTGGTATGTTGATGATGTATGCCTATTTGTTAGTGAGGACCTATTAGTCTGCAACAGCAGATGGGAATTCTGTAACAGTAATGTCATTGCTTCTCACCTGGATTTTTTGTTTGAAAATAAACTGTAATAAATTCAGAAGGGACTTTGTGATAGTACTCAGTTAGGAAAGTTTTCACCTTCCAGTACTGATTAGTATTTACCTAGACAGTGTTATCAGCCTCATGTGGGAAACTGGCTTTGAACACGAGAAACTAAATGACCAATAAATGCTTAGTAAAAATAAAGTGATCAGCCTCCTAATCATCCAGGTGCTTTCTTCAAGCTTTTTTTTTGCAGAGATTTTTTCTTTTTTGGGGAATAGAAATTGTGAGAAGTTGTCTGCACTAATGGGGCTCCAATGTTGGCTGATATAATGTAGTTGCAGTGCCAGGCTTAGCATCTTGCCCTGTCACAAGTGGCATGTTCCGTAGTTCAGATTATCAAATTTATGATGTTCTTGGACGAGATGAGCTGAATGATATCATAATAAATCAGGTGCTTGTAGGGTGTGGTAATGAGCCATTGAGCCTCAAGCTGCATTTCTCCATCTGTCTTCAACTTCACCTCTTCTTGACTTAGTGAGTCACTTTGTGATGTAAGAAAAAGACCTTGCTGCCCCTTCCTCACTATATCTCTGTAACAGATCTACCAATACTTATCAGTTTGGATGGGTGGTGTAACAATGACTGTTTGTAAAGCACTTTTAGGTGCTTAAATTAATTATACCATCTGACAACTATGTTTTATTTATTTATTCTCCCTAGTTTCAGATGTGCAATTCCTCTTTTTTCCTCAGCAGTTAGAGCTTTGGATGAACTTCCAGAGAACTTACAGCTGTATCTCTTTTAGAGATATATCAGTGCAACATGTCACTAGTGGAAGTATTTTATTTAAAACTACAAATGAGGTAGTTTCATTGGTAAGATTAACCTAGGGAGATTTTTGTAAAAGGCATCGATTAATTGTAATTGTTTGGGGCAAATGAAAATTTGAAATAAATAAATTTAGCTCCTTTTGTTTATTAAGGAATGAAATATGTGACTTCTTAAAAATGATCCAACCAAAAATAGAAGGTGTAGAGCTGCACTTTGGAAAGACCTCAATTCATAGCAGTGAGGGCCTAACTTTCTTCGCTGCCTTTTGTCCAGCTATTTTGACCCCCAAAATCTCCAGAGTAGTTTCTGAGTACAATACTAGCAAATATTCTTGCGTGCCATTGCTAACTTGTGAACCCTTTAGGAAAAGCTTAATTACTTCTCTCTTGACTATTCCCTGTTAGCAGGTGCTGCTGAAAAAGTTTGTTACAGTTTACTGGTAGCAGTTGCAAGAGAGAAGAGTGAAATTATGAAATATCCCATGGTCTTGCTGTGACTTTTCACTGAATTATGTGTAATGGTCTCTTTCTAAACTTTTTATTCTCCTCTGTCTCTATTTGGTTTATCTTATGCCATTCGGAATAGGGACTTGTGAAGGCAGGTGTTTCAAAGTTAGGAAGAGTTGGAATAAACATGTGAATTCCAGGCTTATTTGTTGTGTGGTTTTCAAATGTATGCGTGTTGGGATGTTCTCCATGTACTGCTTCCTTTGACAGGTTTTACATGTGACAGAGATGGTCTGTATCCAAAGTGGTGATAGTTTGGTCAGACAAGTATTTTTCTTGTTTTCTGACCAACTCTTGAGATCCAATTGTGGACGTGGAGGTCTTGAGAGTGAAACAGGGAAGGATGCTGTTTGGTAGCAGGATAAAGAATGCTATCAAAAAACAGTAATGAAATGAATAAATGTCAATTTTAGAACATATTTTTGAGAAGTATGTGATAAATGAAACTCCTCCACTCCTCAGACCTCCTGCTGGTCCTCCAAATCCTAGCTGCATCTCATGCAAGCCACAACCATGGGGAAAGCTGGCTGTGATTGGGAGTGGGATTTGGGAACATCTGTGGGAAGTGGTGCATGGAAGCATCTGGTGTGGACACCAGCCAAATGGAGTGTACTGGGGCCATGGGGTAGGTGGGGTGTGATGTGCTGTCCATGGGCACCCGAGTAGATTTGCCCTAATCCTGAAGAAAAATTAATCTGCCCCTATGCAAAAAATAGCCTAAGCTTTTTTATCTTATGTTGTGATCAAAAGCATATTTGGAGTACTCTTCAAATCATGAGATCTTACCTCCTTCAAATCCTAGTTTTAAACAAGCTTCTTGTTACAGTCTAGCTCTTACTTCCCTTTCTCTCTCATGACTTGCCACCTTCCCCACCTAAACACCATCTATTTTTGTGAAGTGAGCCACTAAAGATAAAGGTTTTGTGGACATGTCCTGGCATGCTGTTGGACGAAAGCATTTTCATATGCATTATAGAAAATGCATTTGGGTTTGATGTAAATTAATTCCTTAAGGGTGTGTATTTTCATTGTGTCTGCATCGTAGTGGGCTAATTTCCTTTTCCAGTTTGAGATGCCAATTGCTTTAAGCCAGTCAGGAATATTTTAGCAGCATCTACAATGTGACATCTTAGCAAGACCTGTTGCTAGTCTATTTATATTATGGCAATACACTTCTGAGTTAAAATTCCCTAAATTGTCTCAGATGGGTCAGTCACTGAGGAAAAGTGCTAGCTTTATAAAATAAAATAAAAAAGCATCATGGATGTATGATAATGATGTATGAGCTCAATATTTAAATAGCTTTTTAATAGTGATCACTGTGAATAATTTTAGGTATGTTTTACTTTTATCAAGAGTTTGATGTTTATGTGTGCAACAGTTGCAAGAAATTGCAGCTGCTTCAGTGTCTTGGGCAGGATATGATCTTTTCACCATATCACTACTGCGCCTAATAATTGCACTAATATCTGCAAGGCATACCCATTGATTAAGTCAGTTGATTAGTATTTTGTAAAGCTTGCATGTGAGTAATTTTTCTTAATTTTCTGTCTGACCACTTTTGTGATTAGACTGTCTCTGGCTGGAGTCTTTTGAGAGGATTTAGGGATGGGGGGATGGGGGTTGTCTTTCTTCTGGCTGTGGAATTATCTGCCTGACATCTGCAGTCTTTCATTGACATGATTGCTCTGCTGTAAATCCAGATTTTGAAAGTATAGCATTTTGTTACTGGTTTGTCTTTTCCAGACTCTACAGCAGCTCCTGAGTTCTTGCAGGTATGGGGGTTTTTTTTCCACAGCTTCTGTGTAAGATCAGGCCATGCTCTTTCCATGTGCTCTTTTTTTTAATTTCTTTCTCTGAGTAGGAGTAGTAATGGCCTTAAGTCTTACATTCTTCCTCTTTTGTTATACTGTGATGTAACTTCAGCCTTTGACTAGCCCCCAAGATCTGAAATTTGAGTGTGTGCATATATAGAAGCACATTCAGTTAGGATAGCCTTTTTCTTTGTAGTAACAAAATTGCAGAAGTGTGTCTTCAATGTTACATTTTATCATTGAAGAGCGCTGAATGATGGAGTTGCAGAGAGATGTAATAGAAGACTCAAGCCAGTTTGTTTTTTTCATTTCAGAGTCAGAAGTTAGAATGAATGTTATGCTTTAACTTGTATCATTTTATTATTTGTACAATAAATAGGAGCCTCTGCCCTAAAGACTTGGCAGCATGGAAAAAGCTCAGAGGCAAGGTATAGTTGAAAATTGTTTTTCTTCCTGCCCTTGTGTTAACACTCCCTGCAATATCCACTTCTTTCACAGATGTAGGTTCTTTTAGACATGCTGAAATCCAGGCTCTGGACTTGTCAGTTTTATGTTAGATGGCCCCCCAGAAAAGAGATTGTAGGGGATCACATGTTCCAGCCCCTGAACCAATACAACTTAGCATCATTGCAGAAGATGGTACCCCAGTTTTGATGTGTGCTGATTTCCTCCAGGGGTGTGCTAGTTTTCTCCCAGAACAGCTGTTCAGTGTGCTTGAATGCCCTGCACTAGTGCTGCTATGGTTTAAGTCCATTGATATGAATGGCAGACTCAGGTGTGGAGTAAACTGAAGCATAAATTTGACATACAGTATTTTATTAATGAAGAGTCAGCTACCAAGTTGGATTCTTTTCATTCCCTGTAAGATTACGACTAATCAGTTTGGAGAAACCAGGCTTTAAGAAATCCTGACCTGGCATGCACTGGATGAGACTGTCATCCATATCACTTTCTCTGGTGTCTTGACAGGCAAGTGCAGGCACTCCTGCAGATGAGTAGCTTATTTACTAGCATGTCTGATAAAGCAGAACTGAGGGCCAGAGTTACAACTTCCAGGATGCAGTTGAACTTCATAGATGGTTGAATAAAGATGGTTTTGGTTCTACAGTAATAATTTTTAGTGCTCTCCCTTCTTTTTAACTGTGCTGATGCTTTAGTAAGAACAGTCCACTATAGATCCAAGATCTCATTTCTGAATCATCCTGAGCCCATCATTACGCATATGAAATCGAGGAGTTTTTTCCCCACTGTGAATACCAGTCTGTGTTTAAATGGTATTGAATTCTGCCAGCCATTTTAACAGTTGTAATCGTTCCCTGTCCCCCTGTGATTCATTAGTGGCTATAATGAACTGAATATATTCTTAATGCAGATGGCTGTGGAGCTGCAGGGTTTGTGTCCTTCCCCTATGAAAACTGACCTTGTACCATTTGTTTCCTGTCTAACTGGTTCTCTGTACAGATGAGGACTTTTCCTGTCATCCCATAGCTGCCTAGTTTTTATGATACTGGGGAGTTTTGTGGGGGTTTTTTTGTTTGGTTTTGTTGTGTTTTTGCTTTTTTTTTAAAGCAGCCTTCCTTCCTTTGAGGGGAATCTTTGGGGATTGGACATGAGTTGTTGAGGAATAACTTTACATCAGTGAAACTGTGGTAACTGTGGTAATTCACCACAAATGTGACATAGCTTAATTTAAACATCTGTCATATGTCCAAACAAACAGCATTCAGCTCTAACTAATCTGCATTGCCATCGCATCCTAGCTTGCTTCATAAAATTTTAACTTTCAGAATTCTGTTTGGTGTTTAGTTTTGGTCAAAGAGTGCCCTGAGTGAATTAGAGTAACTCACTTCCGCTTCTCCTTTTTCCTACTTGTCAGACCAGAGTGACTATTTTTATATTTAGGCCTGCTTTGCTTATTCAGAAAAGATCCATCCATTCTTAATGAGAATTTTACACTTTGTTTATCTGCTAGCAAGATGGGACTCAATGTGAAAACTGAATGGCAGAATTAAAAGATTGATATGGATACTTGCAGCAAGGAGCATGCCACATCAATAAATCAAAGCAGAATTTGTAGGTGTAAGTTCTGGTCCTTGGCAGAGTCTGTTAACTGAAAAAGAATATTTTTAAAAATGTTTCCCAGATTCATTGTCTCCCTACAGGATTAATGTAGGTAGAAAAAACAAAATTCCAACTTTTTTTCTGCCTCCTCTCTCTTCACTTTATTTCTTCTCACTAACACATGTGTTTAAGAAGTTTAAAACCAAACTTTTGGGTTGCATGTTCTTTCAGAGAATGTAGCTTTTCACGCAGACATGCAAATGAGAAGGATGTTGCTGCTTCATTTGCTAATGTCAGGGTTTTCTTCTTTTTGTTTTTAATCCTCAAAGTGGAATACTTGGTGTGGAAGCTAGAAGCACCTTTTATTCAAAATCTAGCATACAAAACTTGGATGCACATATTTCCAGCTTTTAAAAATATTTTTTTAAAATATTGTACTAATATGAATTTGCTTAAATATCATATGTGGTTTTGCACATCCAGCAAGTGTCTGGATATAATTATATGGGATGAGCTGGTTTTGGTAACATGCAGGCACACCAAGAAAACAGGTGCATTTAGAAGAACTGAGCACAGCATTTAAAAGAAAAAACAGAGCAACATTTAAAAGATTTATTTGTTCTCCTCATAATTTGAAATTAAGACTTTCTCCTTGACTGAGCTGAAACAAGTGTTGAGCTACTCAGGAGGCTGCAGTGTAAAGCCAGTTTTGTCTGGGACTTGGTCGCGGTGTTTCCCAGAGATGCCAAAAAGAGTATCAGTGAAATGGAGAACTTGCTCTGTGCTTCAGTCCTCTGTAGCTCTCATGAAACACATGGGTACTCTGCTTTGGTGGAAAAAGCACTGAGTGCACTTTTCCAGTAAGCTAAGCCAGGGAGGGTTATCAGAGGAGAGTGACACTATAATGGAATTTCTCAGCACACTATTAAATGTGTGCTAGTGTTTCACATTAAGATGATGGATTTTTCTATCATTCTAAAAAGCTGTATACTTGTCCTCTTGCCCCCAAAAAACTTGAAAAGTGTAACTATATAGGCAGTGTCTTTGATTCTTATTAATAAAGTCACCTTTAAAATTTTATTATAGCAACAAGCATCTGGTTTATGTCTGTCCTTTTTACTGGTAAAAAACAAACTAACCTTCAGTGGATTAGTTCTTACGCTTCAGATTTTGAGTATGAGTGTTCACTCTTCTGGTAATAGGGAAGTTTCTCATGGTTTTGTATATCTCAAACTTAACTCGAAATATGTACAGTGTTTCAAGAAAAACAGGATCAGGCAAAAGTGTCTAATGCAAAAGTTAGCAGATTTTGCCAAGTACCATTAAAAAAATCACTTCCCTTTTGCTCTGTAAGTGGGCTTTTCAGGCTTTGCTTAGTTAAGGATCAAGAATAAAATGATACTAAAGTAATGGCTTCACGAAATTCTCTTGCTTTATGCTCGAATAACAATATGGCCCATAGGGAGATAATTACCACCAACTTGTGTGTAGCAAAACTATAATTAGTTTACTGTATTAAGTCTCAAAAGGGTAGACCTGAAAAACAAACCCTTCAACTACTTTTTGCATTATTGGATAGTTTAAAGATGGATGCCTATTATCCTGAGGGGGTTTTAATTAAATTTGGTGTTGTAGTTTTATTGGTAATGCTGGATCAAAACCTGATTTCCCTGCTTCTTAGGCTGATCTCGTTTAATTCAATGATTGTTTATGTGAATAAGGCACAAAGAATGTGGCTTTGTATGAAAAACATCCTCCCAGAGGGAGTTGTAGTAGGCTCACACTTAATGTGAAAAAACCAAACCAAAAGAAAAAGAAACCAATGTTTATGTTTCCTTGTCTTGTTGTACAATGATTTTCAGTGAAGTTTCATATTCTGTGGAATTAAACCTGTAGCCAAGATGGTATGATATTGGACAATTTTTACAGTTCAGCAGGCAGGTCTGTGCTGTTGAAACAATAGGCTGAGTGTTTGAAGGTGCAGATAGCCTGACTAAAATAACACGCGTTCAAAAGAAGTTGCAGTGCATTTTTGATAATGTTCAGCAGAGAGATACTTGTGAACTCTGCATGTGTGTCATGGGAGTGGTTAACAAGATAAAGAAAATCTCAGCTTTCTTTCTGTTTACAAAACTGGCCTTTCTGGAAGAACTGGAAAACAAGAATACAAATATATAATATGCTTGCCTTCTCTGTCTTCCCCTCCCTTCTGGCCTCCCTGTATTAAGACAAAAATAAATGGAAAGACTAACCGTAAGGAAACAACACTTACGGTAAGTCCTCCTCTCCCTTGGTTTTCTCTTTCTGTTTTATACACTACTGAGAGCTGATGGTTTTGTGGCAGCGCAGCTCCTGTGGTAAAGTATGATTCAGTCCTGTAGCGCCAACAGAGCAAAGCTACTCTGTTAACTCTTCCATACTCACACTGCAGTAGCCACAAGTGTGAAGCTGATCTACGTGGTTCAGGAGTGAAGTTTGATCTTGTCTGCACTGAAATGCTAACACATGTTTTAGCCGTATTAGGCCATTCTTGTAGTTTCAAGGTAATGAAGATGCCCTTGACTGTTTTTTCACTTCATTTTTCCATGCAAAATTCTTCTTCATTTTGTGCCACTTCCAAAAGATCTCTGTTTTTCTGCAGAGAAAATCTGATTTTCTTTGATCTGTTCCTCATCCTCTACATGTCTCCTGTTGTTTGTTAGTTGTGTTCTGATTGTGGTTAATGAGTGCTGAGTCACCACTTTGAACCCAGAGGAGCTGTGAACACAGCAGAAGTTTGTTTGACAAACCTTTAAAACAGAATTTGTGAGAGAGTGAAAAAGGATCTGTGTCCCTCTTCCATGCCTTTCTGGGTGCTCTTTACCAGATTAATTGTTGTGACGTGTCTTCCAAGGCTTTTAAAAAGCTCTATGGGCAGAATTTTCTTCCTCATCTCATATTCTAGGTTTTACTTGTCTCAGTTTGCAGTCTTTTTCTGCTTTCACTTCAACTCTAGTAGTGTTTGGGTCTTGGGGTATATTTTTCTGTCTGCTTTCGGCTCTTTGTACTTCAGCATCATCAACTTATGGGCTTTTCTGGTTGCTCTTCCAGTTTTGTTAGGCTTCCAATCCTTATCAATGCACTGTTTTTTTGATAACACTGTTCCCACTGTGTTCCTTGGTAGGAGGGATGATGAAGGAATATCTATTTCTATCTCACTGGACAGGAACTGGCACCTCCTTGAGATTTGTGTTGGGGGTTTTTTGTGATATGTTGTAAAAGTGAAAATGAGATCTCTTTTGTCAGAGTGTACTGGAATATAAGAGGTATAGGGATGCTAAGCTTCATGAGGGTAGGGAAGCAGAAGGCCAGGAGAAAAATCCTACCTCATTCTGGGAACATGGTCCAGGAACATGATGTCCCTGTAGCATGACCCTGCCCTTCTCTGTTATTCCATCATCAGTTTTGGGTTTTGGTTTTTTTCTTCATATTTCCATTCAGGACCTGAGCAGCCTTTGTGGGCAGATGATGTAAATATTCTCCATGTGTTAACAGGATCTTGCCTGAACTGGTCTCTTGTAATGTACAAAGGAGACTCCGATAGTCTGAAATTTCAAAATATTAATTGACTATAAAGCAGGTACACTGAACTGCATGATACTTTTCAATCCTCAGAATAAGACCAAAGCATCTATTTTGGCTGTAGACAAATTGGAAACATAAGGAGACTCACATGGGTGTAACAAATAGCATCATCCTCCACAATTCCTATCCATGTCTGACCAAGGAGGTGCTTCTACTAAGGGACCCTGACTTTTACCAAGATGCAGTACGTAAGTCTATGTAGTAAGGCTTTTTCAGAATTTCCTTTCTTTTAGGCTGTGAAAACCTCTGTAAGCATTAAAAAGCTGAGTCTCTTTAAACCCAACTTCAGTTTCCAGAGAGGTGGCTTCCACTGCAAGGTTACTCCTTTGGGTTCCTGCAGGATCTGTGAGCATGCAGGAAAAGGCAGGGGAAGAGGGAGCTGTGAGGGGAGTGGGGTCATTTGTGTCTCCCTTGCACTCTCAGCTCCCTGTACTTGGGACAAGTACAAGTATTTCTGGATGATGAACCTCTGACTTCTTGTGTAGCCATGAGGATAGAGTCTTCATTGAGAGTTGAGGTTCTGTTCTGCAAGTGGAACAGCTTTCAAGAAATGCAGTCTCTGCAGTGTAGACTCTTAATCACCTAAAATTACATTAGTGGTGTTCCTTTTAATCTGTGCAAAGAGCCTGCTGGTGTGGGAAATTTTTATTTTACCTGGTTGGGTATCACATTTCGATGCAGCAGATGGCATGTGTATGACAAGTGCCCTTTGGTAAGAGAGTAAACACATCAAGAATACACCCTAACCCCTTGGTATTTTCTTAGGTCTTTTGTAACATCAAAGCACCCTTGTGCAATACTTATTACAGTCACCTGATGCAAGATCCAAGGTTTTGTGATACCTACTTTCTTCTGTTGCTCCTATGTTAGTACAGCTGGGAAGATTCTCAAGAGATATATGGATGAGCAATACGATATTCAAGGTGAATGGTCCTAATCAAGCTGTAGCCTGCACTGAGAGAGATTAACTTCAGTTACTTGTCCTGAAAGTATTTTGTGTCAATGTATAACTTTTAAAATTTAATTAATTGAGATTCTGGTTTGCAGTAGAGTAGAATAGGACAGAAACATAGGATTTAGTTTATTTTGAGCTTGGTGCAGTGGCATCCCTCATGACTTAAATGGTGAGCTGAAGGTAGAAGACTTGCTCTGCATGGCCTTACCCTGCCAGAACAAATGAAGAATGGCATTTTGGGAACTGGGCTGTTTGATGGGTTGGAACAAAGGAGCCCTGGTGTAGGGAACCATAAGTCAGACTTCTGTTATCTGAGATTCCCACTATTGGACTCCTGCATGGAGCGGGGAAGAGTCTTCTGCAGAACTTCTCAAGAATTTGTCAACTATTAAAGAAAGCATAGAGGATGCCCACGACCCACTGAAAGTTCCTTCAGCTCCCCGTCTGCTCTGGAGTTGACAGAAGGATCAGGATTTCCAACGTGTGGTCTGCATGACCTATTTGGAGATTAATCACAAACACCACCTATACAGATACAGCTGTGAAGGGCAACTTGACCTTGTTGTGTGGTATTACAGCTTCATAGGGGGATTAAGAAGACTTTTTACAGATACTGTTTCTTATGATAGTCTTTCTTCTAGAAGAACTCGGAGCATGTCTGTATCTGTGTGGCATCTCATTCTTCCTGTCCCTGACTATTTGTTGATAATGGTGAGTACATTAAACAGCAAAGTCTTGTTTCACTGGGGAATCAAGTCCCCAGTCCGGTCCCCCAAGTCCAGAACTTGTAATTGCTGACCTGTTCCCATTTTTTAATTACTTCAGACATCTGCTTTCCACTGATACTGTCTAATTACCTAGGGGCAAAGTTAAGCTGTCCCTTTCTGTTGTTCAAAGTATCCAGTGGGAATGGCTTTAGCAAACCCTCAGACTGCCATAGGATTTAAGACAAGCATATGTTCCCTCTCTGTACTTTGTAAGCTTTATCCATGTGCTTTCTCAGACTTTTGAAAGAGTATGTTTCTCCTAGTTTGTGAACCACCCTGATGGGTGATTTGCTACACTAAAACAGGTTATTTGCTGACTGTAAACAAATAAGACTGAACTGACTGTTCAGATAGTAATTGCCATGTTTATCTCTGTGTATGGGATAATTCCCATGGTGTTCTGTCTTTGCAGCTTTAGTGATAAACCCCGTTTCAGTTTTAATTCTTCTTCTTCTTTGCATTAACTGTATTATCTTTTGTTTCAGTAACAAAACCATTAGGAAATACAAATCCAAATGTAACCCTATTGTACTTATCATGGTTATGGCACTCACTGTTAGGTTTGTTAGGCTGATGCATTAAAAACCTCAATGACAAACTGAATGTCTAAGAGGAGCAGAGTCATGGAATTTTAGACTAGTGCTGCTGTTCTCAACTACCTGTGTTTATTTTGCATCATGTAAAATACCAACAAGAGCACCATGCAACAAGATCTGAGTATCACAGCATTGCATCCTTGGATATGAACAGTTGATGAGGAAAATGAACTTTGATGTGCCTGCTGAAGTCATGGATTTAGTTGTGTTTGCTGCAGAGAAGTTGCCTTACTTTGTGTTGGTTTGGATATTCTCAAATTTGCATGGAGAAGTGTTGTGGTTTAATCAGAGCTGGCAACTAAGCACTACACAGCTGCTTGGTCACTCCTCCCTCCTCCACTGGTGGATGGGAAGGAGGATCAGGAAAAAAAAGGTAAAAAGAATCCCTCGTGGGTTGACATAAGAACAGTGTAATAACTGAAACAAAGTAAAATATAATACTAATAATACTAATGATAAAAATAGTAATTAAAAAAATCCAATAAAATTCTAGAGAAACAAGTGATGCACAATACACTTGCTCACTACCCACTGACCAATGCCCAGCCCATCCCCAAGCAGGGATTGGCAGCCCCCAGACAACTCTCCCCAGTTTATATACTGAACATGCTGCTCTATGATATAGAATATTCCTTTAGCCAGTTTGGGACAGCTGTCTTGGCCATGCTCCCTCCTCACCGGCAGACCAGAAAGTCCTTGACTTAGAGTAAGCAATACCAAGCCACAACCAAAACATCAGTGTATTATCAACATGGTTCTCATACTGAATCCAAAACACAGCACTGACTCAGCTACTAAGAAAATTAGCTCTATCCGAGACAAAACCAGGACAAGGAGAACATTGCTGCTGTACTGTTTCTTCTTCAATAGTTTAACAGCTCTGGATGAATTGAGGAAGTGGAGTGGTTCATGCTACATGTGTGGAACATTCTGATCTGATCCTTCTTTATCTGGTGGTTGTGTCTTTGTTTTGTTAGGAGAATAAGTGCTTGGATACATTCTAACAAATCTTTGATTTTTAACATAGCTACCCACTTTATTCATCTCAATACACTTAACCAAGAATCACTAGTCTGTATTCTGTCAGTCACTGGATGTGTTTTAAATGGATCACAGAATCACAGAGTGGTTGGGGTTGGACCTCTGGAGGTCCTCTGGTCCAACCCCCTGCCTAGGGCAGGGCCACCTAGAACCGGTTGCCTGGATTGCTAAGTGTCTTTGCAGTGTTTTGTGTTGGTGTTACATATCTAAATGTTTGGTTGTTCTGTATCTTAAAATGAAATTATGCACCCATATCTTAATGCTCTGTAGTGCTTAAGAAGAATATCTTAATCTCTTTTGGTTGAAAAATCATTGCAAGTTTTGCAACAGTGTTCCATTAGATGAAATCATATGTCAGTTTTGGTACTGTACAATCCATAAAAACTGCAAAAAATGGGTACACAGACTGATGCATAAGCATGGCTGAGAAGGATGGAGCTGGAGTGGGATGGGGAAGACATTTGTCTCAAGAAGTAATTCTACAGGTAATGTATGTTTTTTGTGGTTTAGATGTTACTTAAGTCTTGGTATCTGAAGTATTTGTATGTGAAGGAGTTGAAAATGGCTGAAGCCTTGGTGAACAATTTCAGCTTTGCTGGTGTCATGCTGAAGGTGGAAAAAGAGTGGGAATGGTATGAAATGGGTCAGAGCAGCTGAAGGCCTTTTGCAGATATTCTTCAAACCTCTTTGGCAGCATTCACCCAATACTGGGCCTGTCTGCAGAAATAAGTGTGTATTGCATAAACTAAGCTTATTTCTGGATTCTTAGCATGTATATCTGAGTCAGCAAATGTCTCCTGTTGGGGTTGGACCAGTATGTTTTCATGAAGCAAAGATCTTGTACCAAAAATCTGCTGCTGTCACTGTTGTGCAGTCTGTCCCAGCACATGCTTTTTCTCAAGAGTAACCTCCCTTCTTTCCCCAAAATCTGTAGTTATAGAAATCTTACTGGCATGCCAGCACATGCCTCCAGGGAACCTGAGGGGCATTTTTAATGAGAATTGCTTTAGAATTCCTAGCTTGATTTATGAAGAAGAGAAAAAAATAATCACAGAAACAGTATCCTCTTACCTGTTAAAAATCTTTCCCTTCAACTTTATGGTGGTAACAGCTTAACTTTTGAAGATGCAAGTGGCATAACCAAATGTTTACCTATTTTCCTCTTAGAAGTATAGACTTTCTGTGCTTAAATGCAACACAGTTTGGGAGGGGAAGTGGTAAAGGACTAGAAGTTTTCGTACTAAATTTGTGGAAGAAATAAGAATTCAGGGCTTCAGCATTGGATGTTTCCTGTAAAATTTTCCTGTAACTTGTCTTTGAGAAATAAAGTTGAAAATACTTTAGCAGTTTGTTGCATTGTTCTAAGGTTTTGTAGCTTGTACAAAGTGAGACAAACAAGGACAACGGGTCTTTGCTTTTGGTTTCCTTTCATCAGCCCAGCTGTGTTAGTGTATGCATTTCAGTCTTTGTTTTTGAACAAGACTTTACATTACAGCCACAGAAACAAGGCTGATACAATCATTCTGCATTATTTATATTCATACATTCATAATCACAACTCATAATGATGTTTACAGGTATAGAAACCCACTCTTGCCCCTGTTGAGGTCACCAATTATAACAGGTGCTCTAAGTCTTATCAGTATCTGCACTGCCTTTCAGAAAGTGCCAAACCTGTTCTCATTTATGCTTCACTCAGCCACTAGACATAATTTCTCACTGTTCAGTAACACCTCCTTCTCCTTCCCCCCCTCCAAAAGAAAGAAAAAAAGCTTGACTCCCAACATTCCTCTCATGTCTTACGAATATTTGTGTAAGTCCTTGGCAAGAAGCTGACTGTTCCTCACCCCTAGCCAGTCTGCTTCTACTGCCTTGTATTCCTGTTTCTTCCAGAACTTATTCCTGTAGTTCAGGTACTGAAGGAGGTGTGTACCGTGGTTTTAAACACCCTGGATACAAGTTCTGTGGATCATTAGCATAGGCAAGTAGTATGAGGGAATGTGGAGGCATGGGATGCTACTGGATATTTGATTTTCCATGGCTTTTATTTAGTAAGGAAATTAAACATGAAAAACCATAAGAAGAGAATGCTGTGGTGTAAACTTTAAAGACATCGTTGTGTATTTGCTACTCTGTGGGAGACATGCCTTGTGTGGTGCATAGGACAAGCAGTGACTGGGCAGGGCTATGGAGAGGTAAGAGTGTACTTTTGTGTGGAAGCCGTGACCTGGAACCTAAGAACAGGCTCGCACCATTGGGAACAACAGTTGACTAATTCTGGCAGTTCCTGCTCTCTCTCTGCTTTCCTTTGCAGCTTTAGTGTTATATTAACTCCTTCTTCTTAGTGTTATATTAACCTGGGGCAAACGAGCTCTTTAGGTTTCTTGTTGCACTCCCAAATTGACACATTCATCAAAACTAGGATAATTTTCAATACGTCCATTGCTTTTACTGTGTTCTGTTGCATGACTTTACACTGCACATAAATCTGAAAAAAATGTGTTTCAGGATTTTTGTTTCCTCAATACTTTCACTGCAGTGCTATACTTAGGGGTTAGATCGCTGGGGAAGTTTGTTTGCACTACACTAGCATTGGTCAATTTACAGAAGCTTAAAGCCAGGGAACAAAATAATACTAATACTGCTACTAATAAAAATATTATTCTCTCCCTTGTCTGATCCAGAGCAGAACTGCCTCTGGAAGTGCAGAGAAGGCACTTTCTTTGAGAGGAGACTGGCACTCTGTGGCAAAGGTTGCACAGATGCCAGGTCCAGTATAAGACATTGAATAAGACATTTCTTGCTCATGTTGGTGCCACAGACTTTGTTTCTATTTCTTAATTGGTTTTTGTAAGCTTTGGATCAGAGCAATCAAGATTCTTCTCATAAAAATGGTGATAAAACCTTTTGCAGCTTCTAAAGTGAATTCCTGCATATCCTCATCCTAGCAGATCTGTTGGTAAACCAGCATGCAGCCTAACAAGGAGGAAACTTTTCAAGCAGAACTTTTTGTAAGCAGATGAAAATACAGATCTGTAGTTCTCAATCTATCCAAATCCAGTTAATGTAAAATCTCAGATGCCTTATAAGAAAACAGCTACAAGTCTGTTGATGCAAAATTGCAAGTATTGTTCTCATATGTAAATAATTTGTCGGTGTTACTGCAGGTAAAAAATCAGAAAAAGTAAAAAGAAAACTCTGCTCACCACGGGGACAGTCCCGCTCTGCTTGATGCTTCTGGCAGAAATTGTGCTTTGTAGGACAGGAGCAGGATCGATTTCAGAGTCTTCATTTCTTTAGCCTCAGCAGCTTCCTGCTGAACTACCTTTTTTTTTCCCCCCACCAGTAGCCTGACACATTCCAGAAATGTCAGTGTGAGGCAGAAGAGTGAGAGTGCCAAGGCTGCTGATGAATAAGAGACTTTGTGATGGATCTTGTAAAATTGGACCTTTTCATTCAGAGAATGGCTCTCCATTACTGAGACTTTTGTTGCCTTCTTTTGAATTGCAGGGGAGAGGAGGAGATGTTAAGTGTTGTCCTGCAACACTTCCCTCTAGCTTACCTGATTTACCAGAGGGATGAATTGCTTTGACAGGGGGGATGGGTGGGTAGGGTAAAATGCAGAGGAATTTGGTTCACTTTGTTAAATCTGAAGATACAGCAATGGTATTACTTCACTTCTAAAACTACCTAGTTTTGAGAAACTTAAATTTACATTGGATTCAAGCTGAGAGATGATAATTAAAACTTTATGTTTTGAAACCAAATTATTTTAAACAGACATTCAGGTCTTACTGGCTCCCAGTTCTTTAGAGTAAATCTAAGTTGAATGGGTTTTTTTCAGTTCTAAACTATTTTGCCACAGTTTTGTTATTCTAAGTTTTGTTTGTTGATACTTCAACTTAGAGCTTCCTACAAGGTGAATTTGGATTGCATATATGTTTTATCCCAGTGTCAGAATCCCCCAAACATACTATTTTTTTTCTTGCTTTACATAACATACGTACGAGTTTTCCTGTAATAAGCTGAAGAACTGTGGCAATTTCTAACTTAACAGGTGCCATGCAGAGGTTATCGGGGCTGCAGCAGCTGTGTCCCAGGAGTACATCTTGGTAAAATTAGCCAGCACACCTCAAATGATAGTGTCTGATAACTAATAGGTATTAATAATATGTAAACATAGATATGTGAGCTGTCACTTTAAGAAGGGGCACTTGTTTTGATGGAGGAACTCCCTTGTAGTTTGAGAGAAGTCCTTGTTTGTCAAAGCTTAGCAGAATTGAGTCGCACAGGCTTGTCTCCAAAACCTTAACTCTTCATCAGGTCTGACAAGGTATCACACAAACATCTTTGAAATTAATGAATCCACTATTTGACATAAATTAAACACCTTGAGAGAGAGGAGTGTCTTTAAATAGTTCAGTAATTTTGCCCCTACAGGAGCTCCTATTGTGTCCATTTGCAATGTTTCCTTCTCTCCAAGTTGAAGTATGCAGTTCTGTTGCAGCACATACTGCAGCATCCTTTCAGCATTTCTGCCAGAGCCATCAGTCTCCAGCTTCAAGGGAGCTGCCCTGTCTCCACTGATTACTTCCAGCTTTTTGTGTTGGCTGCTGGTGTGCTGGCTTGGCAGCCACTCGTGCCTGAGAGAGCTTTTTAGAAGATTCTAATGCTTATATTGTACAGAAATCTTCTGAACAAACTGTCTCACTTGGGAGGTAGGCTGCTGCTTTTCACACTGCACCCAAGTTCTGTGTTTCACTTCTTTATTATGTACAAGGGGTTTGGCTGGGAAGACTGTGCTGCCTCTCTGTGCTGCTGCTTCTGAGCAGTTGCAGCAGCCGGCATGCCTTCAGATCTCAGGGGGAGACCTTGGAACGCAGTGGCAAACATCCAGATCTTTTCAGCGCTGGGGGAATGTCCTGGCAGGGTGCTTGTTGCGGAGCATAGCAAGATATGTGGCTAGATGGGGACTACTTCCCTACTTTTCTCTCCGTCACCAAGCAAGAAATGAGAGAAACCAGAAGTGGGTGCAAAAAAGTTTCCAGAGCAAGGCAGCCTATTCTCCCCATACCTGTGGGGGTAGCACCCTGATGGCCCATGCCACCACCTGACACAGAGGTGCACTGATATCTATTCCCTTCTCCTTGCAGACTGAAGATGTCAGATGCACTCTCTGCTTTCCCTGATGGTTTTATTGTGGCAGAGCACCCCACAAACACAGCCCTTCTGAAGAGCTCCCCACACTTAGAGAGATAGTGCAGGCCTTCCAACTCAGGCACCACAGATGAGTGAGTAGTATGTGGTGATCTTGCTCCTGCTTTCTAACCTGATGGTTTTCTGTGTAAAACCTTGCTGACTGAGCTGGGCGGTAGAAGACAAGCATGCACCTCTCTTCAGAATGCTTTCTGTGACCAGTTTTGTCCTTCGCCTTTGAGAGCCTAAAAAGCATTTTTCAGGGAATGAATCCTGTTATAAACCAGCATTGCTTCTTTTGGTCATTTGAGAGAATTTGTTATGAAGTCTCTTTTCCTAGCTGGGGAGCACAGCACTGGTTTCTTGGGAAGCAGATAGCAGATCCCTGCAGAAAATAGAACAATGTGTAGACACATGGTTCCTTGCAAATGTGCTGAGATACCCTTTTTCTCTTATGTCAGAAGGTAACAGTCTCCTCTTCCAGCAAAGGGACGCCCTCAATCTTAACTCTTTAACATTACTGTAAAAGTGAGGCTCTGTTCTTAAGGCAAGATGGAGCTAGTAGCCTCAGTTCTCTTCAGACTTTTCCCTGTTTTCTTATGGGATCACAGAAACTATTGATTCAAGTCAGAAAATACTGAATAAGGTGAAAATTGCAGTGTGCGTATGCTGAAGAAAATTTGCAGCTGTGTATTACACTTCCTACAGAATGGCATGGAGGGGAGGAATTTTCTACCCAATCTAAAGGTTTGGGGTTTGTGTGTTTTGGTTTTTTTTTTTTTTTAAAGGATTGAGCTGTTGCCTAACACTGTTGCTACGGATCTCCAAGATGTAGCGTCCAAGACTGAACATGTTTTGCAGGCTTGTCTGCTCTGTCATCGCTGCCCTCCTCTCCCTAACCCCGGCTTGCCATTTCCTCATTCATTTAATGAAGACAGAGGGCTCTTTATTGTATGATAGTCAAAATGTAATATGATAGTGTTGCAAGAGAACTGGTGGAGTGGTCATTACCAGGTGTTTGATGTTTTCTGTTTCAGGGAGGTCTGTAGCTGTAAGAATGGTTTCCATCTTACTCAGTCCCTATGCAGGAAGGGAAGGCAGGTTTGGGAATGCTTTGTTGTGTGACACCATCTGCGCAGCCACGGCCTTTCCAGGGACTGCAAGTCAATGTGGATTGTGTAGTGATTTAGGTCCCTCTTGACCTCCTGAGGAGGAATGATACCTACTGCTCGAACAGAGGTGAATGTGGAGCTGGGTCTCACATGTGGAAACCTCTGAGTGTGCAAACCAAATAGATGTGGAAACCAGTACAGAATCTCCAAAAGATCCAATTTTAGACCACATTTTTTCCCAAAGGAAGTATGGGCAGTTCTGTTGTCATATAAAGCGATCAGGATTGTTTTGTTCCTGGCCTCTCGTGGAAGAAGAAGCTGAGGTTTCAGTACAGAATGTGCTTTTAGTCTGCTGGACGGATCATCTGATGCAGATATTCCTGCCATTTCTCTTTTGCCTTCTATTGTACTCCAAGTGAGCCAGCACTGATTGCAGTGTTGTCTTTTCTGGTGGCCAGAAAAATAAAGCAGTGCTGATCAAATTGTTGCTTCCTCAAAGACGCATCCATCATTTCGTGGACAAATTCAATAACCAGAACCTGTTTTGTTCATTTTTTAAAATGTGTCTCATGAAACACATTATCCTGTTTGTTACTGCCCAAACACATTGTTCTTTGGAAGTGATATTAAATGTACATATTAATGCACAGTGAAAGTCTCTACAGAGAGAACATGCATAGCCTACGTGGAAGAGTAGCTTAATTCTCTTGTCTTTAAACATTAGTTTCATTTTGGAGCTTCTCTTCCAATATTATGTTTAAAATTAGACACTGCTAGTACACTGCTAGTGGTTGTCTCAGTCGAGCCATTAAAGCAGTCTCAAAATGGGTTCATAGCAGCCTACCATTCTCTCAGAGAAAGAAGTGTGCCTTCTTATCTTCTATCAAATTGTATATAAATATTTTAAAAAGGCTCACTGCAAATATTCCCTTGCTGAAGGGGCATTCAACCCACCATTGGATGTATTTATGTTCCCACATGAAACCGTCCTTTGACTCATTAGTATCTTGTTTTGCTTCTGGCAAGTAGAATACATGCAACATAAGCCCTGAAACTCAATTCTTACATTATACAACTTAATTCACTTTAAAAGTGACAAAGTCTTCTCATATTTTTTCCAGTATATATGATGATTAATTTTTTTCTAACTTTATATCACATAATAGTTGATTTTGGAAGGGATGCCTGGAGATCTGTGAAAGCTGAAGACTTTGGATATTTGAACAGTGCTTTAAAAACTTGAAGGGAACTAAACCAGGTCCTCATACACTGTGCTGACTGAAGATGAAACCACTTTTGGCTCAGTAGCTTTCAAATGTATTGCTGAACTCCCAACAGTAGCACACTGCTATTGATTTCATCTCTAGTAATAATTTCATAGCTCTCCTTACATCATTGCTGTGTTTTTGTCCTTCACCCTTGACTGAGCTTTTGAGCACTGAGCATCTGGTGAAGGTGATGATAGCGATGAAGCCATTCAGAGAAAAGCAGCAAGGATGTTTACACCAAAAGGTTTATGCTCGATATTCAGCTTCAGAGGTGAAGCAGTGAGATCTTACCAGGAGATCGGTCATTCTGAGCGTGATTGGACAGGACATTGCAAGGTTTGGTCTCATGTTATAGAGAGTGGTCATGCTGGTAAAAATTTCAGGTTAGTAAGAAGTCATCTCTTGATTTTTGTTTAAAAAAATTTATCAGCATCTCCTGCTGACACAAAGCTAGTCTCCAAAAAGCAAACCCCTCTTCCACCTTTCGTCTCATTACTAGATGTTGAGTTGGCTGCCCTGATGATCCTGCTCTTGTGTCTCTTTTCTCCATGGCAAACTTACAGCCTGTGTATACTTGAAACTGCCTAGATCTTGGGTCTCTGTAGCATTCCCTCCCCATTTGCCTTTGTTTCTTTGCTACCTGTCAAATCACTAATGTCAGATGTTTAAGGAATGAGTGAATGAGTCCTTGATGAATTTTAAAGGCTTAAGACAACCCCATCAAAGTAGATTCAGGGTACCATATCAGACACCAGACCAATAGTGTATTTCTAAGCAAGAGCACAGTAACAAATACATATCAGTAGTACAATTATCCAGATTCAAATGATAGCAAATCCAGTAATTCACCAGTTCTGGGCTAAGCTTATTATCCAGGTGCACAAAGACATACATGACCATGGTGACCAGGGAAGCCAGCAAGAAGCTGGGAGGGGCTCTTCTCCAGATGAATGTATTAGGTTTGCCAGGTTTTGGTAGCAGTGGGGTTACAGGGGTGGCTTTTGTGAGAAGCTGCTAGAAGCTTGCCCTGTGTTTTATGGAGCCAATGCCAGCCAGCTCCAAGATGGAGCCACTGCTGGCCATGGCTGAGGTCATCACTGACAGTGGTAGTGCCTCTGGGAGTTAAGAAGGGGGAAAAGTTAATGTGTAGAGGCAAATTGGAGCCAGAAGAGAAAGGAGTGAGAATATGTGAGAGTAACAACTATGCAGACACCAAGGTCAGTGAAGAAAGCAGAGGAGGAGGTGCTGCAGGTGCTGAATCAGAGGTTTACCTGCAACCTGTGGTGAAGACCATGGTGAGCAAATTGGCCCCCTGCATTCCATGGAGGTCCACAGTGGAGCAGAGATCCATCTGGATCCTGTGGAGGACCCTGTGCTGGTGGTGCCCAAAGGATGCCTGTGGGAAGCCCACACTGGAAAAGGCTCCTGACAGGATCTGTGACCCTGTGGAGAGAGAAGCCCACACTGGACCAGGTTTGCTGGCCATACTTGTGTCTCCAGGGGGGACCTACATTGAAGCAGCCTGTTCCTGAAGGACTGCATCCCGTGGGAGGGACCCACACTGGAGCAGTTTGTGAAGAACTGTAGCNTCTACAGAGAGAACATGCATAGCCTACGTGGAAGAGTAGCTTAATTCTCTTGTCTTTAAACATTAGTTTCATTTTGGAGCTTCTCTTCCAATATTATGTTTAAAATTAGACACTGCTAGTACACTGCTAGTGGTTGTCTCAGTCGAGCCATTAAAGCAGTCTCAAAATGGGTTCATAGCAGCCTACCATTCTCTCAGAGAAAGAAGTGTGCCTTCTTATCTTCTATCAAATTGTATATAAATATTTTAAAAAGGCTCACTGCAAATATTCCCTTGCTGAAGGGGCATTCAACCCACCATTGGATGTATTTATGTTCCCACATGAAACCGTCCTTTGACTCATTAGTATCTTGTTTTGCTTCTGGCAAGTAGAATACATGCAACATAAGCCCTGAAACTCAATTCTTACATTATACAACTTAATTCACTTTAAAAGTGACAAAGTCTTCTCATATTTTTTCCAGTATATATGATGATTAATTTTTTTCTAACTTTATATCACATAATAGTTGATTTTGGAAGGGATGCCTGGAGATCTGTGAAAGCTGAAGACTTTGGATATTTGAACAGTGCTTTAAAAACTTGAAGGGAACTAAACCAGGTCCTCATACACTGTGCTGACTGAAGATGAAACCACTTTTGGCTCAGTAGCTTTCAAATGTATTGCTGAACTCCCAACAGTAGCACACTGCTATTGATTTCATCTCTAGTAATAATTTCATAGCTCTCCTTACATCATTGCTGTGTTTTTGTCCTTCACCCTTGACTGAGCTTTTGAGCACTGAGCATCTGGTGAAGGTGATGATAGCGATGAAGCCATTCAGAGAAAAGCAGCAAGGATGTTTACACCAAAAGGTTTATGCTCGATATTCAGCTTCATAGGTGAAGCAGTGAGATCTTACCAGGAGATCGGTCATTCTGAGCGTGATTGGACAGGACATTGCAAGGTTTGGTCTCATGTTATAGAGAGTGGTCATGCTGGTAAAAATTTCAGGTTAGTAAGAAGTCATCTCTTGATTTTTGTTTAAAAAAATTTATCAGCATCTCCTGCTGACACAAAGCTAGTCTCCAAAAAGCAAACCCCTCTTCCACCTTTCGTCTCATTACTAGATGTTGAGTTGGCTGCCCTGATGATCCTGCTCTTGTGTCTCTTTTCTCCATGGCAAACTTACAGCCTGTGTATACTTGAAACTGCCTAGATCTTGGGTCTCTGTAGCATTCCCTCCCCATTTGCCTTTGTTTCTTTGCTACCTGTCAAATCACTAATGTCAGATGTTTAAGGAATGAGTGAATGAGTCCTTGATGAATTTTAAAGGCTTAAGACAACCCCATCAAAGTAGATTCAGGGTACCATATCAGACACCAGACCAATAGTGTATTTCTAAGCAAGAGCACAGTAACAAATACATATCAGTAGTACAATTATCCAGATTCAAATGATAGCAAATCCAGTAATTCACCAGTTCTGGGCTAAGCTTATTATCCAGGTGCACAAAGACATACATGACCATGGTGACCAGGGAAGCCAGCAAGAAGCTGGGAGGGGCTCTTCTCCAGATGAATGTATTAGGTTTGCCAGGTTTTGGTAGCAGTGGGGTTACAGGGGTGGCTTTTGTGAGAAGCTGCTAGAAGCTTGCCCTGTGTTTTATGGAGCCAATGCCAGCCAGCTCCAAGATGGAGCCACTGCTGGCCATGGCTGAGGTCATCACTGACAGTGGTAGTGCCTCTGGGAGTTAAGAAGGGGGAAAAGTTAATGTGTAGAGGCAAATTGGAGCCAGAAGAGAAAGGAGTGAGAATATGTGAGAGGAACAACTATGCAGACACCAAGGTCAGTGAAGAAAGCAGAGGAGGAGGTGCTGCAGGTGCTGAATCAGAGGTTTACCTGCAACCTGTGGTGAAGACCATGGTGAGCAAATTGGCCCCCTGCATTCCATGGAGGTCCACAGTGGAGCAGAGATCCATCTGGATCCTGTGGAGGACCCTGTGCTGGTGGTGCCCAAAGGATGCCTGTGGGAAGCCCACACTGGAAAAGGCTCCTGACAGGATCTGTGACCCTGTGGAGAGAGAAGCCCACACTGGACCAGGTTTGCTGGCCATACTTGTGTCTCCAGGGGGGACCTACATTGAAGCAGCCTGTTCCTGAAGGACTGCATCCCGTGGGAGGGACCCACACTGGAGCAGTTTGTGAAGAACTGTAGCCTGTGGGAAGGACTCATGTTGGAGAAGTTTGTGGAGGACTGTCTCCTGTGGGAGGAATCTTATGCTGGCAGAGGGGAAGAGTGTGAGGAGTCCTTCCTCTGAGGAGGAAGGAGCAACAGAAACAACATGTGACGAACTGACCATAACTCCCATTCCTGGCCTCCCTGGGAGGAGGTAGAGAATCAGGAATAAAGTTAAGCCCAGGAAGGAGGGAGAGGTAGGGGGAAGGTGTTTTTAAGGTTAGTTTTACTGCTCATTATCCTACTCTGATTTGATTGGTAATGAGTTCAAGCTGAGTCTGTTTTGCCTGTAACAATAATTGTCGAGTGATCTCTCCCTGCCCTTAGCTTGACCCATGAGGCTTTCCTTATATTTTCTCTCCCCTGTTCACTTGAGGTGGAGAGTAACAGAGAAGCTTTGGTGGGCATTTGGCATCCAGCTAAGGTCAAACCACCACAAGGAACAACTTGGACTAGCCAAGGGGCTCAAGGAAGGCTGAATTCTCTGATCAGATGACTTTTTTTCTTTTTTTCTTGCTGCTGCTGAGCTGCAGAACCAATGCCTGGACTTGTTAACTGATATTCACGTCCCACCTCTGCTCCTGCTCTGTGCCAGTTCTGTTCTTGGTGTGCACAGGTGAGGAAACACTGCATGAGGCAATACTAGTCCCACACTTATTCCTCTGTCAGCGTTGGTTGGGAACTGGTTATTCTGATTTTGGAAGGTATTGGTGGTGATGTTGGAATGTTTCCCTGGTGTCAAAGTTGGTGGTTGTAATGGATGATCTTTGTATTTACTGCTTATAGAGATCTATTTTATATAAGTATACTCAGTTTTCTCACTTTCCATTGGAAAGAAGGCAGTCTTTAATTTCCTGATATTTTTATGGGAAAAGTAAGTGGAATAGTGAGTGAAGTGGGTCATTTAGTCAGTCATTAAAATTTAGGGACAAGGTGGCCACTGGTTGCCAACCATCTCTAGACAGCCAAACTTTTCACAGAAGTGCTATTGACTGTGCCCATATGTTTTATTTCAGGAGGTTTAATGTTAGCATCCTGAAGGCTAGGGCATAAGTATAAAACATGTTTCAACTTGCTTAAGCTAGAATGGGGTCAAATTTAGGAAATGTTTGATGCATTTCTGACTTTCCAAAATGGACAAGGAGAGGGTGGTACCTACTCTTGAAGACTGTTGTTACTTCGCTACTGATTTTACAGCCTGTCCTGTGTATCTCTTTACTTACTGTATGCTGACATCACGTGGATCCAGGTGTTGTTGAAATAGAAGGCTATTTTGCCATCTGTGGTCACCTGTCTAACAAGCTACTGTAAGCAGAGGAGAAATAGAGAAATAGTTTGAATGTGACAGGTTAGGAGTGCTCTTTGGTCCCATGGTAATCGTTGCTGTGGGAATGTGAGAACTGAACTAATAATTGTAATAGTCTAGTTTCTTTTACAACCTGTCAAGCATTTTTGATTATGTGCTGTTAGATACACATCAGAAGCAATTCATGCATTAGCAACTGTGGACCATCACATCCTCCTATCCTAGGAGGGAAAAAAGAGCCCTGGTAAATTCCCTTGTGCTAAGGTAATTTCTTGCAATACCCGTTATCTGCAGCATAAATGTCATGAGCTATTTAAAAAAAAGATACCTCTTGAAAACAAATTGCTGAATATCCATTTTTAATTGGAGGATCAGAAAGGCATTACTCTCTGCTCCAGTATCCTGCATAACACTTTATCCTGCATAGTCATTCTGCTGGGCAGTGGCAGGCACAGGAGGAAGGAGGGTCACTGTATGCTATGAAACCTCTCCTCCAGCCCTGCAGTAAGAGGCTCCTTTTTTATAGCCTGTGTATACCTGTTAGCTGCCCCTTGTGGCATGTTTGCACAAGGATCATTCCTGCGGTGCATTTGACCCCAGTTTTCCCCGGAACCCAAACCCATGCTAACACCAATGTCATGGGTTTGGTCCTGCTGTGGGACATTGACTTAAGAGTTGGGCACTATGATCCTTGTGGGTCCCTTCCAGCTCAGAATACTCTGTGGTTCTGATAAATTTTTTTCCCTGATTAGACTGATCTTGGGATTAAATCTGTTCCCTGGGGATATGTCTGTTTTAATGTATGTGCTGGATCAAGGTATTAACTGTTAGTCACAGTTGCTAGCTAGTTCATGGTTCATTAAAAATGAAGTAGACAAGCCAACACTGAACTGACTGTCTAAAGCTGTGCTAATGTTTTGCTTCCTGCCACAGGTGGGGACCTGATCACCTTCCTCTTACCAGTGATTTTGCATGCAAGAAGCTTAACTTTATAATCTCGCTTGTCAGTAAAAAGAGCTGTGTTTTGAAATATGAAAGCCTATCTTGTCTGGTAAAGAAAAATACTCTTTTACTCTGTTACACAGTACATAACGGCAATATGGAAGTGCAGTCTATCAGCCTAACACAAATGGGTACATCAGCTCTGCAATGCTATCAGATGCCTTTTACTGACCCTTGGTGGCTCTCTCATCTCCTGAGCACATCCCCTAGACAGTTTGGGAATTGCCCAGTGCATTAAAGGACAGCATCAGGGCTGATGCTTTGTGGTCCCTGGCAGTGCAGCTGCTTTTGCGGGTGCAGTGGTAGCTGTGCTCCAGTTTTAAGACTCTTTTTACCCTGCGGGGGTAACAGCAGCTTCTGGCACTGATCCTGAGCACCTACAGCTGTGAGTTACTTCCAGCCTTGCCTCTTCCCTTCTGTTTGGAAGTGGTGGTACTATCTTCTGTATAAGACAGATGGTGGGCTGTGAGGATTCCTTATGGAGGTTGTGTGTGCTCTGTAACTCCTCTACCCAGACTGACACAATGTTTTGTGACTGCTATGCTCTGCTTTTGTCACAGTGGTCCTTACTGTGCCAGAAAACATCCAAATGAGACCTTCCAGTCTTTTTTGGCTTCCTCAAGGTAGATGAATTACACCCCTGAGAATAGTAATAAATATGAATTCTTAATGATTGATTTATATTGCTTTTTAACTTCTATATTCCTTCCTCAGTGTTTCAATTAAGGCATATTAAAAGTGAATCATGTAACAGGGTATATGATAAGGTCATGCAAGTTAGCAATTTAAATCAATTGTGTATGATGGGAGCATAAAGGCAGAATAAATGGTTTCAGGGGTCTTACAAGTATACTAATTCATTACCAGTGAGCAAAATAACAGACTGAGATTTGCTAGGCTTAGAGGGGTCCCAGGATGATCAAACCATCCACAGGTCTGGAATCCTGTACAATGGGATCCTAGATAAGCATCCAGACCTGCAGACTGTTAGATCATCCATATTACATTGTCATTTCTTTGTCAGTGCAAAATGGGGATATTTTGTCCCCACCCAAATGGGGACAAAATATTATGTACACTTCCATGTCTATGACCATATCTGCAGTGTCTCGTGCTTGTTTAAATTCAAGTGGTCGATTTGTGTCTGGTTTCAGCCTCTATTAGCTGAGATGTTGGCACCACTGCATACCTTTTTGAACAGATAAACTAAATGTTATTTTTTTTTTTATTTGATGCAGTCAGTCATCTTCTTAATAATAATGATAATGTATTTTTGTAAAGTGTCTTGCATAATTTTCTAAAATCAAAGCACTGGAGCCTAAATAGCTGAGCTTCATTAAGCAGATGAAGTGAAAGAAGAGAAGCATCTGGCAGAAGAATGGAGGACAGTGTAAAAATAGAGGCATATGTTAGTTTGAGTAGCATTAGTCATTTCTGATATTACATTGCCTATGAACCTCTGCTCCATTCAAAGTAGAAGACTAAGCCAACAAAGCCAATATTCAGGACATTCACACAGTGTTCCTTTCTTACTGAAAATAAGTGGCTGAAGCTTGAGAAAATCGGAGCTGTCTTTTGATGAGAACTGTTTGCCACATGGACAATTTGATAATGTGTCTTCAGAAAGCAAATCAGTAATTTTTTTGCTGCCCTTAGTTTTTAATCTTTTTTTTCAATATGCTATTTTTCTAGAACATGTGTCCTGATTCATTGTTACTGGGCAGTATGAGGACACTGAATAATATTACTTAAACACACCCCTTATTTTTACATATTTGTTTGTATAGCCTGTATGAAGAGGCTGGCTTGCTTTGTGCTGAGATGTAGAGTTTTTGCCTTAGGCTTAATAGAAACCTGTATTTCAGAAATATTAATGATTTTTCACAGTTCTAATCTTGAGTTAAAGAGTCAGTTTCAAACTTCTGTTGTCAACTCGTTTCAGGTTTTGGGGTTTTTTTTTGTTGCATTCCTCTTTGTTTTATCCTTTTCCTCCCTTACATCTTTTTCCCCCTACTCTGTTTCCATCTTTTATGTTCCTTCTAAGAAAGTTAGCTTGGTGTAAATGGTAGTCCATTATTTCTTTCAGTACCACTGTATATCACAGTAAATCTGGAATCAGCATCTCTACAGCTTGTAAATCAAAAGTATAGGAAAATTAAGTGACTCTCTCAACAGCAGAGAGAAAGGTGCTGTCAAACCTGGGACTGGAATATAGTTGTTCTGCTCACATCACTGTACTCAGCTACCTCTGTGTCTAATTACTTCTTTGATTTTCTGACTTTTTCATCTTTTTGTTCTCATTGTGCTCCAAATTTGAGCTCTTCTCAAATGGTCTAGGTTGCTTCAGGCCTGGCCGCTCTGGAACTGCTTTGGTGTACATGTTCACCTGCCTCTCCGTAATGCCTTCCATTGTGGTAGTAACATAGGCAGGGTATACTGGTTCTTCTGACATCATAAATACACTCGATAAAAATATGGTGGGATATGGATATAATACTTAATAAGAAAGACTACAGAACATATAACTGCTGTTATCCATGGAGAATAGGGACCTCAGGATTACTTCCAATTTATATAATTGTGTGCACCATCATATTTAGAGATTAAATGTTTCCTAAAATAGAAAAAGTCTTTTTGACAGTTCATTGAATATTCCCTTATGTCACTGACTGAATTGTATGAATAATGTGCTGTAGTCAGTAGGGGATTTTGTTAAATGGGAAATACACATTTTGCTTTAATAGTTAAAGTACAAGAGCACCTTATTTCACTGCAATGTGTGGCAATTGGCAGCTTGCTAAAGGGAGGTTTTCATATTTTAAGATTTTTAAGAGGGGCAAATACAATAATCCTGTATGCTGAATTCTTCTAATTGTGAAATCAAAGGCACGCTAAAGTCAGTTTTCTCACATAAAGGTGGTTAAAATTTCTTTCTGAAATGAAGAAGCTGTTAAACTCTGTAGAAAGTGGCAAGACCTGTGCTGGTTTGGAAAAACACCAGGGAGGTTCAGTGCTTGCCTCAGACTGTTTTTCTTCACTCAGTTTCCAGTTAGCAGCTGGAAATGGTCAGCTTTTCATGCATGTTTTTAAAGTAATTTGTTTAGTGAAAATTGAGCGATATAGTGGTTGCTTCTGTCAGAGAGTAAACTCACTGGTGAGGTTTGTTGTAATTTAATATTGTCTGGTGGTCACATTCAAAGTGAATCAAGTGAAACATACACATTGTCAGTGTTTATACTTTGTCTCATTCTTGAGGTGGAGAGTTCTGGAGGAACATGAGTAACTTCGATAAGTAATCTAAGATTTCTTTATCAAGCTATGCTAAATGAATTAAACAAGTGTTGCTTTACAACAGTATTGCTTTATTTTTTGCATCAGTTTAGTAAAGCTGGTTTTAAATCACAATCTAAGTCACACTGCGATCTTATTCAAATGAAAGAACCTCTGCATTTTTATTGCTTTCCCTACTAAAATCTGCAGTTCTCTAGCCACTACTAACATGTCCAGCCTGAGATGTATCTTTTACCCTTCAGCATTATATTCTTTATTTGCATTTAGTTTTTGATTCACTGTGTCTACCAGGTGGCTTCATCCAGTACTGCTGCTTAGTCAGTTCATTCTTATTTTTGCATTTGTAGAGTTGATAATTCCTAAGTGTGGAACTTTGCACTTTATTGATTGCATCCTCTTTATTCCAGACCATATCTGCAATTTGAAATGACTTTGAAAAATAGATCTGTCTCTCTCTAAAGGACTTGAAACTTTATCCATTCTGATGTTAGACAGAGATTTCACAAGTGTAATTTCTGTTCCCTTGATCTCAAGTGGGACTATTGATCAAAAGTGGACCCAGAATAGAAATGTATAGGATCCTATTAGAAATTGCAGGACAGTTTGATAAGAAAACTGTCTGTGATAATTACAGAGCTATTGATTTTCTACACCACTTGGGCACCTACCTTGCACCCATAGGTTTTATTTCCTCAGTTCTTGTGTCAGTGTCAAAAGCTTTACTTGTTGCCTAAAATGAAAGAAAATAACTTTCCAGACAATATTAGTATAGATAAAATAGAGAGCAAGTCCTTTAATGCAAGCACTCTCAGGTGCAACAAAATACACATAGGTGCACACCCAGTATAGCATTCGTACAAATTTATAGCATTAATTATTGTATCTAATGGATACATCCAACCCAAGAATTGTCTGCTTCCCCAAGTGGGGTGTGTGTGTCTCAAACATTGTCCTTGCTAAAATTCTTTTCCTTGAAAAGAACGTTAAACAGAATTTCAAGAATGTGGCACAAACCATGCTATTCTAAATGTGCGAAACTATACAGCTATATTAAAATCTACAAATATATAAAAAATCTTCAGGCATCATACTGAATTCAAGATGCATACAGTGCTTTTCTTTTTGTCTACTGATAGGTTACCCTGTCAAAGGGGAACATTAGATCTGACATAGTTTTTGATGACTTTTGTGCTCTCTAGTGCCATTCTTGTATTCTACTTGTGGCTGTTTAGCAGTTTATTTCTGGGTGGTAAAGGCAGGATGGCAGAGTGCAATTGTTTTAGTTTTTCTTCTTTCCACCTTTTCAATGACAGTCCTAACCTTCCTTTGTAGACTTTGTGTCTTCTTTCTTCTCAGTGAGTTTATAAATATGAACCTAAACAGTTGTAGGGACATTGGTTCAGCATTTTAATTGAGATTATGTTCCAAAATGTCCTGATCTTTTCCTTATTTTCTCTTGTGGGCTTTCTTTGTTATAACAAGACAAGACAGGAAAATGAATGGCTATGCTGGCTTACCTGGACCAAAAGCTCTTCCTCCTTGCCTCACACAGTGACCAGAAGTGTATGCCTAGGGAAGAGAAAAAGAAAGAAGATAAACCATCTCTTCTTGACTCCATATGATCTTTGAACATCTACAGCATCCTTTGACAAGGAGTTGCAGAGCTGTCGCTGTCCTCTTGCTTATTCTTAAACTGGTTTCTCTCAGCTTCTCCTGACTTTTTAATTTTTTTTTTTTTAGAAAGGGCAAGGGATAGTCCATCCATGTGCCATCTGCGTTGTGCCTGCCCCATGCCACCTCCCTGCAAAGTTTCCTGTATTTCTTTCTGAGGAGTTCTGACTCATCTTGACAACCCTTATATGGGAGCTGGTGTCTCCTTTTCGGGCAGGGAGGCTAGAATCTTGCATAAGGTTTGACATATAGACTGTTTTATGGATCATGTGTTTGTTCAGTGGCATTTTGTGGACCTCTTGTGGTTTTTTTTACCTGGTATAGCAGTTTCTAATGCTTAGATCAGTTGATTTCCAGTGCTTTCATCATGGTCAGCTATTAAGCCAATGTTTCACTAACCTTATTGACATAATCCCAAGATCCCTGAATGTCAATGATCAGTTCACCATCATTTCATGTGTGATATCCAGCTTGCCAGTCCTGTAAGAGTAGGGTCCCTTCATTACTCCATCAGAAGAGCATTCACATCCCACTTTGGCTTCATGCTGTGAGGTGCAGCAAAGGAGCATCAGAAGTGGGTGGCCAAGTGCACAGCAAAGAGTGTAAGCACTCCTACTGCAGCAGGATCATGCTGTTGAATCATCTTAGCCATGTCAGTAACCTGCACACTTGGAATCTGCTTGCTGTATTTGGCTTTTTCTCTACTTCATATTTCCCAAAAGCCCCATACAGCTCTCACCAGAATGAAGTCTGAAAGTGGCTCTAACCCACCCTGGGCAGGGAGGGCTGTTGCCAGTACGCTGCCTCCGTGGGCTGCCTGCAGCCTGCCCTCAGTGCCTTTTGCACGGTTTTCATGAACCCTTTGTGGTCTGGAGACTGAGAAAACACACTTGGCAGTTAAAATTGATGTTTGTCTGGCTGAACACATTTGCACCTCAAGGACCACTGCTGACCAGTGGCGTGTTTTTATTAGGTGTAACTCTTCTGTCCTCCACACAAAGCTGAGGGTATATTGTCTCACCTTCTCAGTGCCCTGCTCCCTCCCTCTTTGCAGCTTCTATTGGCATGGTCCCACATCACTCCATTGCTTCTGGGACACAGAACCTTCATACTCCACTGCCACGCCTTCAAATTCATGCTCCTTTCTCCTTTCTTTTTCTTCTCCCAAGACTGTACTGGAGAAGCAAATGCCACCCTTCAATTTCTAAAACTCTCTATGTTGATACTTTAATGGATTAGCTTTAAGATAGTTGCTTGTACAGATGAGCAGCCCTTGAAAGAGGCATCTCCAGCAGCAGATGCCTTGCAAGCACATCCCATTTGGAGTAAGCCTGCAAGCAGTGTTAGTGCAGCACATATAATCAGGGGGTATGTGAAATATTTTTCTTTTGGGAAGAACCAATGAAAAATTCAGCACTGAAGTTGTTTATCTCTTCTGGTTGTTGTCTGTAACATGTTAGTTACAGACTTTTTATGGATAAGATGGGAACAGATAACAATGACCTAAGCTTGATTTCCTAAATTTCATAAATGAAAAATCTTAGTTTCTGAGGATAAAACAGTTCTTTTGCTGCAGTGTAGTTGTTGCTGAATATTTAATCAGACTATATTTACATAATAAATGTTTATATTTTCAGCAGAACTTTCTTGTAGTTTTTCCTTATGTTACTCTACCACTGCTGTAGCTGCAGATATTTTTTTATCATAAATTGTGGCATTACTTTGGAAGGGTATCTGGCCTAAAGAGTTAAGACAAATATTTATATACTGTATGAGAATCAAATGATGGCAACATTATTCTGGGGAATAAACATGATTGATAAAAGTTTTATCTAAAATTGTTAAGAAGCATTGTTTATGTTTTAAATGAAAACAGTAAGCTGCTTTTAGGGTAGGGTGATGAAAGAAGGATGACAGATTCAGGCAAAACAGTGGAAGGAGAGAAATACAAGGTGTGGAATACATTTGGTACAGCTGGATGAACATACTGAAGTCACTCTGCTTTGAGCTGAAGAGTTGTAAATTTGTGTAGGTCTTAGAGATTAGACTGTGAGATGTAAATGTCAGTGTTACTTGTGTGTTTTTATGAAGCTGATAATTGGAAAAGATTAGACTCTGCAAAGACCTCACCATGCCTCACCACTTTATTTGCTTTTAGTTCAACTATGAATAAAAGAAGAAAACTATATATTTTCCATTTCAGTGTTGCATGCAGCAAGCCTGAAAGGGTCTGCTGTTTCTCTTGACTGCTTTACTTTTCACCACAGTGCTGTTTCAAACACTGAAGTCTTCTCTGAATGTGTTGGCCGTCTCCATGAAGGACTGGCATGGTTACGATTAGTTTATCCAGCTCTGGGCTGCAGACTGGTATGATGCAGGAAACAGTTTGGCAATTGTACTGAAGTGACGCATCTTCCTGAACATAATCCAAAAACAAACAAAGGAACCAAAAGAATTTTTCCTTCCCTTTGGCACTTTTTCAGTGATGCTTATTCCTCTGACATAACCTTTCCAGTCATTCATGAGACATCCTGGCAGAGGCAAGACATTACTTTCTAATATAAGTAATAAGTTCCTTCTCCTCACCTAAATATGTATTTTAATATTGCAGATGCAGGGGGTAGGTTTTCTGTGGCAGGTCATTTTTAAGAGTCTTTCACACAACTTTTATGCCAAACCATTTCACTGACTTAAGTAATACCATTACAAAGAGACATTAAGAAGCTCAGGCAAGAAAGGCAAGATATGTTTTCTCCTTCGGTTTGTGAGGAGTTGGAAAGCATATGAGGCAGGGAGGCATAAAAAGGCTCTTTCAGATTACGTGAGCAGCACAGAAATGAGTTTTGTACCAGCCATGCCAACATGATTTTGGATGGGCAAAGTAGAGGACTGTGGTGCTTGAGCCAAGAGGCAGGAACATCATTCTGGGAAGAGATAAGAGCAGGATTGCAACACAAGGGATGTGAAGGCAAAACTGCTCCACGGACCCAGGCAGGCTTCTTTTGTGATGTTCTGTCTCTGTCCTGCATGGGTACCACTGGTCATGCAGAGAGCAGTGCTGGAACAAAATGTGGCCTCATCTGAGATGCTTACAGATGAGTAACAAGTGCATTGGTCTGCTGTGTTGTTTTGTGTGTTTAAATTTGTTAATGCATAATAATGTGAGAATTCAGCAAGAAATTCCATTCCTTCCCACTTCCCTCTGAATTAAGGCTGTTGGCTGTATTGTTTTCTTTCTCCTTTCTTCTTTTCCCTCCTTCTCTTCTAATGTTCACCAGAAATGTGGGATAATGGAGTTTTACACTGCTACAGCAAGTGTAGCACCTGCCATGTGAAACCTCTCCTTTTCTCTTTGAGTGAAAGCTTTAAGCAACACTTTTTCCAGACAGAGATTAAGGCCTTGGTATTGCTCTCTGGGCTGGATGTTTGATTAATACAGAGTCCTTTTATTGTCACTCTGCCTTTCTGCTCTTCCTCATTAAAAATCAGTGACTCTTCCCCAATTCATTCATGGCATGGAGAAAAGAATGCCTAATGATACACATAGATAAAGAAAATATATAGCATGCATTCAGCTAGTAAAATGAGCTATTTTCCCACATGGAGAGGGGATTAGGCAGGGGTTGTATTTGCCTCCTGCAGCTGCTAGTAGAAGACTGACAGACAGCTGCCCAATATTTTTAAATACTTTTTTATATATACATGTATACATGTATGTGCAGACACACCTAGAAGAACTGAGCACAGTTGCTGTTCATACATAATTTTGTTTTGTGTTTACGTTTCAGTGAAGGGATGTGGTGGCCTGGAGTTGTGGGGTGTTTTCCCTCTGAAGGCTGGAAATGGTTTTGCTCCTGCAAGCTACTGTTTCCATTGTAGTTGACTGCACCACATCAGCAGGGAGGCTATTTATTTGCTGGTGATTATCCAAGGAGGCACTCTAGGGAGGGGTGTGGCAGTGTGTTTTGGCCAGAGTATGGTGCCCTGGGGACATAATCCTTCCCATAAGGAATTTCGCAATACACAGATAGGAATGGGTATGTTGATATTTTGCTGTAACCCTTTTAGCACTTAAATGCAGGGTTTGCTTCACCTTTTAGCGATGTGCTGCTTCCAGACAGTGTGAATATGTGCATCAGTTCACCTGTAATTAGAGTTCCATGAGTGCTTTTCTGCTGTCCTCTTCCTGCTGCCTCCCAGCTGAGCTGCTGCTGGTCACTCCAGGGCTGGCACTTGGGGCTTGCTGCAGTTCCCTTCAGCCTGGGCAGGATCACAAGTGCAAGAGTGTGGTGCAAAGCCAAGCCAACAACAAGCTCTCGTGGACAGGTGCTTATCCTGTGCTGGGACAGCATGGGTGGACTGCTGATGCAAGGACAGGTGGCAGTTGATCGGAGGAGAGACATCTCAGGTCCAGCTGTTACTGAAGGGGATTTGATGGGGAGCAGAACCTTTATTCTGCAATGGTGAGAATGTTATGTGTGGTGTTGGGGGAAAGACAAGTGTGGCCAGGGCTTGCCTTACCCCAGGGCAAAGGTGCTGGAGCTCGGGACTGCAGGGTTTGGAGCTGCTAGAGCCTGGCTGTAGGACTATGTGCCGAAGGTGTCTGGAGCAGGTACCAGGTCCAGTGTGCTAGGTGGTGTTACAGAAGAGAAGAAGGGAAAGTTCCCCTTAGATGTTTATAAACCATAATGTAGACCATAGAAAGTACTGTGAATTAAAACATACATCTATAAATATATTTGATACATATAAATGTATATGAAATATATATATCAAATCGATATTTAGATATAAATATATTGAGCATAAGGAAAGCTTCATTTTGCTCACCTCATTGGTCTTCATGCTCAGCCTTGGTGGTTTTGTGCTTTTGTGATTCAAGTATCTGACAGAAGTAAGGATCAAGATAAGTTCAGGTGAAATAACATGGATGAGACAAATGAACGTGGGCAGGTGCTATGTGAGTGTTTTCTCAATGAAAGATGTCTGTCTGTCCACCGCCTTGGTGGTGTTCTGCACTGGATTCACCCCAAATCAAAAGGTGGCAGTGGCAATAACATGCCTTCCTTTACCTTTCAGTTACTTTTACTTCTGGTTTTGGTGTTTCAGCATAGTAAAGCTTTTATCATCCCAGCACCTCCCTAAGAAAGTTATTCTACTGACCTGGTTAATAACTCAGTTTAAGTATTAGATTTTTTTAATGCATTGTTAGGTGGATATCTGAAACTGGCAACTTTCTTTGGTAGTGATGCTACAGATCAAGAAACCAAAAGTCAGATCTCACAAAGAGATATTTTCACAAGCACCTGTTCACTTTGTTTATGGAACTACGACTCCAGCACAGAAGGAGCTTCATTCTTGCAGCTCTGGCAAATGAGCTGTGACATGCTCTTACTGCTGCTGCTGCAAGTAATCAGCTAGAGGTTACTTTCCTGGATGAAACACATTTAAATGGCAGTGAAGGAGAAGACTGTGATTTATTTTGATTGCTTTTCTCCATGATATTTGCATACTGCAGTATGCAATATGAACAGCTATATATAATTTTTTCCCTGTCTGACAACATAAATCAAGATAGAGTTTAAAAAAATCCAAATTGCTTTTACTGACATTGCCTTTTCCTTTGAAGAACCCGAGAGGATCTTAGATCTGAATGCTTCAAATGAATATATTGGTCTATTTATGTTGAATAGAACAATACATTTTCCTGTTGGGTAACGTATCTCTGAGACAAATATCATCACCTGAATATAATAAACATTTAGAGTCAGCCTTTTTTGTTTACATTTTCATTCCTAGCTCAGTGTTAAAGATATAGTTATAAAACTGTTCATCAGAGTTTTTGATAAATATTTTTGTGTCATTGCAGTGTGATTAAGATGTAATCATGTGTTTAAGATCAGTTTAGGGGAAAAAGTGCTTAATAACAAAGTGCTGTACTAGCTATTACAGAACAGCTGTTATTTTTTATCCTCCTTACCAAAGGTGATAAGTTAGTGTGTTTTACTGTGCAGACTCCGTCCTTTTCTTAGGTTCAGCTTCTTTTAAATTGACAAGAACATGAAAATAAATATGCCAAAAATCGGTGTAATAGCTCAAAATTTTGCATTAAGAGGGCATTAATGGGAATTGAGGGCACAGGGGTGCCTTTGGAAAAATGAGACATAAATTTACTCTGTAATCTGTTTGTAACATGCTCAAATGATACTGGTTTAAAAAGTGTGAGAGCCTTGAAAGAAACTTAGGCAGCAATGAAAGAACCTGACTTGCTCGCTTGCGGGCTTGTGTGCGTGTGTATGTCTGCTTGTTTTTCAGACAATTGTGCCTGTGCTAGAACAGTTCTTGTTTGGCACAACAACATTTCAGTGCAGTGAGACTGTGCCCAGCATCTGGCGAGATTAAGTATTAGCGCTGCTGTTTAATGAACAGTTTGAGGATGTACATGAGTATTTGGGGTTGTTTTTGTTTCCTCTGGTTTGTAGCTGACAAAGCTGTAGGAATGAACAAAGCCTTCCAAACTGCCTACTATAGATTAATTTACAGCTGCCAGTTTATATTAGTTGTTCTATTTATTCTGCTTGGGTGCTTTTTTGAGGAAAGGAGTATTTCTTAGTCAATTGTCTGGCAAAAAGAAAGGAATTCAAGAAATGTGAAGCAAACAAATTTCCGCTAATTAGGCAAGCTTTTGGCAGCTGAGCTGTTTGCTCCCTTTTCTTATGATATTATGTTACATGGGAGGACTGAAGTTTCAAAACAGGATTTCAGTTGATGTCTGAACTTTGTCTTTAACCTCCTGTACTCTGCTTTGGGGATGACAAGGCTCAGTGAATAGCAGCTCTAAGCAAAATTCTTGTCTGCCTACTTAAAAGCTTGCCCCACTGAAGCTTTTGGCAGCAGAACAGCATACATCTCTTGCTTGTGCCACTCCTATGATGCTGTAGGTTCATCAGGAACCTCTAATGATCTTTATCTTTGTTTTCCTATCGTTCTGCTTCTCACTGTCACTTTTTGCCCTGAGTCCTGGCTCTGTGGGCTGACTGCTTGACACATCCAAGGACTCTGGCTGCTGGGGGTATCCAAACAAGCAAGCAACCCTAAACCCCCAAGAGGTGAATCTGTGCATTAGGTGGTTACCAGTGAAGGCAGGAAAGAAATATCTGAGATTTATCCAAGAGCCTTATGGACATATCTGGCTATGGATAATACAGACTGGCTGATGTCCGTTTTCTAACATAATTGCTTTGGTGAACTCAAGTAGTTCAGGACCGGATTAGTTGGTTTATTTACAGTGCGATCAGGCACACAGAAAGATGCACCTTTCTTCCCCACCCCTAATGGAGCCAGAGCTCCTTGTTGCCTGTATTACTGAGATGGGATCAAACTGGGCTAAATATAATCTTTAACTATCCAGCACAGACGGTTCCTTCTCCCTCTTCCCTCTCTGCTGGGTTGCAGGGTGGGGAATAATGCACTGTGGGCCTCTGGAAATCAAGAGGAAGGTAGTAAGACATGAGACATACCAGATGTTGAGAAGAGACCTTGCAGGAACAGCAGCAACTGCTCTCAGGACCTCACAGGGTCAGGGGAACCCACTCTCTGCCCAGGTGTCCCTGATAACCTGTCAGCTCTGAGGCAAGGCAAGGAGTCTCTGTAGTTCATTCATAAACCTTGGCTGGTAGCAACTACAGCACCTTGTGTATTTTGATGCATGTGTCTAATGAGAGATATACAGGGATAGGTACACAGGCGCACATATACATATATATACACACACACAGGTGTCTGACTGTGGCAGTGGTGCAGGTGTTTGCTGTCATTGTGCAGCTTCATTTGAGAAATATTTTCTACTTCTCTTTTGATCTTTATTCTTTTGAAGGTCTTTTAATTGATTTGGAAATACCCATTTAATGAACACTGTTCTTTTAACTGTTTCATATCAGATATTATTAGTATATGTGTGCTACATTTAATATGAATTTTATTTGTTGACTGTGTCAAAAGTTACTTGATATGTCCTGTGTGAAAAATTTCAAAACCTTATTAGCTAATCTTGTGTTTCTAAGATTGTGTGGGAAAATGGAGCTGGTACTGGATTTCTTCAAAGTATATTTTGACATACTTACAGTTAAAAAGGGTACTTAGAGTTAAAAACAAAAAAATGATCTTCCCAAATACACCAAACCCCAAAACAAATAGTCAGTGAACTATCAAAAAGAAAAATGTTTTATGTGTTGGTTTTTTTTAATTGGAACCAGTCTTTAAGGTGGTTTGAAATAATGAATAAAACTATTTAAACACCACTGTTTTTCACCATTGTAACTGAAATACCATTCCCTCTAAAAACAGCTCTGCACAATATTGTGAAGTAGTAATCATGGTGTATAAAAATATACTAGACAATTCACTGTTTTCTAATACTTTTCTTTGTAGTGACATTTATGAAAATACAGTATCTTATTGGTTAAAAAATAGGACTGTCAAATTTTACTATGAAGTTTAGATTTTGTTGCAAATTGCTGTGTCCTTATTGTTACCAGAAACATCATGCTTTTGCATTTTTTAAATCGTGTGTAGAATTAGTTTTTAAAATTAAATCAGTTCCTGCCAATGTCTCACGTGTATGCTGGTTGAGTCTACTGCTTAAAAAAACTCTAAGGAATCTTCTTTTTTAACATAGAAGCCCAGGACTTGTTGAGTTGTCTTCAGAAGGTGTAAAGCTGGGTGAAATGTATTTTTTTTCTGTTGCAGTTGTGGGAGGCTTTACTCCTGGGGCTAAAGGCCAAAACTTCAGCCCAGCTGGCTGGTAATGCTTGGATGTTCAGAATTATTTGTTGGACAGCTGGGGTGTGCTTACAAGTGTGCTGCTTTGCTCTGGTCGCATCCAGTTCCTCTGCCATGGACTGCAGCTGTAGACAGCCTGGATACCTACTGGCTGCTGCTCTTCTTCCCTTTTAATGAGATGGTACAGCAGATATAGGATAATCATGTATAATACTTTAAGTCAGTATTTTCTTTCCTGTTTTTAGTACAAACAAGATGATCAATAAAATGTTTTTTACCTTAATTTGTGAAAAATATATGGGCATTTAAATCCTCTTACTGACCTGTTTGCCCGTTATGAAATCATTGGGTTTTGTTTATAGAATTGCTTTCAGAAATTCCCTATGGTTCTCTTTTGCAAAGGAAGTTTAGTCTATTATTTTATATCATATTCATTGTTTTATTTTATGGCTGAATAAAGAATCAAATCTCTTCATTACTGCATGCCCAGCAGCAATCATGATACCTTAGGACCTGAACAGATGGAAAACTAGAGTGTATCTTAGTGTCTGGCTTCTTTATTTCTTGTAGTTTGTGCTGGTTCTGGAGGCATCTAAAATCATTGCTCTTGTTTTGATTGTTATCAGTAAATTGAAAAGTCTGACAAAGAACTTCAGAGATACTTGATTTCCTTCTTTCTTTCATTCTGCAAAAACATTTATCTATCACTATCTGTTACAACATCTCAGTCAATGGAGGCTTCATCCCTGTCTCTGTGTCAAAGGGAAATTGCCCTCCTGTGCAGATGAGCTTCCTTAAACATTTAGTGTTTTAGAGTAAATACCTTTGGCAAATGTTGTGGGTGAAGACCTTCATGTCAAATGGTGATACAGATTTTCTGTTTTTCTTTCATGTGCACAAATGACTTAAAAAAAGAATGACTGTTAACTATATTATAGAAATATATATTTAGAGCATACATAATTAATAAGGCCTTGTAAGGTAATTGGTGTCTATAAAAATCCACAAACCCCTACAAAAATACTTTAAATTGCATATATTTTTTTCTTTTGAATGTTTTCCTTTCAGCTCCTGAGTTTTTCTCCCCCCCTTCTTATGGTGTTTTTATTGGAGCTAATGGCAATATTGTTTTGAAAAGCAAACCTTTTTGCTCACTATTTTCTTCATCAAGTCTATTAATTTTAGCAAGATCTGGTGGACTAACCTTAAAGTAGTGTGCTTACCAGTTTCTCTTAAGAGAAAAAATAAAGCAGAGCAGGAAGTACTTGGGACATTTTTGGGTTTGTTTTACAAATATCTGAGTTGTAGTTATCCTGTTGTGTTACCTGATTTTGAACCCTTTTATTCATGCCACAAAGGGAAGCAGGCAGTCTACTGAGTAGGTATGCACTCGCAAGCACAGTGGGTGTACTTTCCGACAGACCCACCTGCCTGTCCAGATGTATCTGTGCATCTGCTCTGAGCTGGATTCTTGTGGGAAGACTGCAAATGGTTCGTAGTGGAAGAAGAGTGGGAATCAGCACTGAATATGAATCCCGTATTTGTGTTTCAACATCCAAAAGACAAATGGGACTAACTGACTGGCTTTGCTACATATATGAAAAGTATGCATTTTAGTTGATATTAGGTGAGGAAAAATAGTTCCTATATTTGCTAGTATATTTTGAACATGATGATTTAGCGAATGTGAGAAAGTAAATAAGTAATTTTGTGACATCCTTCAGGTGTTAGTGAAACATCAGGCCATTCAAGTTTGTACAGTTGACTCTTAAAACAACCTGTCTAGCTGGGGCTCTCATTGAGTGAATGGAAAGAGAAGTATTTCCTCCAAGGGGATGTTCAAAATTTTAAAATTAGGTGCCTGGTGTGAATTGTCTTCTGTCTCTGTCTCCATAAGCATGCTCTGCAATCCGTGAAGAGAATGGATCTGGGCTACCTGTGGATATTCTTCTGAGTCCCTTGTCTGTCCCACAGGGTACTGGTTTGTGCTGCAGTGTGGTGATGAGGGAGAGAGGTGTGGCAATGCAGACATTATATTCTTCTAGTGGGAAAATTTAACCACTTGCTCATTTGTTTCCTATACACGGTGGTCCTAAAACTTCCCATATTTTAGAGACAGCTGAATAAGTGACATTTCATAGGCTAGCCATTCTGTTATCTAAAGACCTCTTCTGTTTTCATGTGGAGGGCACCTCATTCCCACAGTCATATTGCTCCAGAGCCCTTTGTTCATCTTTGTGTCTATTTTTGCCCCTTTTGGATGGAGGGGCATAAATCTCCTAGAAACATCTAGCTAAAATGTCAGGGTACTTAATGAAATAGCGACACAGCTACTTGTGTCCCTCATGAAGCATTTAAACAGAGAACAATAAACTAAGCCAGTAAGTTCGTAAATATGTTTTTCCTGCAAGAACAGTAAGAGTTCTCTGGTGTCTGTGCACCGTAGACTGTTGCAGTCTCTGTTTTGACATGTATGCCTTACAGTGGCTGTGCAGTTAGCTGAATTAGCGTTCCTTTGGCAGCCATAGCTTTAAATTGACTAACTTCTGTGTGCTTAAACTTCCCATCTACTATTTCTCCCCTTTCTCATTTGATTTTCTTCTGAAAAACAGTAAAGAAACTAGGAATAGAGAGGTAAGGAAACTATAATGAAGAAATGCTGTAATTCAGTTGAACACGTCTGATTTAAGAAGAACTGTTCCTTTTAAAATTGGTGTTTTGGAGTTGTACCACAGGCTGGCCATCCCTGTTTGCTTCAAAGAAACTACGTGGATTGTAATAACAGACATTACATGTAGCAGAAAGAATTCTTCAGCATGCCGCATTACAGATCAAGAAGATCCACAAATTAAATGTTCAAAGATCCAAAAAAGTAGCCTAAAGATTTAAATTAATTTGTAACATAACAAGCCTTACAGCTCTGTGGGTATCAGGAGTTGGAGTGAAATCTAAACCCCAACAAATTCCCTGTGATATAATAGGGTCAAGGATCATACTTATTTTCTACTTGAGGTTTTGCATGTGTAGGATTAGGTGTACTCAAAGTGGCAAGAAGAATGGCTTTGCTGCTTTAAAGATACTAAATGACAGGAAAATAAACTATGGTTGAAAGGTGCTGGGAATCCCGCAGCCTGCAGATGGGAACTCAGGGCTATAATTACAGTTCAGCAGACAGCCTAGAAACAATTTCTAGCTCTTTCTGTAACAAGATGGACTCCTTGACATAGCAAAGTACTTTCTTTAATGGATGGCCATTCTGTAGTTATATATGGGGCTCACACCATCTAAGTAGAGGTGTGTGAAAATTAGAGGTGAGGTCCCTTTGTGGTCAGAGGAAGGGGCCACAAAGAACCTGGGACACTCATCCTGTGTGTCTCTTTCTCTAGTCTATTAAACTAGTCTAAACAAAATCTTTTATAAGGTTTAAGTTAGGCAAGGTATAACCAGCACAGGGACTATTGCAAGGCTTGGAGAGGAACATTTATGCCCAGTCATTAACTTTCGGTTAAGAGAAAGAATTTGAGGGAACGTATTGCCTGTAAATAGTGTAAAATAGGAATATAATGAGTGGGAGGAGGAGAGAGCTGCAAAGAATTGGCTCCAGGGTTTTGTCTTTTCCCTTCCCCCTTGCACCTGGATGGATCAATAGAAAGGGAGAGCAGTGTAATGGCTTTTTAGCCCATCACTGTGTGCTGTTAGTTTGACACATGCAATTTACTTGGAAAAGCTTAAGTAGCCTTAATAACAGAAAGTCCCAGCAGAGCTGACACTAATGGTCTCCCCCGTTGTCAGTCTCAACAGAGAGATTAAAAACTGAATGAACAAAGAGACCCAATTACCATCTCCCCCCTCTGGATGTTGCTGCATGAAGACAGGTATGAGCTATGACAGTGGGTCTTTGGGCAGCCTCTGTCTCTCTGCCGTGCACTGGTGTGAGAGGGGGTTTTACTGTGCTCTTAATTTAATGCCATTGCTGAGGGCTGCTGCAACATCACCCAGTCCAGTTTTGTTTACACAAATAGCGAAGTCCAGTCGTCTTGAAAGAAATTCAGTCTATTGTGCTCTGATAATGCACGTTATTGAATACTCTTCAGCCACTAACCATCTGATATACAGCATTAAACCCAGCCCAGCTAGGTCTACCACTTTTTCTATCCAGTGTTGCACAGACAAATCATCTTTTCTCAGACAAAGCTCTCTGTGAGGTGTACCAGTGCAGCTCTGCGGGGTGCGCAGCCAGAGATGGACATGTCCCCAGTGGATTGGGTTAAACTTGCAAAAATGTCTCAAACAAAATAGAGCATCTGTTTTTGCTTTTGTCTGGAGCTTGGAGAGACTTAGTTACTGATATAAGCACCATCTGTGAACAGCTAAACACTTCCCTTTATGAGTGCTGTTTCTCAAATATATTATAAAGTACAGTGCCAGTTCGCTTTTGCCTCCTTTCTCTAGGACAGGTTGAAAAAAATTGCTGCAAAATACACGTGCAATGTATTTTGTGTCTGTTTTTTATGGCCACTGTGTGGAAGGCTCTAATTGCAACTCACTTCTCAGTAAGACTGTCTGGCCTTTTTTTGGGGAGTGTTGCTCATTTTTTGTTTCTCTAGCACAGCAGACCAAAGATTTGTCACCATTAGAAAGTAAAAGAAATGTGTTTCAAGAAGGGCCTTGGTGGGTTTTACAAACATGGGATTCGATTGATGATGATGATTGTGAAAAGTAGATCCCCCACTTAATACAGTCTCAGTATTGAGGAAAAACGGGTCACTTTTTAGTGACAAGCTGATTTTCCAAGATACTGTCATGTTGACAAATCAGCTGTTAAACTAAAACTGCATTCAGAAGAACAAAATCTAAATAATAGTTAAAGCATTGGTATCAACATTGTCTAGCCTTATCAGTCTTTGGTTTATAACTTCTCTTTTTCCGACATCTCTTACAATGCTTTGCCAGGTACACAAGGTGAATGGTGGAGTTCAGCATATTTATATTTTAAAGGTAGTGAAATAGATGCTTTGCCTTTTATTAATTGAATGTAAGTATATGAACATATTTAATTGATGGTCCTGTAGAGGAACAGTTGCTCTTGTACAATACAATAACTAATATTTATGCTGTTAAAATATATTTAATATGCATGAAAAATAATGGATTTTGCTAAAAAGAGGTTTGTACAGATTTGTATGTTTTTATATGTGTGTACAAATGAACTCTGCACATCTGATGAATGCAATATTTAATCTGAAGTGAAATGCTTAACACTTGTAGCAACAGTTCAAAGATGGGGACAGCTTTATTAGTGTTTTAGAGTCACGCTTTCTTAAACTTGAATTCTTGTCTTACTGTGGATAATTAGAATTTTGTTGTTGGTCTCGAGCAATTAGAATTTGCTCCCTTATATGTCACAGCTACAGTGTTGGTTTTTAAGTGATTCGTGCATACACTGAAACTGGGGGTTGGAGGAAAAAATGTTAATAAACTTCTTTAACAAACGCTCATATGACTGATACAAAAGCCAAGAGTATGTAAACCTTCTTTTGCCACCTAAAAAAAAATTAGACATACCTCCTCTTAAATGGATGGGAGTGCATTTTGGGAAATACCTGTATGTTTCTTAAATCATGTGCACTAAGAAAATATGACAGTTTATAAGGATGTAGTAAATTATTATAAATATTTACAGCCCCAGTGAGGTTTTTGGCAGCATGGGCTTGTCCTTGGGAGGTTCCCTTTTTTCTCTCTCCAGTTCTATCTCTATGTAGGAACTCAGCAATTGTTCTGAAAAGAATACTGGTGAAAGAAGCTCTTACATTCCTTGCGCTCTCTTCTCCTTTCTTCCAAGCCTTTCTTTCTTTAGCAAAGGCAGAAGTTCTTTGCCTGCCCCCTTTTGCTAATCCCTCCACTTGCCCTGCTGATCATGTATTATTTCACTGCTTTTTTACCTCTTCTGTTAGTATCCACCCTCACCATTTGTTCCTCTGGCTTTGCTAGCAACATAAGCTCATTTGAACCCCATCCAGCTTGGAAAAAGGTCCAGGCCATCACCAGTTACATTTGCACTTCTAGATACCTTCTGCAATTCTCTTCTTTCCCTCACTGCTCAACATGCTGTCAGTAGTTGTTGGTGGAGTGTGGCTGTCTCATGCACCAGTGCCTTTTCCAGCCCAGCTTTCCACATTTTATTCTGGGCAGCGTCTTTACTGATCTCTTGCTCTTCAAAGGTTTCAATGTGCATTGCCTCCTCAGCCTCACATCAGCCGTCATCTGTCTGCAGTCTGTGATGTTGTTCTTGAAATCCTGCCCATGCTTTTGTTCTCTGATATGTCCTCTTCAGGTTCCTCTGCCACCTCAGCAATTTGCTTGGAGGATCATCCCAGGACCAGCGTTTTGGTAGTTGTTCTCTGAGGTTGCGCGCTTGGTCATTTGTCTTTGTTTTCTGTGCCTTGTGGATGAGATTACCTTGAAATAATTATCAACTCAACTGCTGCATCTATACTGAAGGCTTCTCTTTGTTACTGTGCACCCGACATCATCTGTATGGGGCCAGAAATCTCTGTGTTTCCTTCTGACATAGTCTTGTGGACATGGAAGTGTCAGCTGACATTTTTTTATTCCATAACCTTCAGGTTTTTTTCTTATTTTCCAAACTGTCACAGCAATTACTAATTTTTGATCATTTAGACAACAGCATCATCTTTCTTGCCACTCAGATTCCTACTAGGAAACTCTTTAGTTAATGGAATAATAGAATGATTTGGGTTGGAAGGAACCTTTAAGATGACGCAGCCCAACCTCACTGCCATGGGCAGGTTCGCCTTCCATTAGACCAGATTGCTCAAGGCACCATCCAACCTGTCCTTAAACATTCCCAGGGATGGGGCTTCCACAACTTCTCTGAGCAACCTGTTCCAGTGCCTCACTACCCTCCTAACAAGAATTTCGTCCTAATATCTAACCTAAACCTGCCCTCTTTCAGTTTGGAGCTATTCCCCCTTGTCCTGGCACTACGTATCCTTGTAAAAAGGCCCTCTCCAGCCTTCTTGTAGGCCCACTTTAGGTACTGGAAGGGTAGGTCAGGGTTCCTCTAGGTGATTGTGACCACACTGTACTTAAAACTTGTCAAATTCTTCTGCATCCATGTCTTTTGTATACTTCTGTACTGTTAAAACTGTGTCCAGAATTTATGTCTTATAATTTCTGCATCTGTACCTGAAGCATGCTTCAGTGATGTTAGTATTGTGAGAGTTTTTCTCTGCTGCTGCTGTTCTGGGGAAGCCTGTGGTGATTTTTTTTGTCTTTCGTTCATTATTAAGATCTTGACTGCATCCCCTGCTGATTCAGGATATCGTGTTCAGTTCCCTCCTTGGCCTGTTTTGACACAAACATTTGTGCCCAGGGAGAATGACCTCAAAACATCCATGGTGCTGCCTGGGAAGTGTCACTCAGCACCTCCCTTTTGCTTTACTGTGATGCCTGTAGGTGTAGAGTTATGTCTGTTACTATACAGTTTTGAGAGAGTATAGATAAGAGATAAGGCACCCAAGTGAAATTGCACTAGCTGTGTTGCTGCTGAACCTGGTGAGGTGAACAGAATGATACAGCTAATCAAATTTAACTTGAATTAGGCTTAATCAGGTTTACCTCGCTAATGTTTCTATTTCTGTTAAAAAAACAAACCAAACAAAAAACCCCCTCTTTTTCCAGTTTCTACATGCAATTGTAACAGCACATAACCTATGGAACTTCTACCACCTCTGAGATGTTTTGGCAACCTGCTTTTAGAGTACACCATTTATTCCTAAATAGGAGTAGCCTGTAGGTTCATCCAAGCTGTAAGAAAGGATTAGATGAGCTCTGGAGATCTCTTTCCAATTTCTGTTTCTGTGATTCTAACTTTAGGCTATGTCTTTTTGCACATCATCTTGAACTTGACTATTAATAATCTACCAGTAGTTTAGATATGGTTTATTTGGTTCTTTATATTTTCAATTGTTATTTCCAATTAAAATGAAATTAAAAGGTGCATTTGCAAGATAATATGTCATTGACAACGTAGACAGCAAAGCAGTACCAAAAGGTCAAGTTGCAGATACTACTAGTATTTAGTTTTCCAATGCTTTTATGTATTCTCAGGTGAGTTTCTGTACATAAACACATCTACCTATCTGAATGCATTAGGAAAAAGGATAGGAAAAACAGTTAAATTATGTGGAGATTTTAATTAGTAGGAAAGAGGGATGGTAAGGTCTTCCAACAGCATTTTCTAACTGAAGTCACTGAACTGGCATTTCAGCAATCAATTCTGCTTCAGAGATCAAGAGAGATTATTTATCCTTAGCAGTTTTCAGCTCTCAAAAGTTCATGCAGGCCAAGTGATTTCCATCAATTGTGAACGCTGCTGTGAACTTGTCCTTTTCCTGATTTTGTTGGTTAGTCACATGATTTTTGGGAAGATATGAAGGTCTTTGTCACATTTTTGTTGTTCTTACAAAGCAGTGAGAGGTGCACAGTTTTATTTTCAGTGATCAGTTAGCTGGGAACCAAACTGGAGAGCCATGGTTGGAACTTGTTTTGTTTATAGTGGGAAACGGGTGCGTAAACCTCAGGAGGAAATGTCTGGGTTTGCCCAGGTCTGTGCAGACAGCTGAATGCTGCAAAAAGCACTGGTAGCAACTTTCTGTATTTCTGCTTTGATGCTTTATTTATGATTTGTTTCTCCTCACCCAGGAGCAGTGTACCATATCGTGGTACAGACACTCACCGTTGCCATCAGCACTGGAAAAGACTGATGCTGGAATCCCCACTGTCCTTCACCAGAGGTTGCCTTGCAAGACACAGCTGTAAAATATTAATAAAAAAACCCTGAATGGTAGATCCTTAAGAGTGAGTAAAAAATTACCTTTTAAAATTTTTTGTCTAAAATGTATAAAAATAGTGCTGTGCAGATTTGTATTTAGAAATGCTTTCCAGTTCCTGGATAACTAGGGATTGTGAAGAGCTTGGAGTTTTACCTGTGGCACAGTGTTATGGTATTTATGTCACACTGCTGTGTAATTTGGTGTATGTAGTTCCCTGCCTCCTCTGCTGTCCATGTGCACCTTTGTTGAACTGCATTTCTAAGGACCAGTGGCTTGAGGAGTGTCAAATGACCCATCGAAATGGGATTTCCCTAAGTACGAGGCTGGCTTCTGAGAAGGAAGGGAAAAGATCACCTAGGAGGGACCAGCTCCTGGGGCTGATATGAAGGGTGCATGGGAAAATACCTGGACAGCTGTATCAGGAAAGGAGATGTCCTATTTTGTGAACCATGTACACCTGCTCAAACAGGGGAGCCATGCAGTAATTAGATGGACAGTATCCTGAATTGTCTTCTCCAGGATGCAGATGGACAACAGAAGTTTCTAATGGCAGAGAGAGACTGAGAACATCTTCAGGATGCTTGCTGTTCTCTGTTATTGTCAATTGTCTTTTACTTTTGAATAGTGAATGGCTGTGTTCAGAAATCCATTGCAAAGCACAATCTTAGTGCATTATTTGAATAAGGTATGTATTTGACGTCATATAATGTGTTTGTTCCTGCCCTGATTGTGTACAGCATGTTGCAGTAGTGTGCTCTGGACCTGCTGGAATAAGGTTTGTGATGGTGATCTAGTTTTTTCAAGACAAAGTCAGAGGCTGTCCCCCAGGGAATCCCATCCTCTGTGCAAGGAGTGGCTTTCCATGTGCTAAAGTGTTTCATTGTTCCTAGGAAATAAGACATTCTCAGTGCTGGAGGATGAGCTGGTCTTGTGGGATCATCACCAGAAGCAGCTTAGGGTTTAGAAAATTAAACCTGAGAGAGTATGGTGTGATTTCTGAAGTCCATGCAAAAGACAAGTCATTACTGAGATTTGCTGACACTTTTTGCACCAGTTGATGTTTGCATTTCTTTTCCGATCAGCATGGTTTAATTCTAAATAAATCACAGTGATTTTCCATTGACAGGAGATGTCATGGTGAAGTCAGGCTGACAAAAGTCTTCTAGCAAATTACAGAAAGCGAAATGTTTTTCCACAGATACTGTGGATAGGATTAATTTAATCTGACTTTGGATGTTTATAAGTGCAGTGTCTAAGGCGATGCTTAATGAGGTAAGTAATTTTAGAGTGTCATTTATCTGACAGTGAAAATGTACTTTAGGATGACATGGACCATGTCTTCTGTTGACCACAAAGGGAGCCTAGGTGAGTAAGTTGGTGGTAGGTGTCTGCACTGCCCAAGAACCCTTTTTATGATGTGTACCATCACAGTGCTGTCCAGAGAGCCCTTGAGATTTGGGGGGTCCTGAAAATTTGCATTCAGTCATAAGAGGTCAGAGCAGACAGACGAGAGGCAGTGCCAAACACTTCTTGCAATCAGTTAATTTTTTCTTCTGCTTTCATGAATCTGAGATTTGGCTTCAGTTGTCAGTGACTGTCTTGGGAGGAACATCAGGTAATAGAATGGAAGTGATGATTTTTGAACTGTTACCGTGAATGGTAGCTCTGTGGTAGAACTTGCGTGAGAACTTGTGTCTTAAATGTGTAGACTGTGCCATACAAGATCTAAAATGAGAATGTATGAAAATACAGCTCTGGATGGATGACAGAGGAATCCCTATGTTTCTGGCTTTTAGTCCTTTTGTGAAGTTGTTTCAAATTTCACTGAAGCTGGAGTGAACCTGATTGTTTCTTACATTTATTTGGAAAATCTTCATGTGTAGAAGAAGTGCAGAGAGGGAGATATGAGAGTGATCCAAACATGTAGCACACAGGACTAAGCATAGACTGGCCACATGACTGGTGGACATGGTCTGAATGTTGAGTTTGGAGCTGTGTGCATGTGAAAAGAAGCAGATGACAACAAAGAAACTACAAGGAGAGAGTAGACAAGAAAGTTGGTCGTGCTGAGGAAAAAGCATGAGCATGCTCCAGAGTGGTAGTGTACTTCAGGAGCATGTTTGCACTAGGGATGCTCTCCTGCTGTTTGAGGCCTACTGGTGACAATCTCTAGGTTTCCTAATCTCATTCCAAGAGTAACCACTTAGATCACAGGTGTAATGAAGTCGTCTGTTTGCTGTGCAAACTATTGTATGAGTAGAGCATAGTCTGGTGTTTTACAGACTTTTCTGTTCTCTGGATGGAGAAGTAATTTCTTCTTGTGTAAGCCTTCACTCAATGACTGTGTGTGCAGTTTTAAACATGTGGTTCATTTCAGTGGCTTCAGGTGACTATGGCTTAATGAATTTTCCAGTGAAGGGCCATGAAGAGACTGGAGTCGGGGCACCCGATTCATAAATTTGTAATGACCCTGGTCACACTAATTATCAGTGAAACAGAGAGCATATGTTAGATTTAGTCATAGATTCATAGAATGGCATGGGTTGGAAGGGACCTTAAAGATCATCTAGTTTCAACATCCCAACCGTGGGCAGGGATGCCACCCATCAGCCCAGGTTGCTCAAAGCCCTGTCCAATCTGGCCTTGAATCAAGGACGAGGCATCCACAACTTCTCTGAGCAACCTGTTCCAGTGCCTCACACTCCTCTCAGTAAAGAATTTCTTCCTAACATCTAATCTACATTTTCCCTCTTTCAGATTAAAAATGTTCCCTCTTGTCTTGTCACTATCTGCTGGTATAAAAAGTCACTCTCCCTCTTTTATATAAGCCCCCTTTAAGTACTGAAAGGCTTCTGTAAGGTTTCCCTGTAGCTTTCTCTTCTCCAGGCTAAAGAACCTCAAATCTCTCATCTTCTCTTCACAGGAAAAGGGCTCCAGTCCTGTGATCATCTTCATGGCCCTTCTCTGGACCCAGTCTAACAGGTCCACATCTTTCTTGTGCTGAGGACCCCAGACATGTGCACTGTACTCCAGGGTGGGAGTCATGAGGGCAGAGTAGAGGGGGAGAATAACCCCCCTTGACCGGCTGGCCACCCTTCCCTCTTTTGTTGCAGCCCAGAATGCTGCAGGCACACACTGTTGACTCATGTCCAGTTTTTTATCCACAAAAGCACCCAAGTTGTTCTCCTCAGGGCTGCTCTCAATGAGTTCATCTCACAGTGTGGACTCATGCTTGGGATTGCCCCAACCTGGGTGCACCACCTTGTACCTGGACTTGTCAAACCTTAAGGTGTTCTCTTGGGCCCACTTCTCAACATTACATTTACTGCAAAACGAATAACACAGTACTCACTGGCATTAGTGTTTTACATAAAGAATTGATTGTGCAGTTAAGCTGTTGTTTTAAAATGTGTTTTGGTGGTGAAAGTCTTCTGTGTAACACTGACATTCTGCTACGAGACAGACCTAGAGATTCGAGAGGTCGTAGTCGTGGTATTTTTAAAAGATACTAATAATTATCAACTCATTCAAGTAAGTGGCTAACAATTTGAAACAATAACCTCAGCCTTCTCCAGTGCAGCCCCTTCAGGGATAGCAACTGGATGAGGAATCAGGACATCTGCAGAAAGTTTTTGAATTGCTTCATGATCCATTTTGAGGAAAATATATTTAGCCCATAGTGATTGACTTTTTTGCAACTTGAAAATAAGTTTATCAAGCAAATAGAGAGTATTTGCTATCTTTGACCTAAACTCATGAATAGGATAGCATAACCCACACTTTTCCAGCAGACTTTGTAGTCACTAAGGCTAGGTGCTCTCTCTTTACTATGATCTCCTCAGAGATGGTTTAAAGTTGCTTCCCAGTATTTGGAGACCATTTTCAGGGCTCTTTCAAAGTCTGCTGTGGTCAGAAGGAGCCCTCTGGCAGACTCAGAAGGTTTTGGACCTTTCCTAAAATGGTTCCCTGTGTGAATCAGATGCATCTAATTTTAGCCCATCAGTAATATTTTTTGTCTGGGGAATTACAGCCAGCTACTCATCAGTGACACTGGGAGATCATCACATGAGTTTAAGAATGTGAATTACTGTCCCAGCTGTGTTGACTAGTGGGGTGATACTATGCATCAGAATGTGACCATCATGTTTGCTTCCCTGCTGTCTGTGGTTTTACTCGCCCGTTTTCCAGGGTGTGCCAGACCCCTGGATATTTGTGCTTCCTCTTGCAGTTGCAGTACCCTGTGATGGGATGCAACTGGAAAAATCATGTTCTCTCGTGCACCATAACAGGGATACACATCTCTCCATGGGTTTGACTGGACATACTCAGCATTTCCACCCATGTTTGCCTGAATACATCTCTCTCCTACCTCTCCATCCCTAGGATTTCATCCACTGACTTTCAGTTTGAGCCTCAGTAAGCTTTTAATTGTCACACCACCCACCAGACAGACTCTTGCTGTCATCCAGATGCCTGGCAGTGTTGAGGAATATTGTGCTAATACTCTAACATCTTGGGTACTCATGTTGTGTCTGATTCAATGCTGCACTGGGCAGCCACTGGTCCAGCTATCTCACTGCATCTCCAAGTGTTCTCCCAAGACATCAGCTGTGGTCGTACAGGAGGGACTATGTCATCGCTGCTGGCAGCTCCTGTCGTGTTTTTCTTGAAGAGGAAGAACATCTCCAGTGCTCTTTTGCCAGCTGGAAAATATTTGGAAGCTGGTAAATGTGTTTTCTTCTCTGCTCTGTCAGCTAGAGCATTTCCTCATCACTGCCTGGTTGCACATCTTTAATAATGTTTATAAAAGATAGGATCTAGCTCAAATAGAAGTTTGTGCCTTGGTGCTGGTTGGAATTAGATGACTATAGTGGAGTTTTTTGGCCTTGGAAAAAATCTATAAATGTAGGAAATTTTTTTTTCTTGAAATTTTCTAGTCTGTCTTTTGCAAAATTAACCCAAGTTACTATTATGTGCCAACTGGGACAGTGTGGGGTTGCTTGTGCTAGCAGGGTTCAGATCATACCTGAGGAGGACACCTCTGCACCACCACTCTGACATAGCAGCAGTGGGGTCCTCAAACTGAATGACAGTTTCTGTCTGTTCTCTAGGTAATTTGAACCCTGGCAGCAGAGGGCATACTTTGGGAAAGGAGGGAAGAGCCACAGAAAAGGAAGGGGAGTTGTCTGTGGAAAGGATGATGCCACTTTCTGCTCCTGGTGAGGTACTGCAGTCAGCTTGGCATTTTAATTGATTGACAGGTGGCTCCTGCACAGAAGATGATGGTGAGGAACAGTTCTCCCATCCAGAAGCCCCACTGTGTGCGAGCGTAACATAAACCTCCACTCTCCCATGAGCACAGCTTTGTTCCCAAGGTTGGGCTCCAGCACTTCTGTTAAACAGCAGTCAGCTGGAAAGATCTCCTAACTGGTTTTATGCAAATGGAAGCAAGATATCTCATGCATGTGTGTTCAAACACAGGCACTGTCCCCCATCAAACAATAGATATTGTTTTGTCATGTAAATAGTGCTCAACTGACAGGGTTTGCTGAGTGTTGAGTTCACTTATACTGAATGGTTTTGACATGTGTGTATATGCAGGTGTTGAAAGAGAGGGCAGGGAGAGTAAAAATGCTGTGAAACTTCAATGAAATAAACCAAATCATGTTATATGGAAAGTGGTAAGTATATAACCTGTATGTTGGATAAGGGCGGTCAGGGCTATATGGCAAAGAGATGAGGGGAAGAAAAACATCTTTCGTTATATAAGGAGATTAGTGATGTCTAACCAATGACTTGAAACTGCCTCTGATCTTCATCGTTGGTCTCCATGTGCCCGTGCCTCTCTCTGAGGAGCATTCTGCTTGGCAGGTTAGTTTTGGTGATAACAAGGCATCACTCAAGAGCTGTCAGGCGGCTGAGGATTTGCATTCAGTGAAGCCAACAGTGGAGGTCGGGGGACAGAGATGCTCTCGACAAAGCGGTTGGGAAGCCGTGGTCACTGTCTGCCCATGTTCGTCACCCAGTGGGGTTGGCTGTTGGTCCGGCTGCAGGCGGCCACCTGCAGAGGAGCGGTGACATCAGTCAGTCTGGTCTGGCTGTGGTGGGAAGCGTGATGAGCAACTGTCATGCAGATGCTCCCTGGGAGGCTACTAAATAGTCATTGTTGAAGTAATTAATAGCAACAAGTGAAGGAAAAAAAGAAAAAAGGCCTGGAAAATGTTTTCAGATGTCCCAGACAGTGGTGATGCTTAGGGTGATGAATCATGCACCTGCCATATGAAGCTGAATAATTTTACTTGCCCCAATAAAATACGTAATGAAAACAATACAAAAAAACCCCAGAGACCAACATATAATCTACTAAATGTCTATGTAGATGTCCAGTTCAAAATGATGACTGGTATAAAACCTAACTCCAAAAATAGTATTGATGATGTTGTAAAGTATGAATCAAAAGCATATTGTTCTCGACCTGGTGGGGGGCTTTGCTGTTTTCCAGATATAACTGCTGCTAATGTGGTTTTCACAATGACACCTTTGATTGGTGTTTAACTGTCTTTTGGGGCAGGAAGGGGTGAGAAGCGGTACTCTTGAGCAAATTACATAGCTATTTCTCCTGAGGAGTTTGTACTGGATCTATGGTGGAACTAGAGAAAAATCAGTGAAAGGGAAGCAATGCCGCAGGTCTTGGACAAACCCTTTTAAAGTGGGTTCAGAGAAATGGCAGATATATCATCATCCTGCAGTAAATGATAAATGAGTTCCAGGAAATTCACTCTTTCTAATGCAATAATCCACTCTGCTGAAAAATGCTGCTATTCTAAAGTGAACGCAATCTTTTTGTTTCCATCATATTTTATATATGATGAAGTGCTTTGCAAAGAGGAAGAAAAAGAGCATTTCGTAGATTTTATTATCCTGTTATGTACTAATAAAAAAAGAAACCCATTTTTCTCTGAGAGCTGAGCAAAGAACAGATGGGCTGTATTTAGACATAAGAAGTTTTCTTAGAAAGAAAAAAGTATTATAAAATTATTTTAAAATAGTAGCTATTATGTACCCTCCCACAAAAAACCGATCTGTCTCCGTATCTTAATATGAAGGTATTCTAAAATAATTCATTTTATTCTGTTGTTTATGTCTCATAAAATGAAGCTACAAGATGCTGAGTGTTTTTCTTGGACTACAGGCTCCCCAGGGAAGTGGTCGTAACACCAAGCCTGCCAGAATTCAAGAAGCATTTGGACAATATTCTGAGATACATTGTGTGGTTTCTGGAGCTGTACTTTGAAGGGCCCAGAGTTGGACTCAATGATCCTTTTGGATCCCTTCCAACTCAGGATATTCTACTATTTTATGATTCTACGAATCTATTCTGTGCAATTTCTGGTGATAAACTAGAAAAGAGAATTTGGGGTCTCTTGTGGCAAACTTCAGTCCCTTTATCTTTTTCTTCCCTTTCATCTTGTACCTTGATACACGTAGAAAATTTTTGTTACCTATGTAAGCATTCTTTTTTTCAAATACTAATTTAACTTGGTGATTGTACTGAGAGTGACCTGTGCTCTGGCATTGTATCTTTTCCATTTAGCACAGGGGACTTCATAAAATTGATTAGCTCATAACTCTTAAATCTTTCATAGTTTTGGCTTTTTTCTCTTCCCTCAGAGAGGAAGCTGGTGTTTTTAACCCTTTCCATGAGTTTAAGAGAGTCTGTCGCCTAGCCTTTCAGTATCTGTGATGTTTGGTGTGTCCTGGACTGTCCTTTGGCTTTAGAAAATCATCATTCCTGTGCTTTTTTTGTCACTGACGTGCAGGCAATACGGCCACTGAAGCAGCCTGGCAGCAGTTTGGAGGGGAGGGAGCTGGGGAGGGGGAAGGTGCATAGAGTGTTTTTCGCCTGCTCTGCTAGTTGCATGGGAGAGAGGACAGACTGCGAGCTTTACAACCCTGCCACCACCGAGCAGCCGGCTGCCCACCCGCACCGTGCTGTGCCATCCCAGACAAACATCTCCTAGAGCATCTGTAGGGCAATGTGACTCATTGAGCTGAGGGCATAATCCGAGGGGATGCAGCTGGACCTCGGCGCCTGGGGACAGTGCCTCGCTGCTGCCGATCGGGAGTACTAATCCACAGTCAACCTGTTCATTTCCACACTCCTCCGATGGGGTGAACACATTATCCTCAGGGGTGAGCAGGTTATCCTTGGAAGGGATTGCCCTGCAGCAGAGCAACTGAACCTGTGGGCATCACATCTGGCCAGTTTCCCTGGAGAGGCTCGGGAACTAGGTGTTGCCCCAGGTAAGTAATCTGATTTTAAACAAAGAAACACAGAGATTGCTGTTTTTTATTTAAAAATGCATTAAGTATTTTTTAAATAATTTCTTGTTGTTGTTTTGAAGGCAGAAGGTTTGAATATTTCCATGCTCTGTGCCTCCCCTGAGCTTCTGGATTTGGGGGATGATAATGAGGGATTTAATTCTGGGCAGCAGGTGCTGGCAGCAGGGATGCGATGCAGTGCCTGTAATCACGTTGTCGGATTCATTTTGCACCATCTGGGTGTGAAAGGGGCAGTCAAGCTTCTAGCTGTAGTCCTTGGGCACCTGATACCTTCCTCCTGCTGCTGTGGGTGCAGATGTGGACAAGGAAAGATACTCTATGTGTCTGAGGCATGTAGAGTAGTTAAACAGGTGGGGAGCGATGCCACTGCCAGTGTAGCCACTGTGCTAGGGAAGGGTCTCTTGGGAGGGGAATGAGAAGGTTGTTCCCACTCCCACTGGTCACCCATCATATTTTCTACCAGTTCAGAAGAAGAGGAAAGTTAGTCTTTCAGTTGTCTGGGCTTCCTATACTAATCAGATGCACTTTTCTGAATTGCAAATAATCCTAGCGGAGGAGATATAAAGCAGATGTCGTAGGGAATGTGACCTGTTGTGGGAGCAGGAGCCAGGCTTGTGCCATGACTGCCCTCTGGGAACAGAGATTGACAGTGAAACTTGGAAAGAGTGGGAGATATCCATAAAAGACCAATACTGGAATCAACACCTTGCTATGCTTTTATGTATGATGCAGTCAGTGGAAAAGGCAAGAAGGCAAACTACATGGTAACAGCAATGCTGTCACAGTCCATCACTCCAGCGTGGCAGGGCATGGCAGGCTGAGGAGGCTCATGATCTCCAGGGGGAATGTACTGCAGTAATGGGAAGACTGTGAGAGAGAGGGAGAGCAATCTAACTAGGGAGTACGATTTCCAGCTTTTACCTTGCGTAAGTATCTACCTGTTATCCAGACTTTTCTCTGGCACCCTAACTGTCCCCTGTTGTGTGTCAGTTGAGGTATTAGTGTCTGTTTCTAGTGGTGTGGCTACGATGTGATGAACATCTACAGTTTCTGCAAATTTGCTCAGAAGTGTCAGTGCACCAGGAAAATGTTTTCCATTGTGATTTTTGCAATGAAAATGGAACTCTCAGTGACAATGTTGCTGCTGCCTTTTTTTTTTTCCTAAAATTTAAAGGATACGACAACTAAGCAGTATCTGACCACAGATGTTTTAAGATGCACAGAGTTGTCACTGTATTGTGCATGACTCCATCCAAAGTATAGGCATCCAGCTTATGGGTAAGGATGGGGACAAGCAACCGAAGGTACAGCTCACCTGGAAATCGCCACTGCAAAGACAGGGGCTGGCGCAGAAATACACCATCCCACTGCCTGAAAAGCTCATAGAGAAAGGTCCTTGTTGGAAGGCGTGCCCTGCACTGTGTGCTGGTCATGGAGGGAAGGAGCAGGGTGTGCTTCTGGGTTATGGAGGTGCAACTTTGGGATGTGATGGGAGGGTCAGGGATGTGTTGAGAGCAGGGGAGCTGGGATCTGGTGATAGGGGACATGGAGGGAGAGCGGGTGTTCAGCTTGCTTCAGTAGCACAAGTCACTGGAAATGAAATACTTAGAGGTGAGACTGAAACTTGTGGCTTTTTCACAGATCAAATTACTAAGTGCAGGCCATCTGTATTTCTTGGCTTTTTTATGTGATTTGTACTATGCGGTGCATAGCACTGTGCCAGAGGAGCAGGGTACAATGTGTACAGTCCTAGTGAAGGACACAAGTTTTTCTTCTGTCTTCCATATTTTCCATATTACCAGGGTGTCCAAGCTGTGTCCATCACATTGCGGGTGTGGGTGAGACCAGTCCAGCAGCACAGGGTACAGTATCATTCCTCTATTGTCCCATGTTACGCTGCTTTGAGGTCCAGAAAGGTTTTGTCTGGTTTGTCTGAAGAAATGTGTGGCTATTTCCACGTTGCTCCAAACACATTTGCACTTGGAAGGCAAGGGAAATGTGAGGAAAAGCTAACTCGAATCTTCTACCTGGAAACAGTATTGCCTAATACTTGTATTTAGAAATCAAGAGTCAGTTATCTGGAGTTATTTCCTGGCTTTTACATAACTTGCTGTTATCCTCAGAGAAACTAATAACTTTCTTGTGTTTTCAAGGGCCTTTTTCTAAAATGCATGTAATATTCTTCAGCATATTATTCATCTCAGAGAGTGTTACAAGAAGTAAAGCTCATAAGGCATTTTAAAATGTTTTAATATAAATTCCCGTAGGAGTGCAAATTAAATTCTGCTAATATCAACTGGTGCTAATATTTAAGCAACATGGTTTTAATTTGTGATCAAAAATGTTTAGTGTAAATCACTGATCCTTCAGGGTCCAGGGACTTTGGATACCACTTTGGTGACACACAGTGTCACAATACCCTATTATGCATTCAATTAAACAGGGCTTGTTGGAGAGGGGTACTGGTGAATGCAAGCCTGTAACATTGGAGCGATATTCTGTGAAAGATCTGGTCTCCAGTATTTTGGATTTGGGGAATTCATGTGCCACAACCACCCATGCATTTTCTCCTTATCGCTGGGAGTGTCTTCCTGGTGTGAGGGTGGAAATAAAATCTTTCTGCTATTCTGGCAAGGATCTCCCTGCTGAAGCTGTTAGCAAAAATAGGAGTACTCTGAGTGGTGGGATTGTGACGGGGAAGGGTTGGTACTATCAGCTAAACTGAGAAAAACAAATCAGTTGAGGGGGAAGCAAAGCCATTAAGCAGTAATAGCTTTTAGTTATTGCTGTTTTCAGATAACACAAGGGTGAAAGACGTATTCCACTATCAGTCTCAAAGATCACCCAGTCTTGTACCTATTACTCTTAGACTATGTGAAGTCTATAGCACTGGTATCTGTTAAGGAGCAGTGCAGTGATATTTCAAGGGGGAGAGAAAGTCAAATCATCTGTGTACACACTGGATATCTTGAATGTGTTTTTCCTGTACTGAAGCAATTAAATACCAGAGTGGGAAAAGCACAAATAAAGCTGAAATCTTCCCAAACTGGGCAAGTTCTGGATCCTACGTGTCAAAGTGATCTGCAGATACATTTTCTGGAATTATGTCAGAAATCTCTTTTCAGCTCTGGTGGCTCATTGGACGGGTCAGTGGAGCCTGGACAGATGAACATAGAGTTTGCATGATGAGTGCTAAATCTGAATTGTTTCTGGGGTCAGTGGGGTGTGATATCACCACTGTAGGGGGAACATATTTTCTCACTGACAGCAAAGATGACTGTTTCCCAGTTGCAGATTGTGATCCCTCCCTAGGGTGTCCTTGGGATGGTTCAGGACAGGCTGTGAAGCATTTTATACTCACAGGGGAACAGTCAGCTGCCTTTTATTGCTGGCTGCACTCTATCTTGCAGGGCAGAGGTTTGTATATTTATATCAGCAGCCAGTAACTATAACCTACTCTTGTTCCCTTGGCCAACAGTAGTTAACCCATCCTTGGCTAATTAAAGTCTATGAAACCTGAGGGGACGAGAGGATGAAAGGGGGGCCACACAAATACAGTTTAGGCCAAAAGAGAGTTAGGTTCTCAGAAAGTTTAAGGATTTTTGTCCCAAACAAGGGAATGAGGGCATATTGAAAATGTTTTACTGTCTACAACCCTCTGCATTGTAACAGAAATGCAATGTCTTCAGGAGGTTCCAAGGGGCTTTTGTGACCCCCTCCAAAACCAGTGCAAAGACAAACCCTTAGGGAGGAGTTGCTGCAGTGCTTCTGTTTCTGAAAGCTCGCTGACAGCAGTGTTGTTTTCTGATCCATAGGTCCAGAGGATGGCATAGCAATAACGTCACTGTCCAGGGAGCTGAAGTCCTTCCTCGCCTGCCTGCATGCCGCTTGAACTGATCCCAAGCCTTTGTTTTTGGACTGAAGAAACCTGAAAACCTTTCTCTCCTAATTCATGAGCCAGCAGGATGTGGTCGCTGTGCTTTCAGAACGCCTGCTTGTAGCCGCCTACAAAGGCCAAGTGGAGAATGTGGTGCAGCTTATCAACAGGGGTGCCAAGGTAGCGGTTACCAAGGTAACAAGAGAAAAACGCTTTGCGAAAGCCCTGGGAACTAATGTAACTCCTAGACCATTGTCTGTGAAAATGCCTTCGTAGCTTTACCAATCTGAATGTGACTGAGGTTAGTGTTCAGATTTCCTTAAAGTTTATCCTTAATAGCTCATGTAGATTTACAATATAGTGCATGTCTTGTACTTATACACTTCCCAGTGAACACAGCTGTGATGAACGCTGAGTTCTCAGAAACACATTGTGTTGATGGACAAGCAGTGACATTTTTTCAAAGCGTGCGTTGACTTTTGAACGCTCTGTGACCTGATGAATGGAGCGATTCATCACTGTCAGGGGAAGGCAGGTTGGAGCTCCCATCTCTCTGGGTGAGGGGATGTGGTAAAGCCATTTCTGTGGCAGGGTAAAGGTACACAGAAAGCGTTTCTTGTTGCTGAAGTCTCTTGGTGCATCAGCCTTGCTTTTACCCGACATCTTCATTGATTGTTCTGTGTAGTCCCTTAGGTCCAGACTTGGGGGTTGCAAACTGTGTTCCCCATACCTTCAAGATAAGGCCAACATCAAAGGATTTCTGCTTAGATATTAAGAGAGTTCAAACTGATATTCACCTATTCCTAACTCTCAACATGTTATAAATAATACTAGCATATAAAAAATTAGATAGAATTGGCTGTTGCAGAGGTTTGATCAGCAAAAAACCTTAAAAAGAATTAGGTGTGTTAAATCTTTAGAGCCACAACACAGAATTTGGGCTGTGCTGTTTTGATGAGCTGTTTTTCTCCATGGTACCTACCTACTTTTATTTGTGTTTCCATATTGGTTTTGATCATTATATATGTATGGCAGCTAATATTTACAGATAGAAAGCAAATGTGAATACATTTGATAAAAAGAGGAAAAGACAGATTACTTATCTGTCAGTGACAGTTGTTTTCAGTCCCTTTGCAGTGTTTGAGTTGCAGATTTTTATTCTGAAAGCTTGAGCGATCCGAGGATAACCTGCATTTGTGAGTTTTGTTTGCCAAAATAAATGGCCTCTTATTGCTAGATACAAAGCACAGATGTAATAAACATGAATAGTCCTAGAAAGATGCCTGTTTGGCTCTGTAACTGATGTACAGCTATTAAAGGTAGTCAATAATAGACCAGGAAATACTGACTTACAGATGCCTGAATGGTAGCTCATGGTTTTGTGATTGTGTGTTTTCTTTTGTTTGATTTTTTTTTTTTAAAAGATCATGAGCTTTGAAGACTGCTTAGGGGCCTACCTGAAAATACACAAATGTTTGAAAGGATGCTATGCTTTGTATAAACTTCTGCATTAATGTAATTTCAAATTTATCTCCCACACTGTTTGAACATAAAGTGTGATATCCCTTGGTTTCCAGAACAATTATGCCACTGATTTAACTATTTTGTGGAACTAGTTGCCATAATCTACAATTCAAATGCAAAATTGACACTTTCTCATTGTTAAAGTTGGTTATTGCATTACTATCAGTGCCTTCTGTTAATTACAGTAAGAAGCAAGATGTGTAAATCTGACCTTGAAACACAAAATCGGGTTAATTTGATATAAAGCAGATTTGCTAGAGTTGACAAGTTTTTCTTTCCTGTATCACACAGAGTGTCTCATTTGCTTTGTTGTTCAGCCCTTGTATGGAAAATCAAAGCAAAGCTCATTTGGTGGCAAAACTGTGCCCGGGTGCAGAGTGTTGGTGTTTCTGTTGGAGAGCTGTGAACTCTGAGGCCATCCCTGTAGCTGCCCAGGTACTACAGGATTGTAGCCGTTCTCTCCTAGAAGCTGAGGGTGATCTCCATGGAATCCGCAGAGGGAAGATGACAAAAGCTGTCCCTCTTGCCATTCTGGATGCATCCCAGCACACCGCCAGACAATACGGATGAGGTACTTGGGTAGCCTGGTAATAAGCCCTGCTCAGACCTGATGAAACCAGATCAACAAGACTGTGGAGGTGCTCTCAGAGGAGTAGCCAAGGCTACACGCACGGCGTATTTTGGAGGTGCACACACACTTATTTCTCCCACAATGTGAGTCAGATAGGGGTGAGCTCAATGTGAATCAAGACGCGTGAGACCAAGCTGCTGCCCTCATAAAAACCCATCGTTTCAGGCTCTGTCGTGTCCTGTCCAGGTCTACACAGCATCCAGTTTGCATCTGGCTCTCACCCAGACAGCTAGCTGTATAGAGAGAGCATGTGCATATTTGCCTATGAAAGGCTGTATAAACATACCCTGGGAAGAGCTTGGTTTGCTAATCTGATGGCACACAAAGGCTGGCAGGAGAAAAAGCCATTTAAAGTTAAGGACAAGGTTGTCACAAGAGCAAGGATTTATAAATTAGCCTATATGTAAACTGGAAATTTGAAGGGATTTTTTTAGCCATCACAGCAACAGGTTCTTATGCAGTCTTTCAATAAGCAGAACAAGTGCAAAATAAGAACTACTTTTGGGATAGGGGTTGTTAATTTTAGAATGGAAATTAGATGACAGGCTTTTTGTAGCACAGTAATATTGATCAAGGTTTCAGATGAACCGAAACCCAGAGCTGTCTTCTCCCCAGGATAAAACTCATTGCACAATGGAGCATAGAAAAACATTGATTCATGTGCATGCCTTAGTTCTCTTTTACCTATATGTCTTCTGCTTTTATTCATAGTTTTCAATTTGTTCTGTCAAATTAACTTTAAATTATAGGGATTTGCATTACAAAAAAAAATGGATCTGTTATTTGTCAACCAGAATTCCTGCTGAATTCTGTTAGTTTTATTGGAGGAAGACAAGAGGAGACAAAGCTCTTTGGAGGGAGAGAAAAAGTTCCCATATCATTGGAGGCTTTAAATGTATTTCTGATATGCATCTGTAAGCACAGACCTATTCTTGTGACTAATATCAGGCAGATCCACAGCCTGGAGTGACTAGGATCTAGAGTTAAAGGCTAGAGAGTTCTTTATTCAAAAAAGGATTAATTGAGCATAGCTTAAGAAAAATGAAGGCTATTTTCTGTAACAAATCCAGTACTAGTAAATGTCAGATAGCTGGCTTGTCCAGTTCTATTTTTATCATATATGGAAGGTCATATGATGTGGCTAATTGTTGCTTCAGTAAACAACAATTCAGCTGTAAAATAATATTTCATTTTTGTCATCTCTAAGTAGCTTTCAGTAAGTAGCTTTCAGCTTTCAGCTCTAAGTAGATTTCAGAAAAAGAAGAATATGAGAGAAACAATTGATGAATCCAAGTGTCCAGGTCCTCACTTCAGTGTTTCCTTGGGGGTGCACTTGTCCCATTTTGCCAGCATTACTAGCAAGGTATCTGTGCAGGGGTAGTCAATATGGAACTGTGCACCTCCTCTGACTCCAGTGAGGGACACTCGAGCTCATTCCAGATGTGGCGCTTTTTAAAATATGTAAAGAAGAGCTGATGGCCACTAGAGTCGCCCTGCCACTGACACCCTGACATCAGGGAGGCCACAGTGGGTGAGGGGTTGTGGCACTGCCGTGCACATGCACTGAATGCTTGTCCTGGTGTGAGGACTTCTGTCACCAGCCATGCGGAGCTGTGGCTGAGGGAAAGTGTGGTGCTTAGCAGAGGCTTCATGGCTCTGCTCTTCTCAAAGGCACCTGCTCAGTCAGGGTGCTCTGTTGCTAGTCTGCCCAATAGGGCAAAGAGATAATTCCCATTTTTGTGCCTTTCTGTCTGATGTTCTTCAAATATATAGCTGTTTTCTTTATGAAAAGGGCAAAAAAATACCCTGAACAGCTGTTCATACGTATTGGCTAATCCAACAAGCAAGTACTTTGGTGAATAAGCTGCAAAAACTGGAAAACTAAGAACTGAGCCTGGTATAATTAAGTCTTTTCTTCCAAGCAAGAAAGCTTGTCCCTTCTTTAGTCTTTTTGTAGTAGAGCTCTCTTTCAGGAACATTATTGACAGCTGCATCTTTGACACAAAAGCGCTGGGACTTTTGCTGAGCTGATCTGTCTTGCTGTCCTCCCAGGATGTTGTCCTTTCCCTGAGTTATTTTGCTTTTTATTTTGTGAGCTGAGTTAGATTAGGGAGAGGGTTGTGGGCCACTAGGAATGGCACAGGAGGAGCGGTGGTAGTGACATCTCAAATCAGCTCAGCTCTTCTCGCCAGCTTGTTTCCAGAATTCTGCTTGGAGGATGGAGAGCAGTGGAATTTCACCTCCTAGGCATCTGCTTCTGGTGCATCCCAGGATGTCTGGCTGAAACAAGGCACTTTTGGGGGAGAAGCAGCCTTTAACATGGGCTTGCTCCATGCCTGGAGCTGAAATTTCCAGGTCTGAACCTCTCTGCTACATCTCGCCAAAACAAAGTGTTACTGGGTGTTGGATTTCACTGGGGTGTTGCAGCATTCAATAGCAAGTCTTAATAGGGCCAGAAAAAGCTGTGTATTAGCAAGCATAAACAGAGGAGTCCTCCACTTCTCTGATAAACACTGGAAAGATTGACAGAAGAAATCATAAAGGTAGCACAGGCACTTTTAGTGTAATTTGTGTAGCACCATGGGTTTTATGAGTATTTTTTCAAAGAGAAGCAGAATGTAGCTTTTCTGCAGAACATAGCATTAAGATCATAGCTATAAAATTGAATTCTGCAGAGAAGGGATGATAATTCAGAAAAAAAAGCCCCAAGGAAATGCAAAATAGAGTGCTTCTGTTTTGCTCCGGGGATTGTTTGTTTAACTTTTGAACTAGCCATGTTACGACCATGCCATATGCCAAGACTTTAATAATGCTGGGGTACTTTAAGTCTCAAGAGCATGTTGAGCTCTTTAAAGCAATCTCTTTTTTTCTTCTTCTTTAAGTTAAGACAGAAACAAAAAAAAAAAGAAATGTATTTTGGTGCTTTCACATTTTTGCTCTCCTTCAGTTTGAAAAGCTATTTGTGTCAGTTTTAAACAATAAATAAAGACAAATGAAAAGGGACTAGCAAAGGTTTAAGGACTTGCTGAATGCCTGTTGAGGTCAATGGGAAACTTTCTGCTGACTTGAGCGAGCAGGTTATTAATGGAGAACAGTCTAACCAATCATCAGTGTGAACAATGTGACAAGACTTGGGTTTTGCTTTCAAGCTTTCCCATAAAATGTGGATGGGCATGTTTTTGTATGAGTGCAGAATGGATGAATAAGTAATAGTCCTTGTGTATCACAAGAGCAGGGTGAGATGGAGAGCTGAATGTACTTGCATAAGTTTCTATACATACATAAACAGAAGGAAAGATCATGCAGCTTGGGGTGCTAAGGCTCCCCTGTATGGTTTGGTTGTGGAATGCATACACTGGCAGCTACTGTTCTGAAAATTCTGCTTTTAAATGGCGTGTATCGACAGCTGCCTGTCAATGTCTGGAAGTCAGAATACAGATTAAATACAAACAAAAACCTGCCTTTGCATTTTACAGCTGAAATCCATGTGGCTGTTTACGGTGCTTGGCTGCAGCATAACACCCCGCAGCTACAGCAGCATGTTCCAGTGGTTGGAAGTTGCAGCCTTAGCCCAGTAGGTCCCATTTATCTTGTCAAGAAGTCCATGACGAGGGACCATTTGTATGATTTGTAGCCTGATGAAGCAATTGTTTACATTTGAATAGAAGTCCAAATTGCCTCTTTTTTTTTTACATATGAATGACTATTGGTTCATTAATTCCAAGTTGTAGCAGTCTCTCATTTGTATTTGTAATGACCCTCAAACTATTACAGTTCATATTTGGCATTGCTCACAAGCTTTTAAGTCAGTAGCCTGCATGTTGAGCAGTCCCTGGGTTGAGTGTTGTCTCCTTGCAGTGAGCACCTAGGAGACACTCTCGTTTGTATCTGTTTGCTTTCCCCCTAGGATCCTCGTGCGTATTCAGATAAACCCCCTTTGGTGCTGCAGCACTGAGTGCAAAATGTCTTTATGGAGGAGACACACAGAGGGAGATTTGTCTGTCTGTCTTCATCTCTCTTCCAGCTATATATTTTGGGTAGGATGCATTGCTGTGAGAGAAAAACTTTGTGGGCTGTTGGTTTGACAGAAGAGAGGAGCCCTGTCTGTTGCTGCTGTGGCATGGACTTGTTCAGTGTTTCTCGCCAAAGCTTGCTGTGCTTCAAGTTTGTATTCATAGCATGAGGGGCACCCAAACTCCTTGTCTCTTCCTCCCAGTTTGTTCTGGGTTGGTGTGTGCATGCGTATGCACATACACACCTCTGTGTTCGTAATATGTTTGTGTGGGGAAATGGGTGGGAATGTTTTTTCAGCGTTGGCATTGCCTGCACTGGAACACTGTCCATCTCTACCACCCATCTCTGCTGTCATTTTGATGTTACTGGGAAGCAAAAGAAAATCTGGTATTGCTAGTTCTTGCAGGGTTGTGATTAATCTTGAGATAATCAGTGCTCTTCCAAAATCCTGAGCCTCTAATTAGTGTAATGTGCTGGAATTGATCCTCCTTCCCACTCTCATGTCCTAGGTAGTGTCACAGTTTTTGTTTATAGTGTCCCTTTAAAGTGGGAATAACTCAAGGAGTGCAGGTGTGCAAGAAGCTGTGGTTACTGAAGGTCTCCCTCTAGGGATCTCCGATATGTCAGATGCCTCTGAACCTATGTTTAGGAATAGAGAATCTGAAACGCGCAAACCCTCTGGAATAAAAATGATCCTTTAATCTTTCAGCTCAATTTTTTTTATTTTTTAAAAACAAACCCCTGAGCTTTAAGGGACCTCCATGAAACTTTTGAATGCTTTGGAGATGACTGTAGGGGAAATGCACCGTTAATGTGAATCTCCGTTCACCGAGTGACAGGGACAGCCAGGCAAACCCTTGCTTGCAGCTCTCCCTGGCCCTGCAGTGGCCTCTTCCAACAAGTGCCCTCTCCTCTTCCAGCATATGTTTCCTGTTGGGTAGGTCCCAGTGGCAGGAGAACGTGGTGCTCCCTGGGGTGAGGGCAGCCTCCTTGGGACAAGACCATTCTCCAGGGCAGCTTTATTTTAGTGTACCTTAAGGCAGGTGAAGGTTGTGTGATCTGGATCTTCTGGGGTTTTGCAACCTTTTCTTGTGCTTGTGCCCTGCCAGCAGGCATGGTCTGTCTCACAATTGCCTAGGAAAGTGTGATGGTTGAGGGAAACATGTCCCTGGTAGTCATATAAACTCCTATTCTGCTTTCCTAGTTTACTTTTAGCACAGTACCTTTGGCTGCATGTCAGCATTTTTTTCAGTGGTTAGATCTGGTTATCTTATCAGAAAGTTTCCCTGCTGGGATATACTCATGTTGTTGACACTGTTTTCCTTTTAAAGTAGATGAGCTGGCTTCAGGTTGGGTTTGTTTGTGGTTTTTCCTACTTCATGCAGAGATTTCTATAAATTGTTTTCATGATATATTAATAACCTGCCGGGAAATGAGATAGATGCCTGGATGAGGTGATTTACTTGTTGCCATTAAGTAATGTAGAAAGTCAGAACCCATAAATCTGAATGTGCTGGAGCACATATTCATAATGTTCATAGCTGGGAATGATTTGTCAATTTGGTTTGTTTTTTTGTTTGTGGTTTTTGGTTTGGTTTTTTTTTTTTTGTCCTTTTTTATTCCCCTGTATTGCCTGGGGACATTTATGTCTCCTGCTATGAAGTTACCTGGAACGGTGACATAGCCTTGTCTCTCCTCCAGGCTGATGGAGAAGGCAGCATGGTCGGTGCAGCTCAGTGCCCTTGAATGTAGGGGCAGACATTTAGTGTCTGTAACCAGATGGAGCAAGAGGCACCCAGGCAGCAGGGTGGGTGGTGCTCAGGGGCTGTGGTGACAGCTGAAAGTGAACTCTTCCCACACCACCTGCAAAACAGGAATGGAAGTTTCCCACATGGGAACAAACCGCTGCTGCGAACAGGAGACAGTGTTTGGGGTTTGAGGGACCCGTGTATCTGCCCTTAGACCTGGCCCTTCAATAACGTAGGACAATTAATCAACACTTAGCATTTTGGAAGCATGGCACAACAGATGAGTAATGACACAGACATTTTGTCGCCAGCCGTTCTGTGGATTCCGACACTGTTTTTCCTTTTTGCCCTGACGAGGCTGAGTTGCCAGGGTTTTACCAGCTATGTGCATATGGGATTCACTGTATGAAAACAATCCTGTCCTGAGCTTGGTTTATTATTTATTGAAGAAATTGCTTAAAACCTCAGAGAACTGATAGTTGCCTTCTGCTTACTTCAGGCCACTAGTAGTCACATGGCTTTTGAAGTGTTTGCTCCTGCTGTAGGTGATATCTTAGGGCTGTTTATCTTCCTTTTCAGGGTAAATCATTGGGTGGAAAAAGAGACAATAGCACCGGTAATGAAGTAATAGATATATAATAGATAGAGGTGAAGAGTAATGTGACTCTTCTTTATCTCATAAAATGCCTAGTAGAGGAAACAGCATTCTTTGTGAAGATATTTTGTGAATTTAGCAGTGGCTGGAATCTTAAGTGTTTTCTTAATTGCAGTTAAATAATCTGCAATGAACAGTTTTAGAGTGTCGCTGTTTAACAGACCTTAAGGTGTTTCATTCAGTTTGCATGTTGATGCCTTGAGATTTGAGAGGGAGGTAATGTTTAAAAATAAGTATTGTCTAAAAAACCCTGACAGATCTTGAGCAAAATAAAGTTGGTTGTTACACACATGAAGTCATTGGAGTGACTACAAGTCTTTAATTCCTTTTCATCTGAGCATTTGTCATACACAGCAGTTCAGTAATTGTCTCTGTCACAAAGATGGTTCCCATTACAATATATAAATTATCCTGCTATTGCAACTCTGCTGTACAGAGGGAGGTTGAAAGTGGTTGACCGTTCTCTGCTCCAGAGGGACAGAAACCAAAGGGTCATGAATTCTGCTTAGGCATGGACACAGAGCTGGATCTGAATTTGTAAGGAGGTACCATTATGTGAATATGATATCCCTTTTGTAGAGTATCATCAAGATAAACCGAAATGTTGCAGAAGGGGGAGGAGGAGTTTTCATCATACACAAAACTAAAGCTTTTGACACACTAATATATGTCAGTTGCCACTATTGCAGGTTTCAGAGAGTGAGGTACAAGTAGAAGAATGACAAAAAAGCAGATAAAATTCTATTTAACTGTCATGCGTAAAAATTCACCCTAAGGTATTATTATTTTCTTCTCATTCGTAGCATGGCCGGACCCCCCTGCATCTTGCTGCCCACAAGGGTCATCTCCACGTTGTCCAGATTTTGTTGAAGGCAGGTTGTGACCTGGATATTCAGGATGATGTAAGTAGATATAACCTTCTTGCTTGTGGTGGAGGGGAAAAGGTGATTTGCAAATAAGAGCAGACCCTCACTTCTTTGAAGTAGGATTAAATGAAAGCAAAATCTGTCTTTCTATTTTCTAATTCAGAGATGTAACCTCTAACTTGTGATGCAAAACTGCATGGGAGATGATGTAAAGTGTGATAGTTTTCAGTGAATAGCTTGGTCCTCTTGTTCAAGCTGCAGAACTTTATAAGAGGTCTGATTGTACCAGGTGGGTATGAGTATCAGTGAGAGTCATTGTCTGCCGCTTCTTGTAGAAATGCACTAAGAATTCATTGTACTCTCTGGGAACCCACTGAAGGATGTCAGGTAGGGAACACAATCAGTTGTATTGTTGGCCTGAAGTGGAAGATGCTTTTTGTGTAGGCACATCCCTCAGTATCTAAAGTATTGAGCAGCTGCCTGGAGCACTGTGCAGCGCCACAGGGAGATCATCCTGTTGGCAGCCACGCGTGATGTGGGGGTGGTTGCATCTGTGAAGCTGCTGGGTGGTGAAGCATCAGCACAACGAAACCAGCTTTTAGCAAACGGTAGTTTGTTTTCATTCAGGAAAATGTGTAAGTTATGGAATTCCTGGGGTTTCTGTAAGAGTAGTTCTAATCTTGGAACAGGCTTTGAGGCACATTGGAGTGACTGGTAACATGGTTTTAGTTACCTCATTGATGAAAAATGGTGTAGACTGAAACAGCAGTTGAATAACCATGATTTCTTCAGATTAATTGCTAGCTTCTGATGGCTAGCTGGAACAACTTTGAGGAAGGGTTGCTTTTGTTCCCCTGTAAAGGTGGGAAGTCTTCAAATGACCTGCAGGTCCAAAAGTGGTTAGGAGAGGCATCTGTATGACTATTAGAAGGACACTGGAAATTTCTAGGTGCCTTCTGAAAATCCCTGTAGGCATTTGTTTACATCTAGAGAGTTAAATATCTATAAAAATTGGAAAGCTGGTTTCTTTCTCTGCATGAGTAACTGATTGCCTGTGACACACGAGCAGCCTGTCTGACAAGCTTAGGACTGTGGTACTGATGTGGCCAGTTTTTCACAGGGAAACTTATTTTTCTAGGAAGAAAATTTGCTTCCTGCACTCTTTATTCTTTTGCTGTGCCCATCTGTGAAATGGAACAGATTTGCGAGTGCAATGGGAGTATCAGTTTATTCAGATGTATCCTGGGTATGTTTTTTGACTTCTCCCAGCAAAAATCATTCATCAGGTATTTTAAGACAAAATTGCAGGTACTTTACAAGTACAGTCAGTTTTCCTGAGAAAAGCAGGTTACTACTTTAAGAAAGCAAGAGCTTCCACTGATTTGGTCAAATAGGGTTTCTGTGAAAACTGTTGTTTGAGTAAGTCTGGTTTATTATTTTTAATCCTCTTGGATTGAAATCCAGGCTGTTTTATATGTAAATCCAATAGCTGTAATGGAAAAGCAGTAAATCAATGTGTAGCATCATTTCAGGTCAGTGAAGAGCCTTGCACTTAGAGAAATATTCAGTAGAAGACCTGTTTCACTTGTCTTGCAAACTTCTCAGGGGCTTTTCTCATGACAACTGGATACTGCTTCTAAATGTGGTGATTAATATGAACACAATAGATGCATACTGGATGATAGATTCTGTTTGATTAAAATGTATTTTGATTTTTAGCTTTGTATTTTGTACTAGTAATTTGGTTGGGATTGAGGACAGCCTCAGAAGCTGTTGTGTCTCAGAAGGTATGTTTGGATTTGGGTTGTAGGAGGAGGAAGTCTAAAACTCCAAATGAAGGTTTTTGCTTATGTTAAGTATTAACGAAAATATTTCTGCTTTCCTTTTACATAGGTCTTCAAAGAAAGTTCTCTATTCATGGTTTCTCCTTGTATAGTTAATTTTTGCAGTTTATGCCCCACAGAATATGTTCATAGTCTCTTTTAGTTGCAATCTATTGATCATGCCTTCTGTTACTTTTACTGTGTGCTTATGAGGCCTTGAAAGCATCTTAGTTTCAAGTGTTGATTAACATCTGTCCATTTCATTGCTGTTTTTCAGGAATACAGATTTAGGTTCAGATATGAAAATGCTTGTGAGAGTGTGGAGTATAATATTTATTTGAAAAGTATATTATTTTGTTGATTTTGTTCCATGTCATTGTTGTGATAACACACAAAAGTCAAAAAATATGATCTAAATTTTATTTTTCTAAATAACAACAGGAGCCTAAACACTTTATTTTGGAGTTTTGAACAAACTCAAGACTAACTTTTAATTTGCCACATGATAAGCAGAAATTTAAATGTTGCTAAATGTTGTGGAGAGATTAAAACCCTCCCTTCGTGTTCTACAGATACATTCTTTAAACAAAGTAAGAGCCATAAGAATTAGTTGAAGAATGACCTCCAGTGGCCTGGAGTGGGATTATTATGAATTTCAGCCAGTGGAGTCCAGCTCTGTAGAGTACGCCACCCCAGGAGCTAACTCCTTCCTTCTCCCTGCCAAAACTGAAAACTCTTACTGGGATCCCAATGCCATCTCTGAGTGGTCAATGAGCATCCATACAGCACACACCTCAGAAATAGTCAAGGAGAAAGTTGCCCTGGTGAAGGAGATCAAGGATGAAAAAAATAAGAGAAACCAGAAGAGAAAGGCTAGGAAGGAACCTAGAAGATCAGAGAGAGAGAAGGAGGTTAGAACTCTTGTGCATCCACCCTGCCTTGAGCCTGATGCCTCGCACGGTGCATGCTGCGAAATCTCGGTCCGGCGCGGCCGAGCTCTGCGGCGCTGCATGGCTGCATGGCTGGCTTTGCACTGGGTGCTCTGCATCAGCTTCCGTGCCCTGTATGTGCTCTCTGGAAATCTGACTGCGAAAACAAGCTGATTTAAAACAAAGGCCAGCGGCCCCGGAATTTCCCTTCTGAAAGCTTCAGTTTAAGAAGCAGAAAATTAGTTTCAAATGGAACAATAGCGCAGGGTTCATAATCATTTCTAGCTGAATGAAAATATGCAAAGTACCTTATTCCTGTGCTCCCATTTCATTTAGATTGGAATTTGTTTTGTTCATGATTATTTTTTATGCCTTGATCACTTCTGCTGGTCATTCATTACCATTTACTGTTCAGAGTGAAGTTGTTCTTACTGTGTATCATGATGACTGTCTCTCTTTAGCAAAGGAGGAGAGCAGCACAGACACACTGAGAAACATCAGGGCATATTCAGTTGTCTTTGTGTACAGTTGCTTCAGGGTATCCATGTATGCTTGTACGCTCCTGCGAGTATTTAACACTTGGTTATATTTTAACTGTAGAATATTTTGATACTTCTACTGTGAATTTAGTGGCTTGATTTTATAGTATATGACTTTGTAAGTGCCATCTAGCAGTTTGTATCGGACATTGAAGCCATGAGTTTTTGGTGGTTGTGGAAGTGGTCAAGGCCAGGCTGGACAGTGCTTTGAGCAACATGGTCTCATGGAAGGTGCCCCTGCCCATGGCAGGGAGGTTGGGGTAGATGATCTTTAAGGTCCCTTTCAACCCAAACCATTCTATAATTCTATGATTTTCATGCAATTCTCCAGTAGCAAGACAGTCTATTGATTTCCACAAACATAGAATGACAGCAAGGATGCAAAGTGTGACACTGGAGAAGGGCTTTAAAGGAGATTGTACAACTGATGGATGCTCTGGAGAATAGGGGTATGCAGGAGAACAAAATATGGTAGTTATAGGTTGTTTTTTTAAATCAGAGAAAGGAAAAAGTAACTTGTATTACAAACTAGTGTAAACCAAATCTCACTAATTTTAGTCAGTAGAGTCTGTAATAGAGATTTCAGTAACTCAGGAGAGCTGTTCAGAAGTCTACCTGAAACTGTTTTGTAAGTTGCTTGTACAGTTTCATTTCCCTTGGGGTCAACTTCAGATGAGAAGTAGATGCCTGTCCAGTTTCCAGGTGCCTGGTCCCAGTGATTGCATCCACTCTTTTAAGCTAGTCAAGGAGGTAGTTGCAAACACCATGACACTGAGCAAATGCCACCAGCCTAGCCAACAGAGAAGTACTAAATGAAGGGTAATGCCAAAGTCCATGGAGAGGTGAAGATTTAAGTATCTGCCTGTCTTCAGGACTCTCAGGCTGTAACCCTCTGCTGACAGTAGGTGTTTAAGCTCTCTATAAAGAGCATGGTTTCAGCCTTTGGAAATTGACCTGCTGCCGTGTAACAGCGCTGTTACAAGTACAGCTCTCAGATGTGCAGTACTGCATCCTCTGCATCAGGGGATGCAGATTTCTATCCCAGTTTCCCAGTGTCTTCCTCTCTCTATCCCAGTGAATACAAAGATTTTTCTTAAGAGTGGAGAAGTTTCAACACTGCAGTGCTGTCACAGCAAGACAAACTGGACGAGTATTGTAACCTCTGGGCTGCTGTAGAAGAGCCAGTGGCCTCTTCCTTCACTGGCCCCATTTTGAAGGGTGGTGGGCATACCTGCAACATGCATGGTGCTTCTTCCAGCAAGCATGTGAGGAGAGCACTCACAGGGTGAGAGAGAGGAGGAGAGACATCCGTGTTAGGGGCTGTGTCAGGGCAAGGGTGTGTGGTGCCACCATGACTGTAGTGCCCTGTGGCAGTGTTGCAAGCTGAGATGTCCAGGGCATTGGAGTGGAATGAGTTTGAGTTGCCTTCAGGGCTAGGCAGAGTCTGAGAAAGGGGGTTTAAGATTCACCAGTATAGACTTTAGTGTCTTACTTCTGTCAAACCTCACTTAAGTCTTTTTGGCTTTGGGCCCACATCTGCATTTAGGCAGACAGTTTTCTGTCAAGGTCATGTTTGTGTGACACAGCACTGGAATTATCCCTCTTCATTGCAACTGATCTGCAGTCTGTTCCCAAGGCATAAATCTCTTTCAAATAGGATCATAAATTGTGCCCAACATAATAGTCTGGACAGTTAATACACATTTAGCACCATAATTGCTCTCTGAGCCTGTGGAAGAGCCCCCTAATGCCTTGCTAAAAGCAGAAATCCAATGAGTGCTTTCAGAGACAGTTATTTTAGCAATTAATAATAGATACACAAGTCAGCGATTACACTGTCTGAAAATTCATGCTGTGAAAAAAATATATCTGTTTTCTCTGACTCCATAAATGGTGAGGTAGGGATTTGGGAGGCAAGACAGGCTAGAGTGCAGCAGTGCAGGCAATGTTATTTATAGGTGGGCTACACCATCCATGGCTGGGTTGCTCAGTGACTCACACAGAGGCCATCGCAATCTGGTTGTTCAGCTTTCACAGCACCTTCAGCAGTTTAAGGTTAATGTCTGTGCTGAGGTCCAGGGGAACAGTCGACTGGGTCTTTCTCTGTTCTGCTGGCAAAGGGGCCTGGGAGTGGTAGGGAAGGACCTTCACCAGGATATTGATATGTGCCATCTCTTCACTGGGAGGTGCCTCAGTTGGTGAAACAGGATTTGAGGTGTTCTTTGACAGTCCCTGTTACAGGGATAAGGTATTTATTTTGCCCACTAAGGATGTGGGTTGGATCTTGCTCTTAGACGCTTGGCTCTCCCTGTGCTTGTGTAGGGAAGATGTTGGCACCAAAGCCCACACCTTGAGCAGAAGGCACCTGAGCCTGCCATTTGAGGGACTTTTATCCCTTCACCTACTTGGGCTTTCATTTTGGGGACCGGAATATAGTATGGGACAAAGCTCAGGCATGGCTGAAGCTGTCCTGGTGCTGCTCTACATCCCTGGTGAATGGAACCCCATCATACGGGTTGCGCTCCCCAAGGAAGACCTGCTGTTGCAGCAAAAAGGTGTGCTTCCTGCTTTCCAAATCAACAAATATGTTTGTTTTGAAATTAAATGACATGCCATGAAAAGTAGCTGTAATATCAACAAACTCCAGAAAGCTGAATGGCCTTTTCCTCACTGCAATTACTGTGATGGGGTTGGGCTAATGACAGGAACAGCCTTGATTTAAACTGACCCAGTGAGAAGATCCTTAATTACAAACTAAATCCAGTACAACCCATTCCTGCCCCAGTTTAGTCTTCTTCTCCACAGTAATTTCTCAGTGTGTAAAGAAGTAGGAACCAGCCATTCATTATTCAAACTCTATTCATGCAGTGGCAGTTGCCATCTTGTTTTAGTCTCTTTATCTTCTGTAGTTTTGCTGGTGCAGCAATACCAGTTGGCAGGGGTGTGTTGGAGGATTACTTTCCACCTTGTGATAGTCAAATGAAATGATTTTTGCACTGTCCACATCACCCATTGCTGCAGTAGCTGTGCCAGTCATCAATGCCATGCATTAATAGAAAGGGTATTAAGTTCTTCATCAGCTTACTGGCGAGCACATTTCCATGTAGGTGTAGTTATTGGTAACTATTTGACACTTGCACCTGTGAGATGGTATAATCTGGACCTTTTCTATAACATTTTGATTTTGGAACAAATACACAAGTTCAGACAACTTGCAGTGCTGTCAGTTTTCCAGTAGTTTGTGCTTTTCTGAAAGTCCCACTTCTTGGAACTGTTACTGTCTATGTTCAAAATCTCTTAAAATGCATTTTCAGTCACAAGAACAAAAGTAAAAGTATGTAGCTACTAGAGACAAAATATTGATAGCAATTTTTTTAAAGGTCCTTCAACAGAATTTTTAAAAAACAACTTCATGACTATAAGCCATTTATATATATATATATACATACCAGTAAATTTATTTATTTACTGGTGGGGATTCCTGAAAGGTTGTAGTTGGCAATGCTCATTTTTTCAGGATAGATTAATAACTGTTTTGGTGTCAATAGCACAAAAGAACCCCATCAAGAACAATTTTTAAGTCAGCTGCTAATCCATTTGAGAGCAAATTATTCAAAGTAGCAGTTTTCTAACCATCTATAGACTGTAGAATAGAAAATACAAAAATTCCTCAAGTTTTAGGATATAATATAATATGTTTTGTAGCAGAGGAATTTTGTATCTATGTGGGACTACCTTCCTGCAAGCCTTTTTTGTCAGGATACATGGCATATCTCTGCCTTGTGTGTGTTTGTGGTGACCATTATCTAGATAAGCAGAAGTGGATTGGATTCCTACTGTCTATTCATCAAAAAAAGGGCTGTGTGCAGCTTTGAGGCCTGTTTTTGTTCCTGAACTCAGGCTGTGCTTCAGCTTTGTGGGTTCAAACTGACTTCAAAGGAAGGCTAAGGCCAGTTGTTGTGGCAGCAGTGGAGCTACTGCAGCTCATTTTCCCACTGATTGATGTCTTACATCCCAACACGCTGCTGCATAAATCCTTCTCTTCCCCCTCTTTATCAGGGTCTCACCAATATGCACATAAAAATATATAGATAACCCCCATGGGGCAGGGCCAGTGGTTTGCATCTCCCTAGTCTTCAGTTTCTGGAAGGCTTGTAGAAAGTTAATCTTGGACTCTCCAGGTCAGCAAATGAGTTCAGCAGTTGTTAGAGGGGAGATAGACGGGCAGTCAGACAAGATGACCACATCAGCATATTTTCTTTTGGAAACTTGGCCATAAATGAAATGAACTGATGTAAGAAACTTGCTTGTTGCTGCTACGTGGCAGGGCAACGAGAAATGAAGGTTGTTTGGACCTCAAGATCACTCAGTTGCCTGAGTGAAAGAAGTGGATAGTCTTGCAGTTGTGGTCCTCGTTGTAGAGTTGCCTCCACTCTTAGCACTAATTGGTAAATTCATCAGAGATGCTGAAGAGACTGATCTCATCTCGTGCTCCTTATCCTAAGCAGGGCTGATGGAGCAATCAGAGCCAAAACAGGAGAGCCTCATCCAGTTAGTGTAAGTACTGGAGGATCATTATGATGAATTACAACAGCCTGTAATTCCCTTTAGTTCCCTACAGATACAGTTGACTATTAGACACGTAGTGCCCAATGTGTTCGATTCACTGACTTCTTATACCACCATAGTTTTAGAATGCTTCCACGCTGTATATGGGATTGTGATGACTTGCAAAATTCTGTAAACAGTTGGTTTGATACTTTCAATTACTTCATTGATCTTGGAAACTTCAATGGTAGTTGTCTGCAGGGACTGTTTTCAAAGGCAGCTTGGATTTAAACAGTGTGTGTGTGTTGAAGATGCAGCCCCTGTGTGTGTTGCCTGCATTTGCATTGAGTCAAAATGAGGTGGGAATGGCACCAATTAGCACCAATTACAAATCTGCTTCTTTTTTGCAGGGTGATCAGACAGCATTGCACCGGGCTGCTGTGGTAGGGAACACCGATATCATAGCAACTCTGATTCAAGAGGGGTGTGCTTTGGACAGACAAGACAAGGTAACAGGCAAAAGCAAAGCCCTGTGGGATGACAGCCTTGCCAGCCAGTAATATTAAAGTCTCAGACAGAAAGTTATAGTTTATACTCCTGAGTGCGTCAAAAGTAATTGCAACAGTTACACTGAAAAAAAAAAAAAGGAAGAAAAGCTCTACCATCTCTTTAATATAAATTGCTGATTTAGTTATGTTTTTATATTAGGCTAATAGTTTTTGGTTTAAGAGTCTGTTCTCTGCTCATTAAGGGATGAGTTAAAGGAATGTACAACCATACTGTGCCCTACTCAGAACACTGCACAACTTCCCATGATTATCTCAGAAACTTGAGAATTCCAGGCTTTAAGTTTAGTTTGAGAGCACATATAACTAATTTCAAGTTTCAGGCAAAAGAAATAACACTACTTTTGCTCTCTTCTAAAAATAAAATAGAAAGTAAGCTAGTAGGAAAGGAAAATATTTTTTAAGAGAGCAGGTTATTCAGCATGTAACCTTCTCCTCTTGTGTGTGTGCTCCTCAGGATGGGAACACAGCTCTTCATGAAGCTTGTTGGCATGGATTCAGTCAGTCTGCCAAAGTGCTTGTTAAAGCAGGAGCCAACGTTCTTGCCAAGAACAAGGTGAGACCCATGCAGGAGGAGCTTTCAGTTCTGGTGTAACGTGGCTGGTTCTCAGAACTGGACATTTCTGGCCATGGCATTTCTCAGCAGGTGGGGGGCCAGCTCCTAGTGGGATTTCTTTCTGTGGTTTGTTTTTTGGGTTTTTTTGTGTTTGGGTTTTTTTTTTTTTTTTGCATTTATCACGCCTGGATGGTTCATCCAGAGGCATTAGGAAATTCATATTTTGACAGCTGATGCAGGAGAGACTCAATAGTGTGTTGAATGATACATTAATTACAGCCAGGGAACACTGCCATTCCTGTGGAAATCTCCATGGTGTTCTAATTTATACCAAGATTTATTGTGAGTGGTGTGATTAAAAATGGAAATGAATTGTACTAATAGGAAAATGGTACTGAAAATGTGGTGGTTTTTTTCCTAGAAATTAAACAGCCAAAGGAATGTAAGCCACGGGGAGGGGGTGAAGGGTGGGGAAAAAAGGTGTATCTTTTGTTACTAAGTTCTTCCTAATATATTAGCGTAGTCTTTTCCCAAAACCTTGTAATGAACCTGGATTATGCTCCTTTTGTTATTTAGAATACACTGAGAGCCATTTAGAGGTAAGAATAACAAAGCACAGGGTTTTTCTTCCACTCTAATTGTTATAACTGTGGGACACTTCAAGCCACTAATTCAGAAGTTAATGGAATAGTCTAGGAAATAGTGGCAACTGTGGTGTGCCTGGAGTCAGGGTTTGGATCCCTGTGCTGGTGGGTCGGTCAGATCACACGCTGGCACTGTGCCCTTCCTTATAGGCAAGAGAACTTTGGGATGGCTTTATGGGATCTCTGCGCATTTTTTGGAAAACATGTCTCTAAAACTAGACTGAAAGGAGCTGGGGAAGAGAAGAGACAGCTGTCTGAAGTCTAAGATTTAGAGTAAAAAGGCACATTGCCTGGGCATGGTGTTTCTGTATGTGCATGTGTATATATGCAGTATATAACCATGTTTGTACAATTATGGTGACTTTGTGGTCTGTAATTACATAATCTTTGAGATTATATTTGATATTCCTTCTTTTATATTATTTCAACTACCAGTTTTTATTTTCTATAGTTATTTGTGCTATAATGTCCACCTCGATTTGTATTAAAGTTCCTTTAGAAAGCTTCCCATGCTTTACTATAAAGTCAAGACTATAAAATCATGTGAACCATTACGCTTCTGTCCCTGGATACACTTGCCTATGTATATGCATACCCTTCTGTACAAAGGTGTGGGCTTAAGATGCAAGTCTGGTTATCCTGCATGCTTGGATGCCTCAGGGAATTAGAAGATTTAGCTAACAAGCCAGCGTATGTCAACTGGAGACAACCACTCTGGGAAAGTATGTGCACAGAATAGCTCAGCAGGGTTGATGGCTGAAACATGACTGGCAAACTTTAATACTGTGTGAGCAGCTCCTGTGCTGGCCTTTGATGTCTTACCCTCACGGTCTTTCTTTGCATTTCACTCTTTGGGTGGTTCTTAATGGACAAGATCTATTCTCAGGAGCTGCTGAAAAATGTGGGAATTGTGCATGCTTCCATGTGCTTTTACCTCTTTTGATTTCAAGAAAAATGAAGATCTTAAGTCTACTTAATCCCAAATGGTTTCTCTGGTCTCTCAGCTTTTTATGTTACTGATGACAAGGCATAATCATTCTGACAGCTTTTCTGGCAGCCAGGGCTGAGTGCCATGTACAGGAGCATTCCATGAGCTGTTGATTTACACCTGGGAATTGCATGATTTTGGCTGGATGGGACAGATATGGCCTGCTAGATTTGCCAAACCCTGTCAAGCAGCAGAAGACAGAAGAGATTTGACTTTGTATTTTCTGTAACTCCTTGTTAATATCACGTGGGTAGCTGTATTCCTCCTGTGCATCAATCACCCTGGAGATACAGTTTATTTTCAGTCAAGTTGGCTTAATAAAACCTCTTCTGCTGTGACAGAAAATCCAGTGAGATCAGCTGTAACCTTCTTTTTAGATCCTCCATCAGTCTGTACATTTCAGTGAAGATTCACAGTGGTACAGCTTGGACCCTCTCTCATTCTCGCAGAAGCTGGTGAGAGATTTGTCACCCCATGGGAGACGAGCCAGATGAGCCTTGGCACCAGCACCGTGACTTCTCCCAGCACTGAGGTCCTTGCCCATCACCTGCTGCACAGGACCTCGCTGCCTTCCCACCATGCTCAACCTGCCAATGATACAGCACATGATAAAGTCATTGTGGAGGCTTTTCATAGATAAACCCTCGAGGGAAAGATTGACACTTAAATGCAGTTTAGCTGAGAAAGAAAATGTTCATGTCTGCCACAGCTTAGACTACATTCAGCTCTGAAATAGTCTATGACATTGGACTGAAGACCTAAGACCACATCAAGAGTTGGCCTTTTGTAATTCAAACCCTGTAGCTTTGATCTGTGTTTTGAAAACACAGGGGACAAATTAAAGGACATAATCAAGGTGAACAGGCAGCTTAGTAAGCCTGGGAAACCTTTTTACCTGAAGTGATTTAATTTCTAGCTAGCAAAAGCCAAACATTTTCAGACCAACAAAAGCCAAATGCTGCCAGAATAACTTGTCAGATCAATGAAATCTTTCACAGGGTTAAAAAGACAATACACAAGCAAACATTCTTTGATTTCCCTCCATAAAAAGTGCATGTTGGCTTCTTTCAAGAACCATAGCATGTGATTCTCTGGAGTTTGAGTGGCTTTTTTCCCACCTTCTCATCTTGGCTAGAGACTCATGTACTTTCTGAAGCTTCTTGATAACCTAAAATCTGCATCGTGCCCTGTGAGTGCACCTACAGACCCAACCAAACTTAGAGCTGGTTTGTGTTAAGATCATAAGGAGACAGGACTTGTTGTGACCCTCATCTGCCCAATACCCCACAGCAGTCACGGCCAGTCTCGGTGCCGTGGCAGTGTGTTTCTTTCTGTATGTGTGTGTGTGTGCATGGGGGAAATCCAAAACACAAGAATTGTAGCTCTTTAAATGAAATACTTCATATTACTGTTTGATATTAACGAATGAGACAGTTTCTAGAGGCTTTGCTTCCTGCAAACAGATTTGGCCAATGCAAATATCATTGGACTGTCCAATTTCTGCCTTTACTATATCCCAGGTAAGCTATTGCCAGGATGAAGGGGGGATTTCAGTCTTCAGGTTCATTCAGCTCATATCTTTGGGGAACTACCAGTGACAGTTTCCCACCCCTGGGCAGATGACCTTGTGGGAAGACCTGTGAGGTTTTATTTTTTAATGCTTATGTCCAATTTCTAAATATGCCGTTTATATTTTCCTGCATTTCTCTAAGGCAGGTAACACACCTCTTCACCTGGCTTGCCAGAATAGCCATTCCCAGAGTACTCGTGTTTTGTTACTTGGAGGATCTCGAGCAGACCTCAAAAACAATGTGAGTTTTGGAAACGACATGTTCATTTTTGTGTGACTTTGTTTTAGCTATATTGCTTAAACTTGTAGAAGCACTCAAAAAGGCTTTTAGCTGTGATTTTGATATTAAATGGTATTGAAAAAACCCACTAGTCAGCCACTGTGTAGCTCATGTATAGGAATGCTTTTGGTAGGACTAAGTGCACTACTTTTATCCATCTCTTGAGCAGAAATGGAAGGAGCCAAATGGGTTTTTGATGTTGCACAGGCAGAGGCAGCTGGTCTTTGCTGCCTTTCAGGGTCCTGATGCCCTGACCCATATATTGTAGTGCAATTCTGCTCCTCTCTCAAAAACATGGGAAACGTAAAGGGGTTTTATGCCAGACTGGTGAAAGTCTTCAGACTTGCAGATTATTTATACTGTGTGTCAGTCTGTCAAATGAGGTGGGTTCAAGGTGGCTTCAGGTTCCTTTCCTTCAGTCAGCTTTTATCCTATTTGGTAATGATTCTGTCATGGCAAAGGAAAAAAAAAAGATCTACAAAGGAAGCCAGATGTTTTTGTCCCTCCTTTATAACAAAGTGGGCAGAGACACACGGAAATGGAAACTTGTGGGCTTCTGCTCCCAGTCACAGCTGCACAAGTCCCACCCCTCATGGGAATGCTGCTCTGGCTCCCACTCTCATATTTTCGACATTATGTGCAACTCCCAAGTTGAGATTCCAAATCACATTGGTTTGTGGTTCAGAAGAACAGATTTCATGGAAAAATGTAACTTAGGTGTTGTAGTGCAGTAAACCAGCATTTTATAATTCCAGTATTTCCCGTCAGTGGTTAATAAATTCATGCCCCCACCTTGCCCGACCCCACCTCGTGCTAAACTTTCATATCCTTGATAGCAGATTTTGTACTGCAGAGAAAACAGCATAGCTGTTTGTGGAGGTGTGTGGTATTTACTGCTCCTTCTGGTTTAATAGGACTGTTTCATCCACAAACACCATGACAAATGCAGGCTTTCTCAACTGTGATTACATGCTCAGAGCTTTGTTTCTGTTTGCAGGCAGGAGATACATGTCTGCATGTGGCTGCTCGTTATAATCACTTGCCCATCATTAGGGTGCTGCTCAGTGCTTTCTGTTCTGTCCATGAAAAGAACCAGGTCAGTGCATGAACCTCATTGTGACTCTGTGCCCTTTGCACATGGTCAGTTGTTGGGAAGAGGGATTCCTATCCAAGTAATCCCGCTTCACTCTGCGTTCCACTGTACCACCAAATGCCTAAGCTTTTAAGAGGAGCCTTAAAGTAATGGCATATCAGTGGTTTATTATTTTGTCATTGCATTTGCATCATTTCTTTAGAACATTGCTTATTTATGAGGTGATTTAATGATCTTGTGGCCATTACACAGACATTGTGAAGCAGAACTCAGACATTTAGATGCTACAAAAGTGTGAATTCCTCTGAAATACTTTTCTTCACTGCATTTTGCAGTAGGGGGAATTAAAGGGACATAAAAGTGAAGAAAAAGTATACTCTAAATTCAAAATAATGATCAGTCTAGCCTAGGATTAATCATTCATAGTTGTTTTATAGAGAAGTAATTGATTCCTGTACCTCTAGTGTAGCCTAATTGGGTGGTAGAAGGGACTTAATTTAGTACATTAAAATGTGTTAACTCTGCTGAATAAACATTATGTGGTGCTTAACCACATTTTCTCATATTCCTGGGAAATTTTCCATGTGTAGTTGAAGATCATAAAGATGTTTTCTGATCTGTACCTTTAATCTTCTTTTTTCGTTATGAGGTATTATAGCAAAGAAAATGGGTTTCAGCATGTTAAATTTACTATGTAATTTTATTTGGAAATGAGTTTTTTAACTTGCAAAAGGAGCTACTGAATATTAGGATCAACTGCTGTGAACCTGGCCCAGAGAGACAACCCTTTCCTTCATTCCCCAGCACTACAGGGAGTTGTTCCATATTTGCACGTACAATGATTTGATTTAGGTATATACCTCATCTAAGTTAGCAACAGGCAATAGATAACCACTAGTCCCTAGGAGACTGAAGTTTATGAAGACCAAATGCAAGGCAAGGGGGACAGGAGGGCATTATATACACATGTAGGGTCTCCCTTGAACAGCTGCTGGCTCTGTTACCGGTGCTTAAATCTGATCACAGCCATCTTCACCTCACTGCACCAGGACAAGAGCAGGGCAGTGTGTTAGTGCTGGACCTGGATTGCATCCTGGCGTTGGTCCAAAATCTGTTTTTCCTGAGGAATCTTGTGAAGAGAATGCCAACCATCTTGCTGCTGGTACTTATCTGATTATTTTGGAGTAATGTGATAGCTGACCACCTGTGCACCAAATAATCAAACCTAGGGAGGGGGGAAAAAAAAGAGCAAGTTGCGGTGGGAAAACTCGTTCTGCCCTCAGATGTCGTATCCATTTGCTGGAGGTAGAGCTGGGCTGTTTCCAAGCTGCATCATGTATCACTTGGTTTAGTTAAATCAGATCACCAGTGCCCCAGCTGCATTTCTCAAACCCAGGCTGAAGAAGCTTCTTGCCCCCTCCCAACTCAGCTTTTTTTTTCAATTATTATTTTTTATTGACCTAGCCTTATTTAAGCTTAGTTGTTGCATCAGGAAGTGTAGGTTTTTTCACCTCTGAGCATCTTTTAGGAAGGTGTGGATTCTGTAGGTGAGACCCAAGGACTTGTGTCACAAGTTTGTTTCCTGTTTTCTGACTTGCAGGCAGGGGATACTGCACTCCATGTAGCTGCTGCTCTAAATCACAAGAAGGTGGTGAAGCTGTTGCTGGAGGCAGGGGCTGATGCATCCGTTGTCAACAATGTAAGCAGGACATGGGATTTCTTTGGTGTTTTATATTAATGTGGAGTCCCTTCAACATTATTCATAGGCTTGGTAGAAAACACTTGGTTGTTAAATATTGAATGACATCTGGGTAAATTAAGGCAGTTAGTCGCTTTATTCTTGTGCACAAAGAATGTACTGAACTTGTCTGGAGAAATTCTATGTTTCTAGTAGCTTGTCTTTTGAAGGAAATGCTGTTTTCTTCTTCCTCTCAGGCAGGTCAGACCCCTCTAGAGGTTGCCAGACAGCACAATAACCCCGAGGTTGCACTCCTCCTCACTAAAGCTTCACAGGTACGTTACACATCTCTCCTCAATGCACACGTACACATGGAGCTGAGGCCAGTTAACCTTGGGAGGCTGCATCCCCTGTTCCTTATCTTGTGCTGTGAAAGGTGCCTACATTTCTGCTGGCATTGTGAGCTGATCTCAGGTCTATTAATGCAGAGCCTTTCAGCCCCCAAGGCCAGCAAGGTGTGCAGATTCCACCTCAGCATTAAGTGCTGTCAGAGGTCCCACTGTCCTGACTGGCAGAGGATGGAGCAGTCTGAGGCACTTGTTCCCTGCAGTGGCCTAGGATTTGGAAAGTTGCCCTGTACCCAAAAGCTCCTGGGTTGTGTCATTCTGCTGGCTGCTTCAGGCATGTCCCATCCCCAAAATGGAAGATGCTTTGAAATGGGGACAAAATGTCCTGTTTATACTTCACAGCTGTGCGTGAGATGCTACAATGCTCTTCAGGGCAGGAGACCAGACAGCAAAATGCCCCAATAGACTGATGTCAGTGGTGGTGTGTTTTCACATCCATAAACATCCACATTGCTTGGCCCACCACTGTCCATCTGGCAGTGCACTCTCCCTTATCCATTGCCCTTTAGACAGATGTGGAAAAAGTCTGCTTTATTACTTGTCTTTTGTGATAGGAAAGAGCATGACATCACTGAGTAACAGTGTGCTCTGCCTTCAGGTCTCGCGTTTCAACCGTGGGAGAAGCCTGAGGAAGAAGAGAGAGAGACTGAAGGAGGAAAGACGAGCTCAGTCAGTGCCACGGGATGAAGTAGTACAGAGCAAGGTACAGCCTGGCATTACCAGCTGGATCTGCTGTGAGGAGGGAGTGTCACTAAAACCCATCAGGACTCAGTCTGTTTGGAGCCATCACTTGTGTGGCCATGGCAGCTGCCTGAGGCAGGCTGTCATGCTGTGCTGCTGAAGAGTTTCCCCATGTGCAAAGCAGATTAAAACTGGGCAATTGACAAAGGGGCTCCTTTTCCCCATCTCTGCAACTGCTCTGAACTCCCTGTCTTTGCTTCAAGCAGGGCAGCGTCTCAGCTGCTGACACACCAAGCAGTGACCAGCCCCTGCAGAGGAAGAACAATCTGAAGGATGAACCTCGGTCAACCTCACCAGATCCCAAAGGGAGGAAGAGCAAAAAGAAAAAGCCAAAGGAAAAGGTATCAGTAGGTTTAAAACAACAAAGAGAAGGAAGAGAGAGTTGTTGAACAGTAGGTGGATGTCCCTTTGGTGTGTTGGTGAGTCCGGGCAGCAGCCCCACCATGCCCATGGGGCAGAGATAGTCTTCAGATAAAACCGATTTTTGCTGTAATTGTCAGATTTGTCCCATTCCCACCAGGAATAGTTTGCCAAGGGGCTCATAAATAGGGAAAACATTGTATGTATTTTATGCAGGTTTCAGCACTCTCGGACCCCATCTCCCCAGCTGATCAGCAGACGCTCCCTCAGCCCCAGCAAAACGTGCCCAAGCGTAGAAGTAAACATCACTGCTCCTCTCCGCCCCCTCCCCATGAGGTCCGAGCCTACCAGCTCTACACACTGTACCGAGGAAAGGACGGGAAGGTGATGCAGGTGAGCTGGCCACTGCCCTCATGGAGGAGGGAGACACTGGAGCAGCTCATGGAGTTGGGGCACAGCTTGGTAATGGGTAGAAGATACGCTTGATTTCCTGCACTCTCAGGGGCATGACATCATGACTGGATTCGTTCTCTTTGGTTGGGTTTCAGCTGCATTTTGGCCTGAAGTCTGGCAAACAATTAGGAGATTTTGTGCCTGTTAAAGAAGACATACTTAAGTAGTTTTGATTTACACAGTATTTCCTTTTGGAGATAAGGTGTGAATAGTGATTGAACGAGACTGAATGAGAACTTTTATAATATACTTTGAAACATTAAGATTTCTCACAGGAAATGCAGAAAACTTTCTCAAGGAAAAGCATTGTGTGAGCACTAAGAGCTTACTACCTAAATCGAGAGCTTGAGTAAGCTCAAAAGATTTTGTTTCAATTCTGTTTATTGCAACATGTCTTTGGGGATTCTGTTTCCTAGGGGCAGGATCTGTACACAAACTGATTCTCAAATAAACCTGGAGCTGCCAGCTCATATGCATTTATTCCAGTTTGGAGACTGATATTATTTTAATCATTTTATTAAACAATTAATTACCAGTAGACATTTATAAGAAAGCATGAAAACAGTCAGCAAATTACCCTCTAGATGCTGTAAACGTCTGTATTGTTGTTTGCTTAGTATTGCCCTTCTGTACCTGTGGGATGTCTGTCCTTTAATTTCCTTAGCTTCTCACACCCATCCACCAGCTGTCTTTGGTCCCTTGCTGTAGCTAAGAAATTCAGCAGATCTTGAAGATCATTCAAGTCAGACTTCAAAGGTTTTACTGGCTGTATTTTCCAACCTCTCCATGTAATGTCTGAGAAATTTCCAGACAGGTGAACTCTTACAGTTTATTATCCTATAGCAGGAAGGATGGAGGACCTTTCACATGTTAAAAGCAGGATCTCCCTGCCCTGGGGGTCTGATGGTAGCAGGGTGGGCCATAGGAAGGGCTTGGGGAGCAGAAAGAGATGTGCAGAGAGCAGATAGGACTTCTTTACAAATCTCATCTAATCACAAAGATTAGCTTAAAAGAGCTACACTCCCATATAGTATTTCCTGATATACATGACGCTCCTCTCTTCTTTTCTTTTTTAGCTTGTCTGTCTTCTTTGATGCCCTCAGGCTCTGAATAGCAAACATAATTTCTTTAGTACATGTACTTCTGAAGCTTTCTTTAGTGCTCAGCAAACCACCCACCTATCCCTGCCAAAGGGATAAGCCCTAATTTGTGAAACACTGCTGCAGGGCCAAAGGAGAGAGGGAGGCTCCTCTGCAGACAGATTTGAAGCAGCTGCTTTGGGCTATTGGCACAACCCCCTGAAGGAGCTAATTTCTGCCTTTGGGCTGCAGAGGAAGCTGATGAGGATTAGCTGCCCTCACTTCAGGGAGCCTTTTGTGACCATCTCCTTCAGGTATTGAAGTGCTGGTCAGTGCAGCCCCCCTTGCAGGGGGGCTGTGGGATGGTGTCATGTGAGTCAAAGGCAGGCAGGGGTGTGCCCAGCAGTCAGGGAGCAGCCAAATGCCAGCAGCGTGAAGGCAAACAGAAGCTGTGAGGCCTTGCCACTTAGTACAGAGCACATTATTGGCATTAGGTTAAAAAGCAAATGCACACAACCCACACACATTCACAAAATCGGATTTATTTATTTATTTATTTTTTAACAGTGGAATTAAAGAATTCAGAGTTACAGTACTGAGACAAGGGTGGTATCCCATCAGATAGCATACATGACCTGAGCTCAGTGCTCCTTGTAGCCCCAGTGAAATCAACACTGCTGTATGTTAGGATGTGTCCATATAAATCAGATCAATGTTTTTTTTCTAGTCTGTGCTTTTTCAACTAATAGCCTGTTTGCTGAGCTACTGTAAGATATTTATCAGGAGGGTGAGACATTTATGTGGTGCAGAAGAGCCCAAGACTGACTCAAGGAGGCTGTGATAATGTTCCAAGTGCACTAAGAGGATGGTGGGATGTAGCAAATAAATGTCTTACTACTTTCAGGCACCAATAAATGGATGTCGTTGTGAGCCCCTGATAAATAAACTGGAGAATCAGCTGGAGGCTACAGTGGAAGAGATAAAAGCTGAGTTTGCGACAGTACAAGATAAGATGAATATTAAGCTGGGCCAGATGGAAAGCAAAACTCAACATCAAGTAAGAATATGACCCAGAGCTCTGCTTGCCCATATATGACTGTTAGCAACATATCCTAAGCTTAATGAATATTTTAATTGTCATGATTCGTTTATTGCTTCTTACATTGTAAAAACAACCTGCGAAATCTAATACTCAAGATCAGGGAAGTGTAACATTTCACAGGGATCTAATATTGCAAAGTAGCATCTTGAGAAAAGACACATTTAATGTGTTAAGTGGCTTCTGGTGCTTCTTTACACAGGGAATCTTATTGGCTTGAGCCATTAAGAGGGAAAGAAGGCAGTCCTGGTTGGTTCAAAATTGTAAAAATCCCTTTTGCTGAATTACGTACACACTGAGATTCAAGATCCTATAAATTATTTTTGGTTTTAATACTTATTCACTGATAATTTTGTGATTGAACCTCTTTGCAAGCTACATCTAATTGTAGTTGGAAGAATTCCTAGACATGAAGACTGAAAGACAGACTGTACTTTGAATTACAAGGTTCACAGATGGGAGTTTTGTTTGGTTTTTGACATGATCATCTCAGCTCATTTGTGTTCTTTTCCACAGCTCCGTGTTTTAGACAAGCTTATGGCTGAGCGACTCTCTGCAGAGAGAACAGAGTGCCTTCACCGCCTGCAGCAGCACACTGAGCTGGAAAAGAATGAGGGTGAGAAGCGGCAGGTACGGCTCAAAACAGCTACTGCCTGTTAGCTCATTCCCTGTTAGGTCATTCCCTGCTAATTCAGCTCCAGAGCTTCGTTCCAGTAGGCAGAGAGAATATTGGAGATTTATCTCCTCTGTTCAAACAGGAAAAAGAGCTTCAAAGACCAAATTACTCCTATCCACCACGTTAATCTCTAAACCAACTTTATAAAGTTTTTGCATTAGAAATGAGGAATGTAAAATCCAGTCTCACTGTTGTAATTTAATTTGGTGTGCCTCAAGTGTGGTGTCCATAACAAAATACTGCTTTTCTAACATAGTGCTTTGCAAAAACTCCTAAAACTGCTAGATTTTTTACAGTGGTGCTTGCAGCTTTTGCTTCATTAAAGTACATCTGCAGGAACATCTGCAAAAGGCTAAGACCTGTGTTGTTCCTTTTACCTCTTATCCATTTGGTTATGGGCCCTGGGAATCTCTCCTTTTTTCTATCTCTGATCTTTTTTTCTCCCCATGTTTTAAAAGGCTGCAGTTCTTCCCTCTGATGTTAGCAACAGGGCAGCATCTCCGAGCTGTATATTAGTGCCATGAGGCAAGTTCTTTTAGTATGCTTGTTCAACAAGCAGTACAAGAATAACTGTTCCCATAGAGATCCAGCTGATCCAGCTCTTGCCCTTCTAGCTTCTGCAAAAGCTCACCATCACAACTTGCTAGGAAATTTGTGTTTCTCAACTCACATGGGTAAATTTAAAATACAGTTAATTTTCTCATTATCCGTATTCTTCCAAGAATTGAAAAATACATTTTGTGCTAGTAAAATGTCATGAGTTTTTGTAATATCATTCCAAACCCGCCTTAAAAACTGGCAGCTGTGGTAATCCTTGCATAAACTACTGATCAAGACACTTGGGTCTAACATACACAAAGCACTTCTCTCCAAAGAAAAGTACTTACCAAACTAAGGCAGTGTTAGTTTTTATTTCAGCATAAGAGACAGAAGTATTATATTGGCTGCTGAAAGTCTAGGCTTCTGATCTTGTAATCTCCATTCAAGAAATGACATGCTGGAGTGATACATCAGGTGAACTGAATTATGTGATAGCTGCTGTTCCTGCTGTGTTGGGTCTAACTGAAACTACTGGATAAACAGAAATGGGCTTTACTAAACACATTGACTAAATGTCCTTGTGCCTAGGAGGGCTTGACCTAATTCATGATGTCATGTGAAAAACAGGGTGAAGAGCTACTCCTATTATAAGTTATTTAAATGACTGCAACTGACACTTACTAAGCACCTTTGTAATCTGAAAGTTGTTAGTGATTTATCGTTTAGTGTGGGACTCACCTTTATCACTGAATAAACAGAGAAGTAGAAGTTGGTAATGGTATAAAGCTGGGTCCCAGAAGTGTCTAATTTGACTTTCACTCTTAAAAAACATCAGCTTTGACCACATGGGATGTTCCTTGCACTTAGAAAATATCACTGACTGTATGATTAAACAAGTCATCCCTGATCATAGGACTTAGAATTGCATCTGAAGTAACATATTTATATCTAAGAGGCGGTAGCTTGGACTAGAGAGTGCCTTTCATTTGCTAATGCATAGTTCTTTACCTTTTCTGATTTGCAGTCCTTTAAATAAACTAGTGGCAGCATACACATCTGTACAGGGAATCTTGGCCCAGATACCCAGCTTGCTTCTCTTTGTCCTTGCCACATGTCCTGAGCAGCTCAGGAACCATAGGATATCATAGGATCATCTAAGTTGCAGTCTCTTTCTCATAGATTTCCTTGGTCGATGAGTTGAAGACTTGGTGCTTGTTGAAGATTCAGAATCTGGAGCTCAAGCTTTCTGGAGATTCCAGGTCATCAAGACCAAAATCAACTTTGTCCACTTGTGAGTCTCTCACTGAGACCCTGGATACTGACAACAACCCCCACAGTGCCAAGGACTGTAAAGCCAACCAGCCTGTGCTGCAGTCAGAGGGCTCCCACCAGCATTCCTATATAACGCTTCCAAGTAGCCTCTTGGAAGATGGGGGAAGGAGCAGAGTCCAGATTCCAGAACAGAGCTTTGGGCAACACTTTTCCATTAAACAAGATGGTGCATCGGGTACAACCATGCCAGGTACTTAGATGTCGTATTCATTCAAGGGCAAGCTAATTAACTGATGGATACTTGTTTTAATATCACATTAATTAATTCTGGCTGTGTGCTTTCCCCCACCTGTATACCTAATATTTTGGGATTCGAATACACTTTCAAGGCGGACATTTGGAATATTTCAAGACGTGGCTAGGTGGAATTTCACTGGCTCTTCCTGATACTTCCTCTATGTTTTTGAAGCCAAGTCCTTTGATGCTCTGAATAACTCTCTTTTCTAAAATTTCTCCAGCTTCCCAGTCAGAAATGCTCCCACCCTGTTGACTCTCAGGAAAGTGGGCTTGTGCAGATTATTCAATCATAGAATGGCTTGAGCTGGAAGGGACCCTAAAGGTCATCTAGTTCCAAATCCCCTGCCATGGACAGGGACACCTTTGACTAGACCAGGTTGCTCAGAGCCCCATCCAACCTGGCCTGGCACACTTCTGAGGATGGGGCATCCACAGATTCTCTGGGCAACCTGTCCCAGTGCCTCACCACCCTCACAGTGAATATTTGTATCCTTTGACTGTTGTGTGTAGACCCATAGCCACAATGCAGCGCCTACCTGCCTGAGTCAGCTTTTCTCTTTTAATGACTCTTTATTACATCACCTGACTGTGAAGATGTGATAAACTGATATAAGCCTGTACAATGTGCACACCACATGGTACACAGGAAAACTGCATCGTTCATCAAACGATGAGGACTTCTGAATGCTAAAATAAATGCCCAGAGCTTTTCTTAATATATTGTCTATATTTTGTTCCTTAGGTACAGAGCAACAGTCCATGGCTGGTGGGCCAGTGTCGTCTTCTGCCCCTGCTCAAGATGTCAGGCCAAAGGACAAAGCTGTTAGTGCCAGCACGTTCCACAGGTTCCAGCAGGAGCTGCCCTCCTCCGAGCTTTTGGGCTCCAAATTAAGACATGTTAAGGTTCAAGCTGCTTTGCAGCCATTGACTGAACCTGCAAAGACTGAATTGCAGAGTGGTTACTTCATCGACAAAGGGACTCAGACAAAGAAGTCCAGCAGAAGTGGGCAGTCCAGGCACAAAGCTCTGCACCACTCTGGGATGCACCAGAGCCAGGAGCAGCAGCCCTCTGCTCTGCCTTCGGGACAGCCACCTGCCCCTCCCCTCAGAGACACCTCCCAGGCCCTGGAGATAACACAGTACTTCTTCGAGGCTGTTTCCACACAGATGGAGAAGTGGTATGAGCGGAAGATAGAAGAAGCCCGGTGCCAAGCAAACCAGAGAGCGCAACAGGACAAAGCTGTGCTCAAGGAGCACATTAAATGCTTAGAAGAGGAGCTCAGCAAATTAAGGACTAAGATGCAGAAAGAGAGCTAGCAGCTGCTCAGCAACAGCACTCATCTTGGAACCTGCTGTATGGGAATCTGGAGTACTGACAGATATTTGTAGTGCCTGTTACATCCAAACAAAACACTTTTTCAGGAGTAGAAGTAACTTTGGAAACTCCATAACTGAGGAGAATTCATATGCAGACCATACTGATAACAAGATGCTGCAGATTAGATCCTTTCTTGTTATTTCCAAGAGTCTCTTAATATTGCACTCTCAGTTTCCAGATGCTGCTTGAAAATAAACTGCATTAGCAACCAAATCTGCTTTCTGAAAAGGGAATTCCCGTATTTCCACACAGGTCATGTGTGGCTAGAGGGTTCCACTGTATGCTACATGTAAACATGTGGTGATACCAGTACTGAAATAAATCCAGGATGTTTGAGAACTTTTGACAGAATTCCTTAGTGATGAAGGGCTATTGATACTATTTTAGATACTCTCCAGGGCCCCTCTCTGGTCAGTGGAGAGAACCTACAGAACCCACTCCAATTACAAGCCCAGGTAGGTGACAAATGCAGCTTCCAGCTGGAAAAGGGCAGGCAACCATGGATGGAAATGTAAGGCAACTCATCCCATTATGGTCAGGGGCTTCGGCTGCCATATTGCTTTTCTCTTGATTTTATGTTATTTAAACAAATGCTAAATCAGATTTGCATTTTTTAATGGTGTCCTGGCTGTAGAGCTCCTTGTGGTTACACAATTGGTGGGGCTGTACTCCTGTAATCTGACTGAGAAGTTTTGTTTAGGGCATAGATGGCAAATATTTTACTGTTAGATATAATTTTTATATACATCTCTTTTCCTTCACACAGCAAATGTCTCAATTCTCTACTATGGAGGAAGTTTGCAAAAGTCTTTTATTTAAAAAAGTGGAAGCTTGGTTCCCTGCACTCAAATACTTCTTTTACTGCAGTCAGAATTTTCTCCCAGACCTCTTGTCCAGACTGCCTACTTTTGTTCCTCTGAATGATTCCTCTGTTTTCTTCCTTGTATCTCTAAAAAGGAGACTAGGCCCCGGTGAGTGTGCAGGTCTTAGGACAAAGTCTCACAAAACAGAACAACATTTTAATGGTTTTATCTATATGCTTTGTTATACAACCAAAACTTACACTGACCAAGGTTGTTCATGCTGAGACTCCAGATGATCTAGGAGGCAATGTAACTCATTGCATCTGCACCCCTTTAAGGTTTCCTCCTTGTACCTCTAAGAAAGCTCCATCAGATTCTGTTAGAAAAGTAAGTTTACTTACCAGATCCTGATAGAACAATTGTTCAAACTCAGTTCAAACACAGCATGGTAGTGTTATGCCAAGGAGAAAAATATTTTTGTACTGAGGAGCCCTAAAATCCATATAAAACACTTTACAACATTGAAAACACCACTGACTAATTAGTAATTAAGCTTTTGTCTTCTTAGCAGATGTATAAAGAAGGTTGTATCATATACTATTTTTTAAAGTCCCTATTAATGCACTATCAAGACAAATGTATCTGCAGCTATGGAAATATGTTTTATTGCTCTGACTTCTGTAGTCTAATATAGACACTTTCTTATGTTTACTGTTTTGTTTAAGCTACTGTAGGAATGCAGAAGCATGCTGTTGAAGTTTTGTACCACCTGGATAAAGTTAATGCTTTGCCAAGCAATTAAAGTAAGTGTTGCTCAGAAATCCATGGCATAGCGTTTTCTAGCCAGGGAAAACTGACAGAATCCCCTCACTTCGCTCAGAAGGGGGAGCTGAAAACTGGACTTGGGCTTCTAAGCTTTTTGTTTGTGGCTGTGAAGCATGAAAACAGTCTGCCATCAGTCCCGAGGGAGGCTGCAGGGAGTGAGTGGAGTTTGGTAGCTGGTGCAGGCACCCATCATTTCAGAATTCCTGGTGCAGGGCTGAGCTGTGCAGATGATCACACATGAGCGCAAGGGAGAGTCCCTGGCTGCAGCTCATCTATTTCACATACAGACCACACTACCACTGTCATATGTCCAAGTGATGTAAGTAAATCTAAGTAACTGAAGGCAGCAACCTGGCTGCTGGTTACTGGTATTAGAGGTTCTCTGAAGCCCATGAGTGTATGGTAATAGAAGGGGAGGCATTTTCTCATAATTCCTTTCTCCACCCCTCCCTCCTTCGAAACTATGAAGGACTTTGCAAAATTACCTGTAAGATGTACTTTTCTCTGCAGGACATACTTGGTAAATTTACTTACCCTCACAGACTATACTTGGACTCCTAAAGGCTTCTGGCAGGCAACTTTCCCCTGACAAGCACACAGGGCAGTGGAGGTCACAGGCAGCAGCACTCACAGAGCATTCTGAATTGGAAGGGACCCACAAGGATCACTGAGTCCAACACTAAAGTGAATGCCCCACTGATTGAACCTGCAACTTACTGTTATTGACACCATGCTCTAAGCAACTGAGCCAATCTCAGGGTTGCTCATGGGGACAGTGGCTGTCCAGGGCACTGCCTGTCAATCCTAGTCCTGGATTACGTGCCCACAACCTAGAAACATACAAACTGGCAGTCAAAGGAGTAATGCAGGGTCAGGGCTCTGAAATGAGGTGTAATTAGGGTAAAGCCTCCTAATTAAGGAACAGAAATCCAAGCACTGGCTGAAGGGAAAGGGAAGGTTACCAACGTTGGTTACAGCTTGTTTACTCAAAAATCCTTTCTTAAGCAGCATTTCCTGCTAGCATGAAAAATCAATCCCCAGTACCCTCTCAAGTATATCCTACCAGAAAATGTTAACAAAACACATTTTTAACAAAATGTTTTTACATACGTATTTTTCACTGACTGATTGAAATTCAGGGGCTTCTGTCTATATAAACACAAACACCTGAGCAGCCTTACTCGTTGCCTGAGGCACATCACATCATAGGAAATGATTCTACAGTGACTTTCAGAAAAATAATCAGGAAAAAAGGGCATTCTTCCTTGTTTAGCAGCAGCTTTTTGAGGACCTTTTGTTTGGCTCCAGCAAGAAGCATACTTTCCTGCTCCCAACTGGGGCCTGTCACCCCTCCTGTAGCCTGGAGTACTGTCCTGTCCCTTCCCTTGTGCCAGTGGTGGCACTTACTGGATTTGCTGTGAGTCTGTCCAGCTCAGAACTCAGCAGAAAGCCACCTTGGCAGGGCAGGGCTGGGCTGGCTCCCTAAGGGAACTATAATAGCAGAGTGAGAGAGGGAGAAGTCCTGCATGTCTTGGAACCACAGCATAAACACTCTGCACAGTACTGGATAGTCAGGTATCTCTACTGCTGCCTCTCCAGTTATGTGGAGAAAACCTCAGGCACATCTACGTGTTCTTAAATTATAGGGGGGGGGAGGGAAAGGCAGCTGAAGGAAAGTGAGAACAGTTGCAAGCTAACAAAACTGCAGTACTGTAACATTTAGAAAATCAAACCTCAACATTTGCAGTCAGTATTTTCTAGCTGTAATGCTACTTTGTATTGACTTCTAAATGCTCGCTTGAAGGTACTTCCTGATGACTTGGTCATAACCATCTCTGGGGCTAAAATACCTCACTTTCATATATAAAGACTTGCCCTTTGAAGTTTCATTCAGCTACTACTGAAAATCAACATCAACATAAAAAAACATTTTCTTCAAAGTTTTATCATGTTTATTTGTTTTGGGCCCGTTTATCTCAAATGCTTTTTTCATCAGAAATTTTGGTAAAGATCCTTGGCACAGTACAAGAAGAGCTGTTAGCACTGTCAATGTTGCCACCTACAGCTGTCACAGTAAAAAAATAGACAAAAAATCTGGTTTATATTTATTTTCCATGTCACTGGTGTAACACTGCTCTTGTAAATTTTTGATGCTTTCTGCTTTTCCCACAGCACATGCTACATCATCCATTCAGTTCTTGGGAAGGTAACCAAACCAAGAAGGGACTGGGGAAGGGGAAAAACCAAACAACATCCCCCCTGTGGTAGACTCCCTCTTCAAACATTACCAGGTTGCCAGCAAAAGCTGCCACTATAACACCATTGTGGAAAAAACACTACGCTTGTTTGCAGCAGATGAAAGTCCAACTGTCAACAAAATTAATATCAGGATTTTGCCAGCTTAAGTGTTCTCTGAAGTTCCTGAAGTTGCATATTGCCTTGAGTAATCATCATCCTGATTGCATCCTGTAAAGCAAAATGGAATCTACTGAACTGAACATCCGTACACAGCACAGGTCTTACACAACCATGCAGATTTTTAAAGCATTAAAATACATACAGTTCTTACCAGCACTACTGTCATCTATTTCTTTGGACGAAGTAACACTATAGTCACGGAGCTGGTTCAAAAACAGGTGACTAAATGAATTAGTTTTTCTCAGTTCCTAATGATGCGCTTGGTCCTGGCTTTGCTTTAAAACTGTTTTTAATGGGATTCAAACTCCTAAAAATGTTTTCTTTATGTTTCTGTCTACCACCTCAGCACATGGCTTTATGGAGACAGGGCTTTTGCAGGGTGCTCAACATTATTATGTATTTACTCTAAGGCTTTGTCTGAATAGTTCAGACACAAACTCCTCGGGCCCTGGCTAGGAAAGGAACACACAAGAAAGCAAAGGACTGGAGAACTCCAAGAAATATCAAGGTTTCTGCATTTCCTACTTGTTTTATACCCCAAACCATCCAATTCGACTGCATTCTGCTTGAATATAGCTGAAATTAAAGATTAAAAAATAGAAAACTTAGCCATTAGTAAGTTTATGTTAGTTACCATATAATTCAATACAATTTTCCTGATCTGTGCCTGGAGGAAGCAGGGTGTGCGGGGGGGGGTATAATATTTAGAGACGCCGGATTATTTCCTCGCATAAATGAGAAAGCAGTAGCAGGGCCCTTCTCGTCTGGAAGCAGCACCCACGAGCAGCAGGGCCGGGCTCCCGAGCCTCACCTCGTCCGTGGCGCCCTTGTTTCTCTCGAACTCCCCCCTGGCCCAGTCCTTCAGGTAGCGGCGGTCCTGCTCGGCGGGCACCTCCCGGATGGCCCGCAGGACCCTGCGGTACAGCTGCAGCACCTGCTGCCGCCTCACGAACTGCGGGGGACACGGAGCTCTGCCCGCTGCCCCGGCCGCGCCTCCAGGGGCGCGCGGCCCGGCACAGACCCCCCCGCCGCCCGCCCGCAGAGGCGCAGCTCGCCCGAGCCCCGCCGCGGGACACGGCCACCCCCGGGGGGGGACACACATACGGCCACCCCCGGGGACACACACACACACA
>VWZF01007160.1:538110-632055 GCA_013396755.1 Sclerurus mexicanus | reverse complement strand
ACACCGCCCCGCCCTCCCCCGGCCACGGGGCCGCCCAGCCCGGCGCGGGGGGCGGGCCCGCCCGCCGCCATTGCCGCGGCCGTGAGGGGAGCGCGGGTACGAGGAGCGACAAAGCCCTTCTTATTGGCACGGACGGCACAAGATGCATGGCCTTGGCAGCAGAGTCGCGTCCGTGCTCTAAGACAGCGGGTTTAGGAAACGTCCTCGGTGCCTGCCTCGGGCAGAGGGGCGGACTTCACAGTGCAAACTGATCATGCCATGCCCCGATCCCCGCGCTGAACTCCCTGGCAGAACCCGGCAACTGCTAAACAGGGTGTGTTACACTGCAGGGTGTTTTCAAGTGTTCAAGCACTTATTTTTTTTTTGGTTGTTTAAAACCACCCGCTTTCCCCTGCTCCCGGAGGCACCCACCACCCGGGTGAATCCTTTTTGGCCTTCCCAGAAGCAACACTGGTTCTTCTTAGAGAGCGGCAGGAATAATTTTACCTCTGTGGATATTACAAATACTTCTTGTTTCTTTTTTATAGGCAATAAGTTATTACAAGAGATGCCAAGGAAAGTTTTACATGATCTGTAGGACCAGCGGGAGGCAGTCCCACCACTGCACAGCTGCCCTGTGAGGGGCACGGGAGAACACACCTAAGGCATGTTGTCCTGTGCAGTCCGACTGCCCCAGGGCAGCTCCTGCAGGTTAATCCTCATGGGAAGGGGCCTTGTGACCTCCCCCCCGACACGCTGTTCCACGTATTTCAATGGTGCGGCAGCAGCCGGGTCCTGGCTTTGCCTACAAAGTGTCCGAGGCGGTCACCAGTTCAAACCACTGCCGGAGCGCGTCGCTCAGAGTTTCTGGGAGCGCGTTCACGTCCCTAAGGATCATGTAGAACGGGAACGGGAATTCTTCCATGTAAGATCTGATTTCAGGCAATTCTCCAGGTCCTTTGAATATAGGTACTTTAATGTCCAAAATGGAATCCTGTAAAAAAGTATTTATGTTACTAATAAATGGCATGCATCTTTTATGGCCAGCTGATACAATGTATCTTATTTTCCAAATACAATTCCTCCCGTGAGATTAAAAAATAAAATACTTCTGAGATTACAAACTGTAATTTTTCAATGCTAAATCAGATCAAAACACAAAGTAGTTGAATACTTTTGCCCTTTTAGATAAAGTGCTCTAATCCATGAATTACAGGCTAGAAGAGACTAAGATTAGTCTCTTCTGTGATACCAGGTTCCATAAATACTGTCTTTACTGTTAGCACTTTAGTTTTATGTATTTGATGCCTTTTTGACAGTCGGCTGTAAGCTCCTTAGGGCTGAGTTCAACTTGCATTTCTGCAGTGCTCTAATACAAGATTCTTTAGCAACTTACTTCATAATATTTCAACAAATACTACAAAGACAAAAATCAGATTAAACTCCAGCTGTGCTTCTTGCAAAGTAACTTCTTAGTTGCTCAGTGTAGCAGCTCAGAAAATTAATGAAGCTTACGAGAAAACAATTCTTTCCCCCAGAAAAAATGCTTCTGAAAAATAGCCAGAATTTTTGTTTGATATTACAGCCAACCTTCATCAGAACTTATAACAGTCCATCAGCATGAGAACTGATAATTTCTCAACAATAAATACAGCAGATGAGTTTTGTATGGAAAAACAGAGGAAGAAAACATGAACTACAAAATTAATCTTCACCACGTAATTCAAAGTAAGGCTTAAGTTTGCTCACTTACTGCACTCAAGAGTTCTCATGAAAAGCTCCCAGGTATTTTAGCTTCCCAGCCAAGGATATATAACAGTTTTCTTCCCCAGCTACCAGATACAGAACTCAACTTTCCCAATTCAGGCACTAAATAACTCTCACATACTCCTTTCTGTCTGTGCTTAATCTCATATTGGCTCCAGCTGTCATGGCAAATGGAGACTGCTGTCAGAAATTATCAAGCTCAATCAGAACTGAGATGGAACAAAGCATCTCTCAGATTCCAAATCTGTCAGCCTGCCAGCTACTTCCCTGGTGGCCAAGATCTACAACCATTACATTTGAAGATGGGAGCTCTCACTTAGCCTTTCTGTGGCATGGAAGCTGAGGGGTTTTTAAGTACAAAAGAGGGTAAGAAGCACAATAGGAAGAAATCGTAGATCTGACAGAGACGTGAAGAAGTGAAATTGGGCTAAATATCTCTGACCTCTCCAAAAGATAAGGTAGCTGTATGGCTCTACAAAAGACAGGAAAAAGATTTGTATCGGCTTCTCATTCACTGCAGTTGAATACTTCCCCCTTGTTCCCTTACTTACCCGGGAATTAGGATTGTCCAACACTACGAAAATAACAAAGATATTGGCATTCTGAGCTGCTTGAACTGCTGCTGTCACTCGTTCCTTGCCTTCCAAGAAAAGGCCTCTTCCATCAGATACGATCAAAAGCAGCTGCGCTGTTTCTGAGCACAAAGAACATTTAAAATTCCACTAAGTTAAGAGTGACTCATTCAAAAACCAAAAACCCCTATTTTGTTGTTTGCCCCGTGGGTATAATTGAAAAAGGAGTATTCCTAAGGAAATGAAGTCTATCAAATAGAATTCTGTGCCTTAATGTTAAGCTGCAGTTAACAGTGGGTCAAGAAAGAAAGTACTGGGTGACAGCATTGACAACAATGGAGGGAGGGGAACTCACCATCCATCAGTAATATAACCTAGGATGAAATGCATGGAAAATACCGAACTGACTTAGTCATGGCCTTGCCTTTCATGCCTGGTAAGTGCCCAGGAGTTAAATATACTAGAGTCCAGACACTAGTTCAGTAGAGCACCAGCTGCTGCAGCGAAACAGAGCCCAACTCTGTTCCTCCTTGAAGCAGGTACCTGCGGGGTTCATCTGTATTAGCATTTCACCTTGGACTAAGATGGGGCTTTTGAAACATTACCCTGTTGTCACCACTTTAACAGGCTTGGCTTCCATCAGAAAACAATCCTGGACTGCGCAAAATGGGTGATTTTTGGGGGAAAGTAAATCACAAGATTTGTTCCAAAGGCACAGCCAAGGCAGTCCAACCACTACAGGGCATTCAGTCCCTGGGACCAAACTAGAGCTAGTGTGAGGTAAGCCTCCTGAAGCACCATACACAGCACTGATGCTGAGTTCCACAGCACCAACCATTTCATGGAGACACGTTATTTGACCCAAGTTGCCTCCAGAGTCAGATATACATCCCTCTAAAAGTACATTCTAAGTTAGGGATCTATCATCTTTTAACCACATGGGAAATCACACTGCAGAACACACTTCTGCAGACAGGCCCCAAATATGACAGGGCTTTGTCATTTTACAGAAAGGAGTGATGGATCCTGCTGCCTTTTCTCTTGCTAGCTCCCCAGTTCTAGGGAGCTGATTGTTGCTGCATGTCAGCCTAGTTCAACAGGACTGGATGCTGCTCCCTTTCTGAATATTCATACAGCCTGGTCACCCAATGGCAAAGCAGCTGCTAATTTTAAATCCCAGACTGTCCATTTCTTAGAGTACTTTAACAACAAGAACTTATGAAATATATGGGTACCTCTGTGACAAGATTTAACTATCACAAAGCAATCTCTTCGACTAACTATGGGTCAGATGTAAGGCAAGCAGTCTTCCAGCTTTTCTAGGAAATTTAAGCAGCCCACGATCTAAACTTGCAGCACAGTGAAGGGCAGGCAGGAGGCAAACTCCCTGCTCAGAACTGTGTGCTTCTGGATGCTTACAGTACTGAAGCTCTCAAGCAAGAGCGGAAGTGTCTGGAGAGTCAGGGTGCCCAGGAAGCTAGACAGTGCTCTAAGCTGTCAGTGTCCAAGACTTAAACATGGTATGGAGACATGAGGTAAAGGGAAGCAACTAAGGTGTGCCTTTTTAAAAAGCCTTAAACAAAATTTTAGCATATTACTGACAAATACGAAGTAGGTGTCTTTAGGGTTTTAAGCTAAATTTCAACCAAACACTCCTTTTGACAAAGCAAACCCCAAAGCAAGTCATGTTTCAGTGCTAGGAGTCATCCTGGCAGGATCCTACTTCGGGACTGTAATGAGCATTCTGCTGCCACAGCAACAAGCATAGTAACAGAAAAAAGCTCACCTGGATTAATACTTTGAGACAACTGCTGTGCTGCAGCAAACATATTTGCTGATGATTCTAGAAACTGCAGAGGAAAAAGGTAAGATTAAGTTATAATAAAAAAAATAAACTTAATAACGAAAACATTTTTAAAGAACACATTTCTTTATTTTAAATGCCAAGATAGTCTGACCACCCAACACAGACACAGTCCTTGGCACTTTCCTGTATTAACTCCTGTTTCAAATTAAATAATCTTCAGAGAAGCCTTTGAACTGGACTTAAATTTTTTCCAATGTTAATAAAGCCATTGAAACAACACATTGCTAAAGCAGTTAACGGCATAATCAAAAATATACATCTTACTTCCAGGTTGAACTTCTTTGTTTTCAACTTGAAACAGAAGTATCTAATTTCATAATCCCCATTAAAATTAAGAACATCAACAATCAAATCCTCCCAATTTTGGTTTATAAAATTGCCATTGAGCTATTTGGGTCTCTTCTGTTTCCATTTAATATTAACAGAAGATCTTATTTGAGTCCAGACAGGCAAGACTGCAAAAACCTTCCTAAAAGAAGAAAACTTTGAAGCTGTCTGGGAAATATTAGTATAGAAAGTTATTTTCTGCAGGAATCAGTCAACTCTGACAAACTTAAAGCTCTTCCTCCAACACCTGCAGTGGAATCCATGCCATGAAAACCTCCTAAAGTCTCACAAACTTTGACAGCATGTGGCACTGGGGTACTCAATAGCTTGTACCCAAAATACCGTTTAAGACCCAATACAGAGAAAGATGAATGCTTAAAAGAGAAAACACTCTTCCTATTACAAAATTATGACCATTGTATCTCTTTGTTATCTCAAATATAAACACCTAGTAAATGTTACAAAGTGATCATGAAGCTGCTGATACCATATCTGGAAAAGACAGAGAAACCTGTTGCTCTAGAAGCATTCTTGTGTACCTGGGCTATTTTTGTTTTCTTCTGCTGAAATTTGCAAAGACGCAATATCCGTGTCCCTGACTGGTCACTAAACTGCTCGTGGAATGGGTGCAGCAGCTGTACAGTCTCTCCAAAGCTTTAGGAAAGAAGAAAAAATTACAGCTCGAAACTGATATTTACATTCTCCTCTGAAATCTTTGAGAAAAGTCAGTATTTCAAATAAACTCACCTACACACAGCAATTTGTCCCACTTCTAGAAGAGTCAGTGCATTTCCAATAACTGCCAGGGATTCATATGCAAGCTGTTAAAGAAAAAAAACAACTTAGTATTAAATATGAAGACTGTTACTGAAATTACTTTTCATGATCTAGAAAAATAAATGAAGACACTGCCTATCTTTTTGCCTATTACAGTGATGGGTAACTATATTTTCCTTTATTTACATGGAAATGCATCTTTTTAATAAATAAAAGCCCTAGAACAAGTGAGCTATGATGAATGAATATTTAACGCTCCAATGGACTGCATGGCTAAGCAAGTTTCAGCCTTTTGTAGGCTACAAGAAGTAATTTTCCAGTGGATATGTACACCTCTGTCTAACAAATTTAACATCTCTCTCATCCTTTCAGCTAGTTTTCACTGATCTTTCAGTAATGAATTTCTCAGGCATAAAGTGGCAAGCATTCAAGCATGTGGGCCAGAAAAATAGCTGTTCTGGAATTATCAGTCAAACTTTCCAGCAGGCACCAGCCCTAAATGAAACAAGTGAGCAACTGACATACTTATCAACAACAGGTAGTTTCTTCATGCTTCTTCCTAGGTCTTATTTTACCTGTTTAGAGTGATTGTCAATCATACTAGAGGAATCATCAATAGCCAAGCAAATCTGGTACTGTCGTTTACTGGGCTTGGTCCTTCGTAGCCAGATCTTGTCTTTTCGGAACTGACTGGCAATATATGGGATCACTTTGCGCATGTTCAGCCTCTTCCCTGTTCTGTAGTCTCCTCTGAAAGGTAAGCAAAAAGACACGGTGACAGGAATTATCAGCAAATATCTCATTCTGGAAAATCCTGACCTATGTAGCATATGAACCAAAATATATTTTTTTTGGTAAAATACAATAAACGCCAAATTAATAGTTTTAATATTCATATCTAGCTATAGATAAAAATATATCACGTTTTCAATGTAAGATAGATGTTTAGTGTTTTTAAAAGAAATTTATATCTGGGTGCCTAAAAATGGAAGGCAGACCTTGAATTTAGATTCCTCCAATTTGAAACAAGTCTAGATCTCAGAAAAAATTACTTAGCGTTAAAAACAACATAAAGTGTTTTGATATTTAACAAAATCTTTGACTGAACGCCAAATGGTTAAGTTGATTTGATCACCTGTTGCAGGGGGAAAAAAAAGTAGGAAGCGTTGTCTTCAGAATGGGTGTCTACTACTATATCACATTTGCATTTCATAAAACAACTTGCTGTTCCCTTACAAAAGGAAGTTAAATGCATTTGAATAGGAATAATTACTATAAAGCAAGAATAACATAAAGCTGCAGTCTTACAGAGGTTAAAGCTCCCCCAAACCGGGAGTTTCAAGACACTAGAAGCCTCAGAAAGACTCAACTTACTTCAGTTTGGCTGCCTGAGTGGGTTCCAGTATGAGTCGCAGCTGTTCACAAAGCTGCTGTGATAGAGGAGCTGTCAGTACCAAATACCTCTGCCACAACTGTGCTGCTTCCTTCTCCTAAAACATCACACAAAGAAATAAAAGTGAATTATAAAAAACCCAAAAAAGTTGTGAAGCTCTGTCTGAAAAAGGAAAACAAACCTCAGTGTAGGGAGGGAAAGGCAGTAAACAGACAGCTACCAGCTAAAACTGAGAATGTCTCGTAGGATAGTCTGCGTTCAACTTAGGATGCTCCTGGCTGCTGCAAAGCTGCAACGTGCAATGACCTTTTCTCTAGGGCTGCAAAAAGCAACTTTGGCATTGCTGTTGATACAAGAAGATCTTGTAACAGCCAGGTGCTGATAGCTGGTATTACAGAAAGGCAAGCTGTGAAGTCCTCTAGGTTCTCTATTGACCATCAAAAATTTAATTAAAATTCAGCAAAATTCTTTAGCCTCTACGCTGGCAATTACATTCAAGAACTAATTCCAAAGATGGTTCACAATTCATGACTAGGACAGTAGAGCAAGTATCATATTCTATTTTTGATGTTAGCTCTAACTCCACCACTGCAACTGAAGGAGACAGCTTCTCTATCATCACTTTTTGGATGTGGTATGTCCAGCATTTAATTGCAGATGACAACTCAAAATGGAAGAAACTTGACAGGATTGAGAAAAATGTTTTAGTTATGTAAGTTTCAGAAATCATTATCAACGGAGTAACTTCCTGCACATAACACATTCAAAACAAGATCTGAAACATCATCCTGCTTTAAGAATAATGTATTTCTTTCACAGAAGAAGTTAAACATAGTAACAAAAATAGCATCCAAATCATGTGATTTTGAGTATTTAGACTGCAGCCTGCTTGGCTTCCTCAATGTTTTAGCAGTAAAACAAGATGAAATACTGCAATGAAGGATTTTTATGACAGTTTTATATTAAAATGAGGCCACAAACCTCCTCTGGAGTTCCAGGCTGCTGTGTCTGCCAAGCTTCCAATTGCCTTTCAAGCTCCTTTCTTAGCTCTTCAGGATCTCTAATTATGTGCTAGAAGTGGAGTTATGAGATTTATGAGACAAAAATAAGTTTACACATCTGATGATCCCCAAAGTATAGTAAACTATAAAAAAGTATAAATGCACTGTTCTTATTCTTTTAGACACAAAAATACCTGAAAAAACCCACTTAAATGAAGATTCTAAATCTCCATTTTTTTTAATAGCTTCCATGTACAGGAAGGATACATACCTCCCCACAAATATCTCCACACGTGACATAATCAACATCAAAAAAAACCTAGGAACATCTATGATACCAACACTGAATATAATAAAATACGGGGCTTCAAGATAAATCAGTGAAATTATCTTGACAAACACCAGCTTTAGTAACAACTTAATGGAGATCAAACTATTGAACACTATCTATATAGTATGTTTCAAAATATATCACAGTTCGCTTACAGATTTTTAAAAGCTTCATTCAAACCACCTGAGGGATTGAACAACATCTTCCTCTTTACCTGCTTTTTACCAAGCAAATACTACTTGATAAGCCATTTCGTTAAAGGACACCCAAGCTTTACGATAGTTCTTTTACTTTCATTGTGCTTTCAGTGACAAGCTCTGCTCCTGACTTACGAAACCACAGTTTAGCCAAAGAGCAGTATATGTTCTGCATAACCTGCAGGCTTATGGATTAAGAAAAATAATGCAAACTCAATAGTCACAATAACTTCTCATTCCTCAAGATGTCCCACTGGTCACCTACTGTAGGTTTAAGGAAGAAAGAAAGAAAATACGCGGGAGGGGATTTGTTTCCTCTGCCTTTCACTGAAAAGTGAGAACCTGTACTTTCCCCCCAGGAACGTCTCTCCCCTCCGTTTGAACGGATGCTGCAAGAGCTCCCCCTCCTGTTCCATGCTTGGCATGTCAATTGGAAAAAAAAAAACCCCAAAACCCAACACAGGGATCTAACTATTCTGGCAACAGGAGAACACTCCTGCAATCAGCTGCCTTTTTCCAGAGACAACATTTGGCATTAAGATGGAAATATCCAGTATAGTGTCCTTTATGTATTACACGTAGAAACAGTATCGCCCTCCAAGTATGTACTCTGGACTCAGTACTATATGAACGAAAGGTCAGTACTACTAAAAAAACCTGAAAAAACAGACACTGAAAATATGTTTACTTTTTTTACTTTTACCACCAACTGCTTCTCTACCTTAGGTCTTTATGATAAAATGTGCTTTTTCACAGCCAACAGTTCACACTGGGAGACTATGAGTGTCACATAAAGCTCTAGGATTTTCTTGGTTATGATAGTATTTTTTCAATTGAGACATTCACAAAAAGCTCAAAAGATTCTACAACACTTGGAATCAGCTTTTATGAGGCAGTAATATATTGTGATGAATTAGCTGAGGTGAATTCTTTGTCCACAACAGTGTTTTAAAGTCACTGATGCTTAGCTCTCTCATAATTTTGAACCCTTCTGTTGTCTTCAGGCTACCCACCCTTGCCCACTGCTTTCCACTCTACTCAAGCATTTGATCTGCAGATTCATCTGAGCAAAGCAGTTCTTTACAGTTAGAAAAACAAAAGTTTTTTTAAAAACTGACATGGGAAGGTTCCATCCTAAGGACATGGGAGACTTATCATTTTAAAGGCATCTCTCAGCTGCATATACAACAGTTAGTTACGTGTTACTCTTCATTCTGCTATTAAATAATAGCAAGCTACTGAGTTGTCTGAAGACAAGTAATTCTAAACTTTTGCCTGAATAGAGCTCCATTAACACAGGTCAAGTAAAACCATCTGTTTCTAGGACTGTATCTGTGAGACGAGAGACTGGGTGTCGTACCTGGGGAGTGTCCATCAAAAACTGATGGGCTGTATGTATGGTCGAATCCTTGCTTCTCTCTGGCTTTTCTTCAGTCACCTTTGGTAGCTTTTCTGTGGCAGAGTCATTGACATCCTCTGAGTCAAAAGTCTGGATCTCTGGCTCCACGTCACCTGGTCCTATAGCCAACAAAACTAGTTACTTACTTTGTGGATCACACATCATACAAGAAGTAATATTGTATCTTGACTCTTTTATGAAGCATCTCACAGGGTTTGTAGTGCAGGCCAGACATAACTTTTTTAAGAAAAGCACACAAATTTTAAGACATTTAATTCTAGGAATAAGATGAATACATTTTGCAACTCACTGGAACAGATAAATATACATTTCCTGAAGGAAAATGGTTTTCTCTCTTATAACTTTATTGCTAAATGAGCAAAATAACAGTAAACAGATCCTTAACACCTGAAAATTTCATTGGTATAGTACCCTTTTTGAGCTTCATAGCCCCTTTGACAGAATGACAGGAAGTGTAAAGTCATTGAAGAACATTCAGAAAATCATAATTTTAAAAATGGCACTATTTTCTTAACTTTTATACTCTTGTTTTTTAACAGAACAGTTCTCTGCAAATCAAAAATCAACTTACAAATAAAGGAATGGACTAAGGACTTTCTTTTATTATTGTTTCTACTATACTAACACTATAACAACTAATTTTTAAAGCATTATTTTCAAGGAAAAAAAGCAAGACATTGTAGGAGATGTTTCAAAGATTCTAATTTTTGAGAACATACTATTACAGAATCATGTGGAAAAACAAATACACTGATTAGATGAACACCTGTACCATAAACCTAATGAGTCTAGCAAGAGATTTAAGTGATTACACGGGAGTGGGAGGAAAGAATGGTGGTTTGTACAAGTTGTCTCCCCTCTCTAGCCAGCCTGCGTGTTGTTTGAGAAGAAAACCATTCAAAATTCCAAGCTACAGTGTCATTTACTCAGATTCATCACAATTAAATTTTTCTGTTGCAATTGGCAAGAGATACTTTTATCTTGCTTGTTTTGCATGTGGGGGCTGTGTGGCTGACAAGTCAGACCTGTCTTCTCATCTAACAACCACTTGCATCCAATAGCCAGCTTCTATTAGCACCTTGGTTTTGTTTCATTCCCACTTAAGGAAGAAAGCAGTGAGACAGTAACAGTTTGGTGTTACATCACTGGATGTTGTTCAGACCAGCTCCTCAACTTCTTGCTAGGGTTTTTTTTTTTTTCAGAAGTTTCAGAAGTTGTTATTAAAAAAGTTGAGTTATCTGGTGCTGATGGTGATGACACTGGAATGTGTTGTTATATGCCAATTAATTAAGCAAATTGGTATTGTGTTGAACAGCAGGGAAGTGTATGCTTTTTATTTCTTCAAAGTGGTGGACAGACCATTCACTTGAAAGAAAGCAGCAAACCCTCTGTTGCTCAACTAATTTAGCAAGGCAAATGCTGGTTACTAGGCAAAAGTAAGAATACTGCTGCAGAAAAATCAAGTAAGAGTAGACATTTTAGTCTTACGAAACATCTTATGACAGATGAGTCTTATGAAACTCATCCATTACATGCAAATATAAATACCTGCATGTACATTTAAAGATCCACAACTGTGTACATTTAGAATGTTTTTAAGTTCATGTACCAGGAGGTTTAGTGGCAGTAGACTGCTTTTTTTCTGGCTTCAGCTCTTCTGTGTCTACTGCTCTGAGATCCTCGTCCTGCATTTCTGTTTCCATAGCTACATCTTCAGAATCTCCCTCTTCCTTTTCTTCGAGAGGCGCAATAGGTTTCTCTTGCTCCTTGCTAGCTACATCTGTACAAAGACAACAATACTTATTAGGGGGAAAGTGGAAGGAGAAGTATTCAAGCTACAAAAAAAATGTTGCATTCTGAAGCCACTGCATTATCAGTGTTAGTGGACTTAAGAAGAAATCTGAGCTATTGTCTGAGACTTCAGTTTTATCTTTTGCTGTGCTATCAGTGAGCTCTTGCCCTGAAAACCTGATCAACTGAAGTAAGATTTGGAGAGAACAGATTTTAAACAGTTTATTAGGCTAAAATCCATTTTATGAGTCAATTCAGTATTTTCAAAAATGTTGTTAGTTTGAATCTGACTGCCAAAGAGTAGCATTTTTCGTAGTGAATTGGTGCTGCACCTTTAAACAAAGCACAGATTGTTAAACCTAACTTTAAAAAGCAAACAGGGGAAATGACAACAAATCAGAGTGTTTCAGGATTTGATTCTGCAGTAACTCTTTACACCCCAAAATGCCACCATACCATATGTCTGTGCATCATAGGATTCAGAGCCTTGTTTAACATGTTCAAATGCATCAGCCTCCTCCACATTTTGTTTAGGCTGAGTTGTGTCCTGCTTTGCTTCACTGCTGGATTCTATGGTTCTCAGTCGCTTGTGGATATGTTCATTGTGATCTCCCATTGAGCGCTCATTGTCTGCCTGGCCGGGCTTCCTCTTGAAACTCTGAAAAAGAGCAAATTAACATCATGAACTTCAAGTGAGGTGTAACCCAACACTAATGAGAATGGTGTTCCAACAGGAAGAAAGTGAGTCCTGCCTATTGGCTGGTTAATATTAAGACATTTAAATAAAAAATTTAGAAAAATTAAAAAGATAAGAACCTGTGTATTTTTTCTGCTTTGCTTCTGAGAAGCCATCCGGGCCATGCGTGTGGATTCATGGCCTTCTGACTGATTTGCACTTGAAGCTCCAGTTCCGCTTTCCTGAAAGAAAAAAAAATAAATAAATTCGACTGTAACTGAAAATACCAACTACAGTAAACAAATTTCAGAAGTTAAACTGCAATGTTCTGCTATGTTCCGTTGTGAATGACAGATGGCTCAAGTAAGTATTATTCTTAAGAACAGACAAGCCAGTTCTGAAACTCAACAATTACCCTAAACTTGCCTTTATTGCTGTGAAAACTCAGGGTATCTACACGGTCTTCATTTTTTTTTTCAGTGAATTTGTAATTGCTGTAAAATGAATCTTATACACAGCTCTTAAAAATTATGGCAGCAGTTCCTTGATTGTAACTCAAAAATGTATTCACAAATTTAGCTTTTTAAACTCAGACACTTCCATGTAATTTACCTCTTTAGACTGGTCTCTTTCTGAAGCCTCTCCAGCCAGTTCAACAGCACTGTCACTCTGCAGGTTTTCTTGCCCAGTCTGCCCTTGTGTTTCATGTTCCATTCTTTCGTCAGCCTCAGGAATCTGTTCATCTGGATTATCTTTAGCATCTTCTTCCTGAAATAATGATTATTTTAACATTCTTAAAAACATCGTGAACTGGGCATTATTGGAAGGCATTTAAAGAAGAATGCAGTCATCAGGCACAATCAGGACAGGTTCACAAAGGAAAGTCCTATTTAACTAATTTGATATCATTCTTTGATGAGGTCACCAGCCTAGTGGATGAAGGGCAAGCAGTGGATGTAGTTTTTCTGGGTTTTTAGTAATGCTTTTGATACTGTCCACCAAGGCATCCTTTTGGGTAACTTGTCCAGCTATGGGACGACTGGATTCAGTGTGCTGGGTGAATGGCAGGGCTCAAAGGGTTGCAGTGAATGGGGCTGCATCTGGCTGGTGACAGTCACGAGTGCTGTTCCTCAGGGTTCAGCTCTAGGACTAAGTCCTGTTCAGTATATTTATCAGTGATCTGGATAAAGGAGTTGAAAGCACTGTTAGCAAGTTTACCAACTATACAAACTGGGAGGTGCTGTTGACTCTCTTGAAGGGCAAGAGGCCTTGCAGAGAGATCTAAGCAAATTGGGACACTGGGTTATGATTAATGGGATGAAATTTAAGGATTCTGAACCTAGGATGGAATAATGCTGGGCACAACTGGGACAGGAACAGCTGGAGAGCAACCCTGCAGAAAGGGATCTGGGGATGCTGCCCAAGACCAGGCATAATGTGAGTGAGCAGTGAACCCTGGCAGCCCAGAGGGTAATCTCCATCCTGGGGGCACATCCAACACAGCAACATCAGGTGGTCAAAAGAGGATATTGTCCTGCTCTATTCAGCACTGGTGCAGCCTCACGTTAAGCACTGTATGCAGTTCTGGGCCCCACAATTTAAAAAAGATGTGAAGGTCCTTTAATGTGTCCAGAGGACTGCAACAAAGCTGGTGCCAGGGCTGGAAGCAATGTCCTATGAGAAACGGCTAAGGACTTTAGGCTCGTCTAGTTTGGAGAGAAGGAGGCTGAGGAGCAACCTTACTGCTCTCTACAGCTTCCTGAAGGGGCATGGAGAAAGAGGTGCTGATGTCTGCTCCCTGGTACCCAGTGATGGGATGCATGGGAATGTTAATTAGGGCATTAGGAAGCATTTCTTTACCAAGAGAGGTCAAACGCTAGACCAGGCTTCCTAGAGAGTTGTTCGACGCCCCAAAGCTGTCAGTGTTTAAGATGCATTTGGACAATGTACTTAATAATATGCTTGAATTTTTGGTCAGCACTGGTGGTCAGGCAGTTGGACTAGATGATCACTGTAGGTCCCTTGCAACTGAAATAGTCTATTCTGTTCTAACACAAGGCCAAGGAGGTAAGTAGGAAGACAGGTAGCAGAAATACATGTTTGAGTAAGCACAGCTCTTATCTTGGTGAAGACTCTCACTAACATTGCATCTACATAATGTCAAATTTGTTTCAGAGCATCACAGAACACCATCCATTTCTTAAGTCTTGTATAAGGTAACTAAAACAACAACAACAACAAAAAAGAAAATCAGACTTTTATTTATTAGTCTCTACCTGAGGTTGAAGGCCTTGGTCACCAGCAGGGATTCCCTTATCTTCAGTAGATTCATTTTTGTTCTCGTCAGGTGGCTGTGACTCTTCCGCCTCTTCTTCTTCTGCATCCTCGGTGTTCTCTGCATTTTCTTCTTGATCATGAGCATCTTTGTCCCCCTCATCTTCCCTCTCCTCTTTATCTTCAGAAATGCCTTCTTCAGCTGCTTCTGCATCTTGATCACCTCTTTCTGTCTCACCAGCATCCTCTTCATTCTGTTCTTCTGTCTTCTCTGCCTCATTTAAATCCACAGGTTTCTCATCTATTTCAAAGTCATTCTCTTCTGGATTAAAAAAAAATCACAAAGGTGTATAAAAATTTCACTGCAGACAGTGAATATTACAGATATTTTGACTAAAACTGCCCAGCCTATTAAAAAAATAAATTTTAAAATACTGAGAGTTCTATACACAGAATCTATTTTCTATCACAAGATGATTCCTTTAAGTTAAAATAGGTTTCTAACTAACAATACAGCAGGATGAATTCCTATTGATTTCCTTTAACCTAGTATTTCTGAGGACTGGTTGATTTAAGAGTACAAATACTTGTAAGTACAACAGAAAGAAAAAACAAAAGCACAAAAGCAACTTGACAATTATATAAGGAGCTTCCAGCATAAGTTAGGGTCTATCACTTGGATGACATGAGAAAACTTGCTCCACAGAGTTCATGAAAGGGAGGTAAAGGAAAATATTGTAAGGCTGAGTTCTTATCTGGTATATTGCTATTTTGATACACAGAAATGGATTTGCAGCTTCTTGGTGGTTATAGAGAATCCTACCACCACCTCTCTTCTTTCTATAGATAAAAATGGCTCATCATCTCACTGTCCCCCCCATTTCCACTTGGCTTTCATCTAGGAATCTGCAGAGAGATTTTTCAGCTGTACCTTCACCTTCTTCCTCCTCATCACTGTCCTCATCATTCCCCAGATTCAAATTATCAGGAAGGTCCAAAGGTTCAACTTCAGGCTCCTTTTCTTGCTGGCCATGATAAGGATCTACTTCATTCTCATCATACTCACGCTGTCAGAAATAGAAAGGGGGGGGAATAACAGGCATGTAATAAGTATGAGGAAGGGCAAAGAAAAGAAGATTTTATTGCATTATCTGGCACAAAGAAATACTGGATACAACATTACATTCTGATTAGTTAAAAATGGATTTCCAGTGGTACACATCCCCATGCACAAAGAACAGAAAGGTTAATTTCAGCAAAAGCAGTGGTGGTACTTAAAACCAGCATGTTTTGTGTTCAGAATCCAATTTTCCTAGGTGAAACATTATAAACAGAATTGGCACCCTTGCATCCTAGGCAGAATCTTCATGCCATATTCAGATTTTTGGGAAGAGTTCCACTGACTTCAGGTGTTTCTGTTGCTAAACAGCAGAACAAGAGTTTTAAAGCTTTGTTTGTCGAAACATCAGTGTAAAGCCTGTTTTGGCAGCCATTACAAGTGCAGATTAATGCAAACAAAAATTCTTTCTGGAATGTGGATCAGAAAATGTATCCATTATATCATACATACAATATGGTTTAGCTCTGAAACAAACTAACTTTCTCAGTGCACTTCACTATTAAGTAAAGAAAATTGCAAATTCCCAGAAACATGTGATATGAGCAACGATGTGGTTTAACAGCAAGATACTCCTTGTAGTCCAAATAATTTTTACCTCATCAATTTGTTCATGGATTTTCTCTTTGTTTCCACTGTCTTCTTCCTGTTGCTCTTTTTCCTCATCCTTGGGAGGCTGTTTTTTATTATCCTTGTTTCCTGTCCCCAAATTGTCATCTTTTGCAACAAGCTCTGAATCCTCCTATTAAACAACAAATTCAAACGAAACTCATTTATGCTAGCTGCTTTTCAAAGTCTCAGTAACAAGACATTTCCTACAGAAGAAAAGACAACACTAAAGAAAACTTATCCCCTCAAACTATCCCTTTCCAAGACCAAGAGCTATGAAAGGGAGTTCACATGCTGTCACATTAAGTTATGAGAGTTTAATTCCTTTGATATTTTTCTTCCTACTCCTTTTCTCTTTACCTCATCCATTCCTGGTCCAGTTTCTTCTGTTTTACTACCAGCATCTTCATCATCATCATCATCATCTTCATCCCCCCACAGCCTTTCATCCAGTTTATCATCAGCTTCAGCATTATCAAGATTTCCCATCTGCTTATCCAGTTCCTCCTCTTCATCTGAATTTTCCTCATTTTCTGTGTACAATTCAGAATGTGTTTCAATACAGAGGAGATAAAGCTAATGCTTTTGTTAACTTCATAAACAAAAAAGCAATCATACTTAGCATCTTATCACCCTATGCAGTTAATTTAGGTATGAGGGAAAAAGACACAAATGCACCAACAACCAAACAAGCAGGGTTCTAATAAAGTAGTTCATAGTGTTCACACAGAGCACTGTCTCCCTCAGACTAACAGGTGTTACTGAGTGGGTGAAAGTCCATTCCACTCTATCTGTTTATTAGTTTGGAATCTCCCTTCTTGTGCAGATGAAGTGATTTTAGCATTTTCTCAGAGATTTGGAAGTAGGTAAACACTATTGTAATTTATAAGCTACATTAGTTTCAGACATTCAAGTGAAGAACTGCTACCTTTTGGGTGAGTAACAACTCAAGTGAATCTACCAAATATTGCTCTTTTTATCTGTTTTAAAAAGGTAAAGCTACACTCTTTCCATTGCTTAAAAGTTAGCAATAACTTCATAGTCACATTCTGAAGTTAACTGAAGCTATGTTCTCAAAGTATTCTGATGATCTTCAACACCTCAACAAAGTCAGCGACTAGTTTTAAAGAGCGTCTATAGGTCAGCTTACAACAGGAAGAAAGGATTGTCTCCTTTCATTCCAAAGCCACCACAGTGAAAGAAGAGACACAGTATTTCCTTTGTACACTTCTTTGCATTCCTATTAATACTTCTTAGTATTTGTACCCAAATGGTACTACTCTGCTGTGGTGTGGTAGTGCCAAATGGCACTACTAGGAAAAGGTTTTTCACCCAGAGGGTGGCTGGGCACTGGAACAGGCTCCCCAGGGAAGTGGTCACAGCACCAAGCCTGACAGAGTTCAAGAAGTGTTTGGATGATACTCTCAGGCACATGGAGTGACTCTTGGGGATGGTCCTGTGTGGGGCCAGGAGTTGGACTTCAATGATCCTAGAGGATCCCTTCCAACTCAGGGTATTCTATGATTCTACATTGTTGAACATGAACTTTATAATATATGCTTTGTTTTATGAAAGTATCAACCATTACTGTACTGATCTATAACTCTTCTTACAAGTTTGCCATAGTGGAAAAACCAAACCTTTTTTCTCCTGTTCTCCATCATGCATTTTTCCTTCAAAGTCTTCTGACATTTCAATTGCATTGTCTTCTTCTTCAACGTCTGGTTTAGAATCTTGATCCTCTTTCTCCTTCTCTTCACCCTTTCGAAAACTGTCTTCTATCTAAATTATTGGGAAAGAAAAATTACAATGGATCTTGCATATGTATTAAAGCTTACTTAACTATGACAACAATATTTATAAACTGATATGCAAAGATAAAAGCCAACATAAATAGGAGAGTAAAGGTAATTCCATGTTTCTTTTACCAGAAACATACACACCATGGATTTCAGGAGCTTTTTTAGTTTTACCTCAATTAAACAAGAACAACTTCAAACACTTGCCTGATCTTCACTTTCTATTTTGTCGCTCACGTCCTTCTTGCCTTCCCCATCTCCAATACCACCATCCTCATAATCATGAAACTCTGTTGCTCCCTCTCCAGCCTCATCTTCAAGTAATTCTTTCGGCAGACAAAATCCCTACAAAGGCAAACAGAAACTCAAGACCTTCTGTAGTAGTAAGTACATATTTCAGCTTAGTTTCTATGTAAGACTTTCGTGCACATCAAATATATGCTTACCATATATCCACTGTCATCTCTAATAACTTACCTTTTGGGCAAGCTCTGTAAAAATGCTAGTTAGGACAGAAAGCAACTTTCCAGTACTCCTGTGAGATGCCAGTGAAATGGTGAGGTAGAACAAGATAAGGTCTGAATACTTGCAGAGCATGGGCTTTAGACGCACCAGCAAATAGCAGGACTGGTTGAAGAACTGCAGCTAAAACAAAAAACAGCTGTCAAACACATACATACTGAGATGCACCTCAGAGAGGGTGATGATGCTGACAGAAAACAGATGCTCTAACCAGAAATATCAGTAGGGGAGTTTAAGTAAAATTTCCAAAGTTTGTGAAGCTTTTTTCAGATTTTTTCACAGAACCTAAAACATTGTCTTCTTACTAAAGGAACACCTACCTGGCTTTTGCACTAGAGAGGACTACCTGTATTTGGCCATAATTTCTCACATGCTTCTAGTTCTAAAATATTGGGCAAGAAGAAGCAATGCACATTTAACTGCCAAAGTTCATAGTTCCAAATCTCTCGAGACTGCTGAAGTGCTGAACAGGCCCTGAGCCAAAGCTGACCTCTAGATGAACCTCCAAACCTAATGTTATAGTTAGCCACGTATCTGCTCATTAGCAAAACTATGTATGATCATTAGTAAAATACACAGTATGATAAAGACAAGACTACACCTGTATAAACATGTATGCTTATTAGTAAGATATATTTGTACATGCTCACTAGTGAATATTTGTGTCTGTTAATTGATGAAATATGTATGACTGTTAGTGAAATATGAATGCATTTATCCCTCTGTATTTAGAGACTGGTCAAGGCCATAGAAGTAGATCTCTGGCCTTGTTGGGCAGTAGATGGTCAAAGCTGACTCCCTTGGTTTTTCCTGAAGCCCTGGCCAGGCTTTGGGTGAAACTCAAGGAGAGAAAGGAAGCCAGATATTTTTCTGCATTAAATAAGTGATGTAAGCTTGTTTGTTTAACAACATAAAAGCTGTACCCTTTCATAGCAAAGCCAGAGACCTCACCTATGAGTGGATGCACTGTGTAGGATTTCCCAGTTACCGGGAGTGGTTCTCCAACCCTTCATGGTGATCGGGGCTCCCCAGCTGACATGCAGGTCTGGATGCTGATTACGGTAATGCTTCAGGGTAACTGGTGATGTATCTTTCTTAATCACTACAGGCTCTCTCTGTAGTAATGATTAGGTGCATTGCTGAGCTTATCTTTTTGTAATTCTTTACTGTTTTGCACTAAAGTAAAATTACACGCTCGTTCTTTCAGGTTGATGCCCGTGTTTCTCGTGCTGACCCTCGTCCCCTGCCAAAACAAACCCTAAGGCAAAAACCTCTAGAGAACAGTTTTACCTTATGTTTATCTGAAGTGTAATCTTCCCCATAAGATTTCAGGATTTCAAGGAGCTCTGAAACCTCAGAAATTGCTTTCTGCACATGTAAAGAATCCAAATCAGCAGAGAGATCTTCATCCAAGAGTTTAGTTATATGTCCTGCTTTAATTACATCAAATGAGGCTTCATCCTCTTTGTTTGAAATACATAAAAAGAAAGAAAATCAAGTCAGACGTTCTAAAAATGTTATAGCAAGTAATCTAGAAATACCCATTCTATCTATTTAAATAGACAACTTCTATTAAAATGGCAATTTCCTGTATCAGTACCTCTGCTAGACAGACAGTCTAAGAAATCTTAAGGTTTGCATAGTTCAAACTCTTCTTCCCAGTTCAGTAAATTAACAAACTTACCATTTTCCTCTGGAGATCTTTCTTCCTCTTTTCCATCTTCCTGTTTTCTCTCAACCAAACACTGAATGGCATACAGAACAACACGGATCACAGTTTCCACTTTTGTTGAGAAGTGCTCCATGAACTCTTCATCCAACTGTTGAATTCCTTTTAAACCATAACACACGCAGTTTTACATGGAAACACATCAGATTACAGGTCCCTATGTTTCCCCTATGGAAGGGCCATGACAGCATTATGCAATTTTTACTAAACAGTTCTACCAAAATCTCCTTGTTGATCCTGATCTACAACTATGGTGTAAGATCTGACATCAACAGTGACGGTAAAAGAAATTTTACTGCACAAATTAGGTCAGGACTAAATTTTGCAAGTTTGAATTTCATGACGTGTTTCTGGATATCAAAATAAACACGGGGCCATCTTCAGTAATAAATAAACTAATGAGTTCTTGTGTTTTTATCTATATTACAAACCAGGCAGAGAAAAATTGGCCTTACCACTGCAATTTGACATGGAAGCAAGAAGCTGCATTCTCCAGGCTGTGAAGTCTGCAGAAGTATTATTAACTTCTTCTTGTATGTACTTTAGGCTCTTGATTAGGGCCATCTGATCTGCAGCTTGCCTGTCTTTCCCATTTGGAAGAAATAGGGACTCTATATCTTGTAACTGAGTTGAGACTTCTAGCAAACAGCTCACAGCTGATGTGCAAACTTCAAAATCTCTCCTGCAACATAAATACCATATTACTGAAAGAAGAACAAACAGTTCAATTTAAGATTAAACCTTTTCTTGGGGCATGGATAAGGGGAGAGGCAGCAGATGTTGGTGCTAATAACACCAAGGCTGTGGGTTCAATCCCTGTACAGGCCTTTCATTTAAGAGTTGGACTTGATGATCCTTGTGAGTCCCCTCCAACTCAGAATATTCTACAATTCTGCAATTTCTATCTTGAATTTATTAAATAAAAACTTTGACAACAAGCTTATACTCTCACTGTTTGAAGCAGAGAGAAAATGAGAGTATTATTATTAAAAAAAAAAACCACAAAACCCCAACAAAACAACAACAACAAAAAACCCCACCAGAAAATGTTTTTCAAGAGCACCTGAACTTACTTTTCAAGATACACACAGGCAAGCATTTTCAACGTGACTTCACACATTTTATATGAAAACAGAGGAGGAATTCAATTTCTTGCGTTATGTTGAACTCACCAGGAGTAAAACAAGGTCTCACGTGACTGCTGCCTTACTTTGTCCACTTCTGCTTTCATTGCCTTCACGTTTGCCAGCATTGTGCTCAATTGCGTAGCTACCTGCTGCCATAACTGATCCTTATTTCGCATCCTGCACCCGGGAGGCAATTGCTCAGTTGTTACAGGAGACAAGTATTTTAGCTCTGAGGGAATCAGGTCAGGTATTTCCGTGGAAACATTTCCAATGTCAGGTCCTGAACTCTGAAAAATGTTTGTTTTGACATCTGTCCTTTCAGTGTCATTGCACTCGGTTAACTCTTCTCTTGGGCAGCACTGGATAAACCAAGACAGCTCCTCGAGAACCATCATGCACTGCATGGAAAGTTGCTGCAGTTTGTCAGTCCAGCACTGAATACTGTCTTGAGGAGGAAATGCTGCATTATATTCTCTGTCAACAGTCAACCTAAAATCTATCTCTTGTACGCAGCTCAGGAGGTTCCTAGTTAAGAAGAAAGGAGAAGTTACAATCACTGAGTTTAATGTTATACTTCTTTTTTAAAAGCTCAACCTTCAGACTAAATTAATAAAAAAATAAACTAGATAATACAGACTCAGTGGAATCCAAACTTTTCCTGGAAAAACAACTATAATAGTATTTTCTTTTAAAAAAAATTTGCTTAATTAGTGAATTTTTCTCTCCATTGCATTGTTTGAGTTGTCCTGAAAACACAGCTTTGTAATATTTCTCAAAATCTATGCCATCTTTTCAAAAAACCCTTGAACTCCTGCCCTGATACTCAAATACTGTTTATTTTTCTCCTTTGTAAAATTGAATTAGATTCTAGTACAGTACACCTTCATTTTCTGAAGTGCTGTATAAGTCAGCTCATAAAAGTGATTAGTCTGATTTGTGATGAAAGTCACAGCAGTGCAGTTAAATATCTTAGAAGTTTTACTATTCCTGGAACTGTAAAGTCGAGTTTATTTTGTTGGGGTTTTAATTTGGTTTTTTTTTCAAGTTTCATAAATTTTGCATCAGTAATCTCCAGTCCAGATTTCCTTCTCTGTACAAAAGAATGAGCTGCTAACCTGACTTCAAAAAATTTTATGGATTAGAGTGGTGGTGAGCACAAATAAACAATGGAATTTGCAATGAAACTGATGAGTCAAGCAATGGAGTGAAAAATCACAGCAAGTAAGAAAGATTTCTCATACACTTTTCCTTTCACATTTTTGACAAAAGATTTAGTATCTCCCATCTTTCTAGAATTTTTCTTTGTAAGTTGTTGATTCTTTTTTTCGCTCCAGATCAAGCCAACAACTTGAATGAAACCAAAATTAACTCAGGCCAATACCAAACAAGAGTTATGTAACAATCTGTAAGCTTAATGGTTTAACTGTGTTATTTTGTGGTCTTCATGTATGCCTAACTTGTTTTCCAAAATTATTTTGATTCCAAAATACTGTGACAGGATCAACTTAAATATTTTCTACTTGGCTAAATTGAGGGGAGGACAGAAACGGGGAAGTAGAAGGAATTTTTTAGGGTTTTTTTCTGGCTTATTTTTATTGAACTGAATTGCTTACTATCAAAATTCCTTGCCAGCATTTAAAATGCTGGAAAATGAAAAATACCTCAGTAAGATCCACTGCTCTGTCAATGCAGTAAGAGATCGTCTCTGTCTGACAAGCACCTGCAGGAGGTGCGCAGTGAACCCTCGGCATCGTTCAATGCTACCTAGTCCAATATCCTAAAGAAAACAGATACAGAAAAAGTGGGAGGGACCAGTTAGATGAACAAGCAGACAACAACATTCTCTGTGCCTCCATTTCCTTTCAACGAGCAGGCTGAAAGGTTATGGTTTAATCGAAAAAGTCCTAAAATGCAGACAAGAATTATAATTATTACAGTTTCCCCATCTTCATCTTTCCTGCATCTTTCATATATCCTCCATACAAATTTGATTTTCAAGTAGCTTCTGCAACAGTCCCATTAAATTTCACTCCACTGCAGCAATTCTTGTCAGGAATTTTATTCCAATAGTAAAGCTACCTTAGATAAATAATGATTAAAATCTAAAGAGATACCAGCCTAAATGTTTTGCATTCATGACCATTGCTAAAACCCCTTCCACAGTTCATTTTAGCAGATCTACTGGCAATTACTTTCTCTCCTTTCATTAGAAGTGGTCCCATTTTAAAGCTCAGAATAAATGATCACAACACAGAGCATAACTGATCACAGCCACATTCCATTACTTGTGGCCATTATCAGCTGTGACTTTAATAAGATCATGCTGGAAAACATGGGGTAAAGCACAGTGAGAGGAAGAGCATCTGGAAGAGATCCTTTTTTTCAGGAACGCTGGAAAAAATGGTACTGGTTTGGCAGAGTTCATTTATCTGTTACACTGATATCAGATCAACTTTTAGACAAAGAAATATATTGGCATTTTTTGTTTTGGACACAGACTCCAGTTTCGCCCAATTAGAAATATTAACTGATTTCTTCACAAGCACCAAATAATGCTGTGTTTATTTTCCTAACAAGTTTGGATTCAGCATTTTGTGAGTTTTCTTCGTGCATAAAAAAGTAGCGATTTGGGATCTGCTGAGATTAAAGATACCATACTTGAAACAGATCATTTACCTGGTTCTGATTTTATTCCTGCATAAAACAACAAGTTTTAAAATGCATTTAATGAGTGGTGAAAAAATGCCATATTTTATGTCATATTTACAGAACACAGCACTATCTCAAGTCACCTTTTTGCTACTAGAAAATTTCAGTCCCAGCTGGTAAAATAAAGTTAAAAGAAGTAGGATTTCTACTTTTACTTCATTGTTTTTACCTTGGCAGGTGCTAACAATGCTGTCTGGAGCCGGGAGTGACGTGCAAGTGACCGATAGAAGTACTTCTGGCATCCATCCCAGGCAGAAGAAATCTCTGTCAGCAACCTGACACAACACAAAAAGTCTGGTATTAGAAAGTACCTCAGCACACTGGAAGCCACCAGGTCAGCTCTTCAGCCTAATAATTTTGCTTACAATTTGTTGTTTTGCAAATGCACTGATCTTGTAATTCTTCATTTTTTCTACAAGTTCCCTAATCTTAAGAAAACATTTAATTTTTATAATAAACTCTAAGGAAAACCTAAACAACAGCAGCAAGATCTCTATTTCTGAATATCACTTAACACTTAGAGTGATTTTGTTTTTCTTCCCCCATGCAGCTAAATCCAGCTTGATACAGAATCCTTTATTTTGGCCTTGATGAAAGATATCATAAACAAAACCCTTACATCTGAGGAGGATAACAACCAGTATGTCTCAATGACAAAGAAAAGTAATTATTGCCTGAAAAACAATAAAAAAATGATGAAAGAACACCTTTCCTCTAAAAAAGTTTTTCCAGAAATGCCTACTCGGAAGTGCATTTTCTCTTCAAATTTATTTAATGAAGACAAAACAATTAAGTAGTCCCTGCAAGTCACAACTCATCTTTATAAAATCATTAGCAGTTTACAGTCTAATATGATGCTAACAAAGCATCCCAGGCAAAGCTGGACAGTGGAGGGTGAACTGAAATTTAACTCCTGGAAATAACGAAACTGAGAGGACAGTTGTCAAAGGTGCAAATTTTAAAAACAAAAGCCAAAACAAAAAGCCCCAAACTCTTGCTCAGTTGCATGTACCAGTACAGTATGTATGGGATTTTCAAACTGAGAAGTAATGGGAGAAAGGGAACATGCAAAATCCTAAATTAATTAGAGTCTGGAAATCCCAGTCAAAATCAACACGCAATGAATTCTATATACAACTGCAATTAACACAATCTAAAGGTAAAAAAGTACTGTGTACATACGTGGCATCCAGTTCATGTGCACAATTCAGCACAGCCAATGCACTGTGCAAGTCCAGGGGACGTAGATAGAGTAATTTGTGATACTCTTTTGAACGGGACCATGAAAGACCTTTCCGGTATGACAAACCTGAAATGATATTTGAGCACACATCCCTTTATGCTCTCATTCTTCTCTATGAAAGATGTCACTCTGGTATTAAATGGTATTAAGATGTAAAATCTTCTGATGTGGTTTTCTCCCTGATGCTGTCTGATTTTGACAAGTCTTTGACCATGCTGCAAATTTTGTAATGTAAGAACACATTGCAGCTTAGCTACCTGCAGCTGAACAATACAGCTGAAATAAGACAAACATTGACTTGTGTGTATAAAGGACTTTTCACTGCTCCTGCTCCTTTAAGAAAACTGGCTTAAGGATCATCACCTTATTTTTAAGGCATGAAAAGGCTTATGAATGAGGAGGGTAAAGATGTCACCTGGAATCAAAGATGGAGCCCAGTAAAGAATTTAAATTCCATCTGTTAATGAAATATTCATAGTATGTTACAACTCCAGCACAGATTTCACAGGGCAGGAATGAAAGATATTCCTTTGGCACAAGTGGGTGCAAAAAATACCATCAATAGATCATTCTGTGTCCACGGCTCAACCACACCTCTGCCAATCTGATCTCTCATAGTCTGGCATCTGAGAGATGGGCTCTCATTCTAATGAGCTAACTCCATTTCAGTTCTAGATCAGAAAAGAGATACAAGCCAATGAGCTTTCCTCTTGTTTCTAGAAGCTGGGCAGTGAATTCTGACTGGAGATAAAGCAGATTTTTGGTTCAGAAAAGCTACTATTGTAAATCTAATGGAATGTAAGAATAGAAGGTATTTGAAAGTGCAAACACACAAGGCCTCACAGTCAACAAAGAAAAGGAGAGACTTAAATCATTCTAAATTTATCAGTGACTTAATGACTTCAAGAACATCATACTGTGGTAGGTTTAGATGTATTGGCAAAAATAGTAAAATGCTCAAGAACTTTGTACTTTTAAACCAAGCTTGTTTTTGGTCAAAGCTCACCTGTTTTAGCAAGACTTTTAAAGAGGTCTGACAAAGCCCGTTGCTTTTGCATCTGAATATGCTTTGCCTCTGATTTCTGCTTCTCCTTAGTTGCTGTCTGATCAAATGTTAAATTTTGCAGTTCAGCTACAGAAACAATAACACCACCTGTATAGAAGGCAGAGGACAAAGGTAAGAGATGTGAAAATTTAATGTACACAAAGCAACCGTGGGAAGACAGTCTAGGGAGGGAACTATATATCTGCACCTTTTTCTGATTTGTTCCATTTATTTTACAGAGGTCAATTGTGGTATGGAAATCACAAAAATACCTAACCTGTGAACTTGTCAAGATTTTCCACCAAACTTAAGAATAAATTATTTTCTGTAACTGCTGTACACATCTTCTTCATTTTTTTAGTAAGCTTAGGGAGACGATACTGAAGAGAGCCAGTATGAAATGTAATGCCATCCTGATATTCTTCTGGGAGCATCCCCTGAGAAAAAAAAATGAAAGAAAATTACACAAACAAAGCTGTCTTGTTTTGCCACTAGAGTAAATCACTGCAAAAACAAGGGCTGAGTTATGCACTCATCTGAAACCCCAAAATGTGTCTTGTGATCCTTTAAACAGTTCAGCACCAACAGTTGAGGAAAATCATAATACATGCATGTCAGGCATACATTAGTTTTAAAAACAGTCAAACAACTGGAAGATGCTATGATTCTACTGTCTTAGGTGTTTGTCATTACCTCTTTCAGAGGTTATCACTGCTTCACATCCTGCTTCCTCTGCCTTACAAGCTTGAAGGCACAAAACTATATCACTAATGCGCTCAGGGTGTTAGATAAGAGCACCCTCATTTACTTTTCACTAGACACAAATTTTGTTCCTAAAGAACAACAAAAACAGTATTCAAGTAGAAATTATCAAATAACATATGTAATTCCCCAGCACATCCAAAGCTAACACCTAGAGTTTGTTCAATTTAAGTTTGCATGCATCTTCTTTAAGGAATGAAGACAACACGAAACTTCAAGAAGTAAAACTAGTAACCCTATTAACTATCAGTAATAGGCTTGCAAATCACCAATCAACCAACCAAATCCTCAATCAATTAAACACATTAGATTTGCATTAGATTTCTGCCTCCTCACTCTACCCTCCTGACTGTCACAGGACATGTGCCCCCCTTCTTGGTCTGAAGACACTGAACAAAACTGAAAGTAACTAAGCATTTCCCCACTCACCGCCAAATTATGATGAGTTACAATTGTCTCCTTGCATCTTGTTAATAAAAACAAATGATGTGAATAAGAATCTTTTCAGAAAGAAAATTAGCTGACCTCCTCTCTGAGCTGGGCAACTTAGGGACATACTAAACTGTGACACTGAAGTAGGATTTACCATGTATCAGCTTGTCCAAGGCAAATGTTCACAGTACACGAACTGTCAGTCAACAGCAAATGTAAGACAGTGTAGTGCATTCCCCTTTCAGGATTCAAGCCCAAAGTGATTTAACATTTAATCAGAGCTTATGTACACACTAATCCTACAGCTCATAATCATGTGTTTGGGTCCTTGTTTAGAAGAAATGGGTGGTAATAATTTCAACTCACAGTCTGCACTAGTAGGGAAGTCACGAATTGCTGCAGACAAGACGTAAGCAACTTGGAGACGAAATGTGTAACAGCCTCATCTCTGTCTTATAGATATTAGATACTGTGTCAGATCATGCTTGTCTTTCCATGCTGCATTCCCTCCCATCTGCAGTGTTTCATAACACTGAACACAAGTAAGACCAAAAAGGTTTATGATACAATCAACAAATTTGACACTTACATAACATTGTCCTGCATAAATCAGTGAAAAGCAACATACAGATGAAAATATTCTACCCACATTTGGAGTAAAGAATGCAGTCACCTTGGCAACATCTGTTCTAGCAGACAGAATCTTTCTTAATGTGTTGTTTAGCCTCTGAACTCTGGTTTCTTTGTTCTCAGATTCTTCCTGCTTTTGCACACAGTCCAGCTGCTCTTCCTTACCAATTTCCACCAAGGCAGGCTGACATGGCTCATTCAGAACAACTTCAAACTTCTTCATGAATTTAAAGAGGGTTCTGAATACCACAGGAAAGCAAAAGTGTTACTGGGTTTTATAATCCTAGAAATCTCTCAGCTGCTGGAAATAAATGTGTTAGGAGCAGAAGTACTGTTGCATTCAAATTTAACATCATAGAGAAATCATCTAGAAGGAGGTTTCTAAATAGGGACCTTAATTTCAAGTTCTGAGTTACCTGCGTATTTTTTCAACTGATTGCTTTATAGCCCAAAAGCTGACATCATTCCACTTGGAAATTTTCACAAATTCCTATTAGGAAAATAAATAAATTAATGGGATTACTTATATAAATAAAATGAAGTATTTCCATACCAAAGATGATCTTTAATGCTGATCAGCTATGATGATCTGGTAGTCTTAAAATGCCAGACATTTTAGTAAGCGAGCAAATTATTGCATAGGCATCTTAGTCTATTAAGATATGTGTTTACACTAAAATTGCTGCATAGCCAAATGTGAAATCCAAACGGGCTTCACCACTAGGCAGAAACCTTCATAGATAAAAGGGACTGATCAAACATTAAAGCCTTCAACCACCCCCCCACATCAAAAATAAATTCTTGCTGGAGAAAATGTGAAGTATAGGAGTGATTTCAGTGGGCAACAGAGCTATTATATAAAAATTCAAATAACATCTGCTCCACTATTCCTTTGATTAGATCAGTATGTTGCCTGAGCCAAGTTTCCTTTTACCTTAAGTTCCTTTTCTATGGGTTGACGAAGTTCAGTGATTCTGGCCTCAACACACTCTGAAAACTGCTTATAGTAATGGTATAGATTCCACAGGATACTGCACAGAACATCTAGAAGGGACAGACAATAAAAATATTGTTTTACAACAGGATATTCTTCAGTGTCATGACAATAAATGCACAACAGTTCTTTCTGGAATCATGAAGCTTAGCTTGGAAAATTTGGAATACCTGACAGCCACATTGCTGGAAAGATGACTCAACACATGTAATGCTAACACAGCTTACCTTTTTCTGCTACTTGAGGTATCAGCAAGACATGGCAGTGGAAAACCAGTAGTGCTTGAAGCCGTGCATGAAACTCTCCCAGAGTAGAGCCTTCAATGAAAGCCTGTAATGTGCTGACCAGGGTTTTCAGATCCATTTGCTCAGTTTCTGAACATAGCACCAAAATTTAGAAGGAAAGTGAGAGAAAACAAAAACCCCAAACGATCAATGTGAAAATTGTTGCCTGCTCTTTGTAACCTTTAAGCTAAATATCAGGTCTTTATTAGGAAAGATTCCAGACAAAATAGGAAAGGGTCAGGGAGGGGAAGAATTCTAATTTAATAATAAGTAAACCCAACAAACATCACAGTGGAAGAAAGGACAGGGAACGTGAGGTGGCATTAAGATAGCGACTGAGATGGCCATTTACATGCCCTGTTTCAGAGTCCATGAAGTACTTAAAGAGCACTTGCTGTTTTCTATGAATGAATGGCTTTTTCAGTCATGGCGGATGGGCTGTACTACAAATTAGCTGCTGCCAGTTCCTTAACTCCTCAAGATCATGAGGACAGAAAGAGATCATAGACAAATATGGTAGAGAATACAGCATACTACCTATAGAAGAACGTAACATGGGTTATGTAATATAACCCAAGGATCTGAAGCTCATCAAGTTAGTGCATTAATTAATCCTGAGATTGGAAGAACTCTGCCTCATGCCAGAGGATACTGCTTTCATCTTTACAATTCCATTACATTGGGGTAGGCAAGGGACTAAGAGCAGTATTTTTTACCCTATTTTATGTAACATGAACAGCTGCAGACAGATTGGCTAAAAACAGTATGTACCAAAACATACTCTAAGAATTCTTTAGGCTTTATACAGAATGTTAAAAGCAGTTCAGCTGCAATGAATTATGCTTTCTATAGTTAAAAAAATGAGGTGTCTTTTCCAGTTGCAGATGGAGGCTTCCTACCCTCCAAATGTGTTTGAAGTGTGCATGATGTACAGCTGCCACAGTTCTGAGTTCTTTTGGATGCTTTTTACAGACATCTTTTTTTCTTTACACCACCTACAATGTTGGCCCTATGAACCACAGGCGGTTTCAGAAAGACATGTAAGCAAATGTCACTCCATACATAAGACCTTATACAGTCGTGGAATTTATTGTAGGGCAAAGAACTACACTTGAAAGTGCATTGTCAAATTCTGGCATTTAGGACCTTAATCATGCATCCTTAGTAACTGCTAGAACTGCATCACACATTCATTTTAAGGCCAGCACTTACGTTCTGTAGTTGCCTCTGTCTGTTCTTGAACATGCTTCTCAATCATCTGATAGATTGAGAACCAGTGCTTTGTGGATTTCTCTACATGCTGCTTCATAATGTTGTCCAAACTTACTGACCAGCAACTGAAAACAATAAAGAAGGGCAGAAGAGAGAAAAAAATAAAGCTAAAACGTTGTGGATAGTTTGGGCTTTAAAACAACAAAAACTTTATTCTCTGTTTCTACTAAATTAATGGAAAATTTTAAGATGCAATAATCTGCACATATGTTTAATGTATACATTCAGCTCTTGAGGATCACTGTTTTGCCAATATTATTAGAGAGAAGAAATGCAGGAACTAGGAATGGTAAAACAAAACATCAGAGGTAGGTTCAAAAGTTTCTTTTGCTCCGAACTTGAGGTGAACTCAGATTCCTTATCATGGCATACCGTGGCTATAAAAATTTCACATGGTCTTAACAGGAGACTGGACAATAATTTTTAAGGAAAATTTAATGAGGGTTAAACAGATGAAACACTGCAGGCTTGGTAAACCCTAGGATGAAAACAGGAGAGCACTGGGAAAATACCAGGTTGAAATACTGTAGTTCTGTCCTGTTTCTCCTCCTCTCCTGAGGCAAATACATAGGGTCACCACAGACTGGACATGCTCAATCTGAGCCACTACAGCTACTAGTTGCCTCACCCCTGCCCCATTTTTACTATGACAGGCACATAAAAGCATTTTCGATGATTAAGGCAATTCGGCATTGGAATGTGCCTCCATATGGAGATGAAAGCTTACAGTATCTAAGAAAAAGCAATATGGAAGGACAGTTCTTACTTCAACTCCAATTTACGCCACTGAATAATCAGTTTTGTGATCAAATCAAGATGTTTCCGCAAGGACAAAGCTCGACTAGCATTTTCCTCCCAGTCCTGGTAAAAAAAAAAAAGGTCTCCTTTATACAAAGACAGAAATTAGTCCTTGCATGGCAAGAGTGATTGCAGTACTCTGGATTACTTTAAACTTTCAGCATGGAGCAAGTTCACTTCCTCAAATCCTGGCAAGTAGACAGCTTTCATATTAAAAATATGGTACTCATATAAATAAGAAAGCATGAAAGAGAAAACAAAACTTTCCCTTAGCTTTTTTCCTTACCTGTGCTTTAGCAAGAAGAATTTCCAAGCCATTCAGGAATTTTGAGAGAGGACTAGAGAGAGGAAAACTCCGGATTCTGTCCATCACAACTAGCAGCTGCAGAATAAAAACAGAAGCATTCAACCTATAGTAACAGCTTTTCAACAAAAGCAGTCATGAAGTTAAGCTAATTTGTATTAGTGCAATCCTCCTCCTGCAAGAGGTAAGAATGGGTTTGAGTTTGTTGTTGGGGAGGGGGGGGTGTTGGTGTTTTGGTTTTGTTTTTTTTTTGTTTTGTTGGGGGTTTTTTTCATTTTTAAACTGCTTTACTGCTTTCTCAATTTAGTATAAACTCACTATTAGTTCAGTGAAAACCAGTGCAACTTGGGTAAAGGAGCACAAATGACCTACTGCAAAGAGTTCCAATAGAATCTGAGTTTCTGTGTTACTCTAAGAAATGTAACCTGATGGCCACACAGATCCCATAAGTGGGACTAAAAATAAGTATTCTAAAAAACACCAGTCGCACAAACAGCAAAAGACATCAGGGATCTTTGAGCTATGGCAGACTGAAGAGTACTTAGAGATTTAAGATGAGAGTAGGCAGAATACCACTTAACATTTCATAACTGAAACAGAACAGCTAATAATAGCTAACACCTCTTAAGAATAAACAGGTATGACTTCAAAACACCTGCATAAGTAATACAAACAACATCTAGGCAAACATATGAATGTCTGTGCACATGTCTATGCATATCTATACGAATATTTACACATAAATGCAATGCTAAAATGCTCCAGTTTCCCCCAAGTATTTGTTGAGGTGTTTTAACCTGCACAAGTACTGGATGCTCTGGCCATTCCTGCAGTAGCCCATTTATTTCTTTAGCAAAATTATCAAGTACAGGTTGGCACTGTCGGACTTGCTGAATATTAGGATGCTGGTAGAAGTCATATGGGCCATCTTGCTGCAGCACAAGATCTGATGTTAATTCCTCAAAAAATGTATTGCGAAGAAGAGTGCTGAGTAGAAGCTGACTTCCCAAAAGACTATCATTCATTTCGGCACCTAGGAAGCAAGTAAGGAAGACATCACACATGCAACTAATTCTTTTTTCAGCTGAATAGATGAAGTTGAGGTTCTTTCCCCCTGTATCCCAAGCCTTAGCATGTTAGACTGTTCCACTCATAAACAATGAGATGAGAGTACGGAACAAAAGAGACATAGTTAGAGTTTATATTCTCTATTTTATAAATTTTTTCTATAAAACTAAAATCAGCATCCTAAAGGTGGGCTGTGATCCTGTCAGAACACAGTTCCTCTGTGCATAAATTCACAAGAAGGTATTACTACAAAATTAGTAGCAAGACACTGTGGAAAAGCAAGCCAACATACAAAAAAACCCCCACATATGTTACACCTCAGGTATGAACACAAAAATAAGGTGCTGTAGAAACAGCCCTTACATGTTTCATCTTAATTGCACACATACATTTATTAAACCAGAACTGAAATATATAGCTCTGCTTTGAAAAGTGATGACCCTGAGGTCTCGCACATTGTTAAAATAATTTACANACCCAAAACAAAACTCCACCTTTTTTCTTTTTCAAGTATATATATAAGCTACATTTAAACCAATTCTTTTATGAACTTCATTGCAAATTCTACTTCTGGGAAATTTCTGCAAGTGTATCATCTTCCACAGTACTGTGCAGATTCATGGGATCAAAATTGCACTTAGCATTCAATTTATTTTTAAACTGTGCTAGTCTTATGTATTACCAAATTGAATTTAAAAATCCATAAAAGAATAAAAATTGAAGCATTCCACAAGACAATTCTGAATGTGGGACAAATTCTTTGGAAAAAGAACATTCTGCTGGGAGCATTTTCTCCGTAACAGGTCTGTTTTGTGACTGTAATGCAATGCATTTGAAACAAACCATTACACAGCTAAACCTGCATATCTGAAATACTGCCAGCAATCTTACCAATTAAAGGATAGAACTGCGACACCAGGCATGCACCAGTCTGATAGCAGGAAACAAATGTACTGAAATAATGCTTGGCTTGATGAGAAGGCAGCCTCTGTTGATACCACAGGGATTGAGCAAAGTTTAAGCACAACTGTTGATGAACCATCATTACTGTTTGCATAGAGCTCTTGGACAAGAGGGCTCTGTCAACTTCCGGATGGTCTTCCGATGGATCTTCAGTTTCCATTTTTTCTTCTAGGCTTGGCTGAGCTGTGATATCCTCAAAGTCCTACAAATTACATGATAATCAAAGGCAAATTATAATTTTTTCCTTTAAAATGCCTTCTCTCTTCACCTCTCCTTTTGCATTTTTTGGCATTGCGAGGACATGCTAATGATCTGCAGCTGGTACCATATAGATACAAGGCTTGCCTCACAGTCCAGATGTCAGTCTGAAACAGAACACAGGTCTACAGGACATTTCAGGGCATAACCACAGCAGGCAAGAGGGCAGTACCGTGATCCTTGAGCAGCTGCCAACTAAACCTCTTTCAGAAAAAGCAGCAGCAGCTGTGTCTGCTGATAAAACACCTCAGTGCTGTGTGGTGGCTTGAAGACCTTAACTGCTACATCCCAGCTGCTTTATTTAATCAAAGAGATTCACCTTGTCCCCAGGTAATAGAACCTCATACTGTCTTACTTGCTAAGTTAAACAAATTTCAGAATTTTACAACAAAAAACTAATTATATTGTCACTCAGTTAAGTAACTTGAGATTATTCACTTGAACCATGGCATGCTTCAAGCCCAGAAGTCAATTCCAAAATACTTCCTTAAACCAAAAGTTAAACTAAAAGCACAATACTTAGTATGTGCCCCACATTTTACTTTTGGCTAAAGGAAAAACAGTTTTATTCCTCATCTTATTTATAGCATGTATTTTCAGGAGCTATTTCACATGTAATTTTTTTATTTTTTTTACAGAGTTACAGTTATTACCTTTTCATGAAAGGGAAATCTCCTCCTAAATTCTTCTTCTTCTTCCTCTTCCTCACTGCGTCCTTTCCCATGACTTTTACTTCTGTACCTGTACAGACTTTGTTGCATTGCCTCCTGCTCTTGGGCACGGCGTTCCTGTTCATCCCATTCATTTATAATTGCCTAAGGAAACACAAAGCAGCATGCTCTTTTACTAGTTAATGTTTAAAACCATCTCATATTTCATCAAAGGGGCAGCATCTATTTCGTTTGGCTTTTCCCTTCTCTACAGTTTACAACAGTATAAATCAAAGCCAACTAAGGTTTGAGAACTGTCCTCTCAACAAGCTAATAAGAAGAATGCAAAGACAGTAGTATGCAACAGAGTGCTTGGCCAAGTTCTGGGCTCCTTTCTCAACCATTTTATAAAGAAAGTCTCTACAAAGTTTGCTTTGTCAGCCTGTCTTCACAGAAGGGTGTTCCAGCCCTCTGATGGTATCTGTGGTCCTCCTCCAGACCTGCTATAAGAGATCCATGTCTTCAACAGGGGACAAAGTAGTTCAGTACAAGAATCCTAGGTACTGGCATCCAGATGTTACCTGGCACAGATGTCTGAAAAGCTGCAGAGATTTCTGGTCCATCTCTCCTCTGGATAGTACGTGGCATCGAAGATGCAGCAAAGCGTTCACTAGGAGCTGCTCCAGAGTTGGGCAGGGCTGCTCAACTCCCTCAGACTCCCCTTCAGAGTGCTTCAGAGAAAACTTTCTAAGTCCATGAAGGACCTCAACTGAATTCACTGAGCATAAAATTTCTGCCCGAACAAAGTGGGTGGGAAAGGCAGGACCAACAGAAGGAAACATCAACAAAGAAGTGAGGAGGTTGGTCAGATCAGCCGGACACACAAAATTCTGGAGCACTGCGTAAACTTCAGAAGCCACTAATCGCATGCCGTGTTGCAACTGTAAGATGGCAGCTTGCAGTGGGATGATGGCATCAGGGAATACAGCATACTCCTCTGCCAGGTGTTTTCTAAACTGATGGTGGGATTGTTGCCACGATGCTTCTTCATTTAGCAGGTTTTGTATTGCCTGGAGTGATTTAGGTCTTTCCCCACGGAGAAACTGTAGAAGGCGGGTCAGAAGATCTTGCACTGAAGAAGCCCGTGCTATGCTGTTGATGTACTGGTGAGCCTCCTGGTATAAGCAATCATACAGAGGAACTGGAGGCCTGAAGGCCTTTTTTCTAGAAAGACTGCTTATTTGCTTCTTCAACTTTTGCATTCTTTCATGCAACAGTCTGTTAAGAAATAACATAGGCTAGTTTAGACATAGAAACATGTTTCATATAAACTTGTTTAAATATATTTAACATAACACAAAAAGATTCATCAGAAATATTCTGTCAGTTTGTGTGAAACAGAAAATAAGAAAACAAGGGACACACTTATAGCATGAACACGTACATCTCTTCCCCCTCTGCCAATTCAGCCAACTTCAATCACTTTTTTGCTTGCTATCTAACAGCTCTGTGAGCATTTAGAAAATATTACTGCAAGCAATTCGTAAAACTCAGCCATTCAGAACCTGCTTTCAATGACAATAATTCCTTTATGCAATAGCAAAGAACTCCCAGATCCTCTATATGTATAATAAGGAAATCAAAAACTTCCATTAACAGTGGAAAATCGTGAATAATAGACAGTTTTTATCTCCATGTACAAGGAACACACACAGAGACCTGTGCAAACGGAAAAGCTCTGTTCACATAAAATTTCCTTCTCAGGTTCCTAACAAAAAAACCCAAACCAAAACAACAACAAAACACCATCACCACACAAAAAAACCCCAATAAAATAACAGCGGCTACAGATTCTGTACACAACAGTGTACTCCATGTGGTAAGAAATTTAATTCATCCACAGCACCATAGGCAAAGGCTAGTGCTTCAACACACATATGGAGATTTCTCCCCAATAAAATCAGCTCAAGAACTCTGCAAAATAGCACTGGGATGCAGAAAGACCTCAAGGAGCTACAGTGACAGATAAACAATCCATCTCATTTTAACTAATTGATAACATTGTCACATTTTAAAGAAAGTACTGCAATTTGGATGTATGGTTTTATTTTTGATTCTGGGCATGGCTTCAACTTTATCAATACATGAAGGCCACATCCTTTAATTGTTCTATTTACAGCAGAATGAAGAGGGTACAGAAAATTGTTTAATCACTGCAAGTAAACAGCAGAGCTTCTGCATTTTTCTTTACCACCTTGGTGTTAAAATTGATACTTTAAAATCAGGAATTCTTGTTTCTGCAGAAAGACAGAAAAATTGTAAAACTGTGGAGAGAAAACCTTCAGAGCCTGAACATATAAAGGTGACATGTCTAATCTAAAAGAGATGAATTAAATGACTGGATGTTACCTGATATGTGGATGAATATAGTTGGTAACTGTTTCATCTTCAATACTTTTTCCTGTATGCAGCTGGGATGAAAAATCATACGTTTTCCATTCACACTCCAGCTGGTATAACTAAAAATGAAAGAATAAACCATTCATGGAGGTTCTGATTTCAGTAATCACATAGGTGCATTATCTTCTTAGACATTAAAACCAGTTCTAACTGTATAGTTTAAGAATCATGACCAAATATTTGCCTAAGAATACCCAAGCCAAACTCCTCTGCATTGATTTTATACATTAAAAAAGTAAAAGCCAATTCAGCTCCATATTCACCTCTTCTTTTGCATACTTGAGCTTGTATTCTCTTTTAACAGCCGGATCAAATCTGGTCTGCGGAAGCCACACCTGGATCTGCACCAAGCCAATAATCACCCAGAGACTTCCTCGCCAAGCTGTCTCTGGTAACTCCTTAAGCCCTTCTCCATAGAACTGATGCAAGCAAGTGAGCAGAAGAAACAGGAATTCTTTAGGAAGTAACTCCTGATCAGAGATGCTTCCAAGTATCTTGAGAAGGTACTCATATGCATTAGGATCCTTGAGGTAGAGCTTCTCACAGCACTCCATAAATTCTTCCTGAAGATCAACTGGAACCAGATCTACCAGGGCAGAGAGTTGTCTGCCTATCATTATTCCTTGCAGTGTAGCATCCGTGTGTCTGGAGGAAAAGGAACGAGAGAAGTTTACACATGGTAAGCAAGCTTCTGTAACATGTTTGATCTAAACAACACATGTGGAAGAGAGGTCTTAATACCTAAAATCTGTTATTGAACAGACAGCCAGGTTGGTCCACAGTGCGGTGCTGACTTTGTGAAGCTGCTTTGCTCTATCCATCCATTCTCCCAAAGTTACATGGGATGATGACAGAACAGGAAGCCCACTCACATCCCACTGGCTTGTCTTGCTGCTGCTAGTTAGAATTTCAAAGAAGCACTTTGAGAAAATGGCTCGGGTCAAAATGCCTGGGCCCTAAATGAAGAGAGTAAGAGTTAGATTGTTCAAATGCAATTTGCACTGACTAAGCTAGAACTTACAATATTGCTTTAGAAAACCACTGAATTATTCAATAAGAATATTCAGCCTAGAGCTTGATTAGGTCAAAGAGACAAACCTTCATAGAACGGTTCATATGGGATTTAGAAAAGTTCTTTTCCTCTGTTGCAGGTAGTGGCCTCCACGTCAACCAGTAGTCTGGGTCTGTGGTGAAAGTACTGCTCCAAAAGGATGCTAACACAGCATTAACTAGTTGAGATGACAGAACAGACATTTCTTCAAGGGATATCTAAGGAAAAAGAAAAACCTAGAGGTGAGAATAATGTATGGGAGCAAAAGAGAATTAAGCACACACACATTCACAAAGAAAGTATGATACTCTTTTTCAGTATGGATAGTACAAGATATTCCTCTAGATCCTTTTCAAATTCACATAGTATTTGTCTGCATCTCGTCTCAAGAAAAAGAGTATGTTTCCCAAGGTCTGCACTGTCTCCTGTCTGTGAAACATGCAGCATGTTTACAGAGTAGGCTGTTAAAATACAGCCTCTAATCTTTGACTGTACAACCTTTTGCTACAATACACAAGGGTGCAGAAGCATAAAACACGTGAAGCTATCCAAAGCTCTGCTCTGAAGCATTTAAAGTGAACTTGTGGTTTACTGAGTTCTATGGGAACACAGCCATTGTATCATAAATATTAACCAGAGTTATTAGATGCTCTACAGAAAATGCATCAAATATTCAATTTGCAACATAGATCTAAAAACCCCTGAGATGCACAGGAACAGAGGTTAAGTATTTTTCAGCACAAAGTTGGTTTGAATACATAGATACAACCAAGCTGGCACCTGCCATTCAAACAGTTTCCTGTTCTCCATTAGGTCACAGATGGATGAATGGAACAGAGCTATGCTATTTAAGACTTTGTTGTATTTTATTTATGTTTTAACATGTTTCAATTACATTTTCTAAAGGCTCACAGTTAATAACCTTCCTTACTAAAAGAAGGAACAGTTTTTCTTAGGCACGGGTAGAAAAACTGCATGTCAAGAATCTTAGAGATATATGTATTTTGAAGAATCTGCTGAAAACTTCTGCAAGGCTAATTAAACTAAAAATTGTCCTTACCTCATTAAGATGTAACAAGTGCCACAGTCCAGAAAGCTGATGAGAAGCAGCTGGTGTCATCTTTAGAGAAAAAGCTATAAACTGAGCTAGATCTGAACACATGCTTAGCTCTGGACTGCAGTTCTCCCTGTAGCAGGTAAAAAAATAGAACCTAAGTAATGCTTAAGCAGGGTACATGAAATGCATTTTTCAGACAGTAAAACAAATTGAGAATGGCAGGCAAAGTCACTGAAAGGTTAACAGCATTTCAAACACTGGAGAAGAACAAGCACTCAATACCCAAAACACTTGAATCCTTCAAAGCTGACAAAATCTAAACACAAGAAAAAGAGGAAGAAGTGGAATCTTCTATAGCTATAAGCTACGTATTCAGCAAAATATATAAAACATTTGGGAACAAACTCCCTGCTAGATTTACAGTTTTTGCAAAATATCAGAACTCTGCTGAAATCAAGAGTGAACCAGTGATTCTAAGTCTCATCGCACAGAAAATTACTTTCACTGAAATCCATAAATGAACAGCTCTCTTTTAAGGAACGGTAAGCCAGACAAAAATAAATACACTTAGCCCCTTAAAACAACACTAACACTTCTTAAATTAATAGTATTTATTTAAACTGCGATTCAATGTGTGTATAGTTTACACAAAAGGAAGCATGCATGCTAGTGTACTTTCTCCATCTTCAGGTGTAATTCAGTCTTTCTGCAGCAGCCCCCAACAACATCGTGATAAACATCTTCACGTTGACTCCTAATATAAAGGACTCTTCTATTTCATTAAAAGGTAAATATGTATTTGCAAAAGAAAAATGCTATGTGCCATTTACTACATAAAAGGTTTTAGTTTTCCTTCACCTATAACCCATTTTACCACTAATAAAGCAATTTCTGGACTCTTATGTGTTTACTTTCAGGGGCTTGGACATCAGCATTCCTGTATTTGCCTCAATCAAGTAAGTTAGAATAGAGGAAAAAATACTTTCTCAATATATACTACTAAACCATTTCTCTACTGATACTTTTTATATTTGCCCAAGTGCAATTCTGCATGCAGACAAGGAGTGCATGTTCATTTGTATACACAAATACACATATTTGTGTACTACATAGATATACATGTACATACACACAGCTATATACATATATGTCTATGTATATTGCATGTATGTACACACAGAGATTTACATTCAGATGTAAAGCACCAAAGTTACAGCTTCTAGCCAGGGATTCTGAATTTCATGAAAGGAATATAGGATTTCTTTCTCCAACCTTCTTTTTACCTTCTTGCACAAGCCTTGGCCACATAATCTGCTGTCATTTTGTACTGCCAGAGGACACCTATGTATTCCATTGCAGGCCACAGCTGAACCTGACTGCAGAGCTGGTTTAGCAAGGCAGGGTCTAACTGGTTGGAGACAGTGTCTTCAGGAAACCTCTCTTCTGAATGACTATGTTTAACTCCTTCTGCTCTCAGGTGTGAATGCAGAGATTTCAAAAAAATCTGCAGTTGACCTGTTTGACAGAACATAAGAAGTACATAAATGCATATACTTGCCAGTGAACATTTAACATCATTTCCATCTGCATACAGAAGGAATGGAGATGACAGAAATCATCCTGTTGGGCTCTTCAGAAGTGTTACCTACCCAGACTAACATCTTCTAAATGATTGGCTCTTATTATCAGGCCATCAGCTTGCAGCAATGCTTTCTTCATCCTCATTCCAGTGGCAGCAATTTTCAGACAGCACATTTTTTCCTGCCATCTACTTTCTCCAAAGTCCAGTGTTAGCTCCAAGATGTTAAGTGGTTTGCTGAGGACTTTTAACTGAGAGAAACATTCCATGCCCAGTTTATCCTGGAAATGTGGAAAGGACAATTTGTTTCAGCAGCACTAACAAAACGACAAACAAGATTTGTGACTGCAGTCAAAACTAAGATTTCAAATTCACATGCATAACTAAAGTACAGGTGTATATATAAACCAGCCTGCAACAACAACTTAAAAATCCTTTGGTAGCCCTACTCAACACAGCAGGAAGAGAGAAATTGAAACGGTTGGCCACAATTCCTCCTTATCAAGTTGTTTTGGGATTTTTTCCTACATGAAGAAACTACACAGATTATGCAGACAAATAATACTTCAACATGGCAACTTAACTAAGCCCAGGGCAATAAATACACAAAATAATAAAAAATACCAGCAGCTACTGTAACTTACAAGAAACTGCAGTTTACACCTGCAATTTAAAAACACTTGCTTAGAAAAATCTCCTCAAATTCTTAGTAAGCACCTAATATTCTTCAGAGTCCCACAAAGTAACTACCTTAAAAGGAAGAGGTCTTCCTAGAGACTTCTGTAATATCTTCATATTGGCAGAAACACCAGCAGGATTGACCAAACAGCTCTGAATCTGCTGTGAAACAGACTGAATTTCCCTGGAAATCCTTGTAAACAAAAAGGAGGGACGGGGGGGGGAAAAAGCCCACACAATTAACAGAAATTTGAGAAACAAGGTAAAAGGGTGCATAAGAAAGGCAAGTCCCTCTCTTATCTTTCATTAAAGGGATAGAAATTCTAGATGATCATTTGAGCAAGCAGAAGCCCAACATTAGGAACCCCGAGTTTTAAAAATGAGCAGCTGTTTAATACGCTGTACTTGCATCACTAATGGAACACAACTTGGACGCTAATGGCAAGCAATGCTAATTAGCTATAAAACTAAAGAAAAGAGTAATTCATACAAACATTTATAGAAACAAGTCAAAAGCCACTGAACAAAGTCACTTACTTGTTCTGGTCTGATCCAATAAGCATCTGAGGAATTCTGTCAATGAGGTGTTTCGTAACCCAGTGCCAGTGCAGGGCCAGAAGTGACAACCCTGGTGAATCCACTGTCACAGTGTCAGAGACTGCCCAGAAGCGGTCACGCCACAGCAGGCAGTATAAAATCTAACAAGCCAAAAAGGTTACAGCTTTACCCCTGCTCTATGTTACAGAATACTTTGTACTTCAAGCAAGAAAGAGCAAAACCACCATCACTTGCAGTAACTTTAGACTCCCACAATGCTTTGTATTTAGTGACACACAACCAGTACTCAGCTATATATACCCTAAAAATACCACACAGCTCTACTGGCAGGTGGAACTACAAGCCAAAACCAAGCAATCCCTGCGCCAAGTCTACAATGTCAAGATTTCAGCAAAATTATATTCATGGGCTGAAAAGGGAGAAGGAGAAGTGAACCACCCCCATGACCTGCATGTCACCTGTCCAGGTTCAGACATTCTTATCACAGATAGATGTGGAGACTCCCTTTACCCTTATCAGGTAAGGTACCCTTACTCCCTTATCAGAGGAGAGAAACAGACACTTCTACAGCACAATTCATGCCATCCTAAACAGGCATTAGAAGGCTTGATGATCAAGTTCTGCAACTATCTACATCCCAGGTGCGTATTTAGGTAAGACAGTTCTCACCCCAATTATCTGCAGGCCAAAAACCTATATTTCACACAGAAAAAATGAGAAGACAGAGCACAAATACAAGCACTGAAACAAACACAATCATTTGCCTGCTGCCTGTGTATTCTGAACACCAACAGAAGTGTTGTGCTTTATTTCATGGTCCCTGAAACCCAAAACAGTGTTCTGCACACAATCTCATTTCACTTAACTTCATATGCTACAAGAAGTCTACTCACATCATGCATGTCATCGTCACTTAAAGCCACCTGAGTAGACTTCAACCAGTGAAGCATGAATGCATCCCAAAGTTCAAAGAAAGCAACAAGGTTGACCACAACTGCATGAGGAAGACAGTTGTAACTTCCTGGGTCTGAGGTTTGGGGAAGAGAGAAAGAACAGCAGAAACTGAACATTCCAGCCACATCACATAATACGTAAGTCAACTTCTGATCACTAGATCCTCCCATGGCTGAGAAAAAAAACCTCACCAACCTGAAAAGTTCTAAGATTGAAGCAATAAAAGTAGTCCTTCACTATTTGCACAATTCTTTATTACCTTATTGCATTTTACGTACATATATGCCATAACGAGGGAATCATTGATCAATTGCTTCTATGCAACACACTAACTTCATCACTAAATTCCTACCCTTTGCTTTAGAACTAAAACTTCCTACGTATGTAAAACAAAAATACGTTTGAAAAGCTTGGCTCTTCTTACTAGCTCAAGACAAAACACTATTGTAATTTCTCTCCATCATTATCCTAAAGTTTAGATGATTAAGATAGAAATTATATTCACTCATTACCTAGTAAAGGCAGGACATAAGTAAGGTGTATCTAATTTAAGAAAAACGTGTTAGATACCTCATTAGTCCTCATCTGACTGCTTTCACACATTCTTTCTTGGCACACTCAGGACACATCATGTTTAAAGTACGCATTTTGTAATACTGCAAATTAACCATATTTCAAATTGAATAAAGAACCGAAGGGAACAGTGAAAATCAACTTACTTTTGCGGAAATCTAGAGACATTCTTAAGACACTGTTTCCTGGCTTCTTGCTGGCAATCAAATGCTTCTCAGTGTGACTTCTTTTTTCTCGGTCAAGAAATAACACTGCCCTGAAGCAAAAATAAAGTTGTTAAAAATTTGGTAATATTTTAAAGTCTCAGCCTTATGGGAATGGTGAACTACAAAGTGACATATTACATTCACTGTATTATGGAAGAGGAACCAAGTGCAGGACAACTAATTGCTTGAATACGATTTCTGTAGAAGAAAGCTTCAGAAGGAGCAGATTCCTGACTTCTCCAGGAACGGAACAGTAGTGAGCAACTAACAGATGCAACACTATGGGCCACAGAATAATGTGAGCAGCTGCTTCCTTACACTGCAACTTCAAAATCTGTATTTTTTACTCTTCTTAGGAAAACCAGTCCAAATTCAAAAGCAGGGCAATTATTTAAGTTACATCAGAAATTTCACACTTCTGTTTCTGCCTCTTTATCCCACAGTTTTGGTTTGTCCTTGAAGTACTGCAGCCTATATGGAATGCTGGGAGTTCTGCTCCCTATATTAAGTGATTAATTTTAGTATGCATCTACAGAAAACAGAAGCAAAGAATTTAAATACCTGTACAAAAACTCTGCCTGGTATTTTAGATCACATCTATCAAAACCTAAAAACATACTTGGCAGATACCACAAGTGTTCACTCAGCACTGATTACAGTCATTGGGCAGTCTTTACAAGTTGGGTTTTTCTGTAACCCACCGATTTGCTGCAGACTTCAAAAGGATTAGAAGCTGGTCTGTGTGTTCCATTTCTGTATCAAAATTCATTGAATTTCTAATGATCTCCAAAAACTGCACATTCCATCTTGGGTCCAGAGGCATCACATGTTCATCTGGAAAGGCAGAGAAGACAAGACAGCAGTGGAAACACTACTCAGTAAAAGACTTTTCCTGATTGCCCTGCCTCTGCAAGAGCAGTAGGAAAAGAAAAAGGAAGTCTTAAGAAGTCTTAAACTCTCACTCCAGATATCCAAACAGAAAAACATTAAGATGACTGCAAGTTCTGTAAAACAGAACAGTGGCAGTAAATTAAACAGCAGTCAGAGTACTCAGAGAGTACTCAACTTCAGCTCACAGCCCTGGCAAGAGACCACTGACATTCTATAAAAGGTCCAGTGTCACTCTGTGGAGCTTTCATGCATCTAACAAGCTTGGAAAGGAAACCACAGGCCTGAACTCCCCACAGAACACCAAGGGAAAATTATAAGCCACAACATAGGTTTCAGCTGGGCTGACACAATAAATGCTGAGGAAAAACAGGGTGCCTAAACTATCAAGTCAGAAAGGCAGCAGATACAGGCATCACTCTTCAAAATATTGCTTAACTCTGAGCTGTAGGAATACATCTGGGTCACAGATACACAGCCAAGACTCATGGTCGTAGCACCCATATCCAACTTGAATAGCATGAATGCATTTAATTACCATATTTGCTGTTCTAAGAAACACTAAGAAAGTCTGTTGTAATTTATTCTATGACAAAAGCAATATACAGTTAGAATTTAGCCTTTATTCTGCTACATACATTTCCTACGAAGGGTGGCAGTGTGTTCAGAAAACAAATAATGGAAGCACCAATGTCTTACATCAGTTTTTTTCAGAAGTACCTGTCATAGTTGGCTGTAGCAACTTGATCATGTTACTGACTCCAGATGAGAGAGGACTGGCATAGAAACAACCAAGGGCTATAGCACCTGCTTCCAGCTGAATCCGCACTGAATCTGTAGGTGAAGATGAGAGAACATATCCATAAGAGAGCATTTAATACAGTTAAAGAAAAATAACTTCAACTGAGCCAGCACAAGCAGTCTGAATCAATTCGGTGCATACACTCTGCATATGCTTGTTCATATTACTTTGTATTAGCTCTTGGCAGTCTTAAAAGCAGTCAGAATATCATGGCTGAAGATATAAATCCAGTAAAGAGTTCTAATTAAACTGGTGATACTTCACATATGCTATTAAAAATATGGCTTGTGAAAATTCATGAGGTTATACCTTCAAATTCTCCTTTCAGTACATCTATTTTTTGTGGGTTTTTTCCCTTTTCCAACAAAAAAAAGAGCATACTTTTCATCAATTTTCTATGTATTTTCTTGTTTATAGCCCTACCTGCCTGAAAAGACAGCAAAGTAAAGGGGCAGCAATCCCATTAACATAGGGACAACACAGACTCAGATTTCACACCATACAAGGAAGTTAAATGTGTGAATTACTAAGACTAACTCCTGTCTAAATTGTCCTAAAGTTCAAAGTGATTAATAACATAATTAAGCAGTGAATAGCTCATCTATAATAAAGGACAGTGTTTAGCCTAAAGTCTCCAGTTGTCCTTAATATGCACAAACCTTCTGTCCCTCCTTAGAGCCTCAATGGCTTCAATTTAATGTGGATAGTTGAGAGTTTTCACGTCAAATAATTTGAATGGTCTGAATGGTTTTCATAGGAGACTTACAGTTTGTGAAAATATAACAAATCAACCCTTAGGCAAAACAGAAAATAATTACATACCAAACACCTGTGGCAGGTTTTTGGCTAAGGAGTTAAGCCATTTAACTCTTAATTTCCAATCTTGATTGGTCGCCTTTTCTATGAACAATTTGACTGAAGCGTGGAGAACTTCCATGTCATCCATCCAGTCTGTACTCATCTCAACAGGACTGAATTTGAGACTCTCAGGATTAGCAGACTGCATAATTTTTTGAAGATCTTGCAGAGTCAGTGGTAGTGTCCTGAAACACAAAGAAGTCCACTAATTAAGGGAACCCAGAAAAGAATATATTTTGCAAGTCAAGCTACTCAGCATGCAACCATCTTCATGCAAGAAGGCAGCAATGCAATAATCTTTCCTCCTTTACTCAGCTTTATAACCAGTTTCCAACTTCAAATCAGGTGGAGGTGTCTGCTGTTAAGAACTCACTATTTCCAAAAATTCACGCACTATCTGAAGAGAATACGCACAGCATTGTATCTTAGTACTGGTTGTTCTTTCACTGGAAGCAAATGACAGTACCTGTTCGGAGTAGGTTACTAAACAAAGCAGCCATAAAGGAAGCTTTTGCACCAGTGTTTTGAAAATAAGTTATATTGCACAAAAAAATCATTGAAAAAAATTCTTGCATATGCCCCCTGCACATGGGCCCCTGTTTCTTTCAGACAGCTCTGTCTGAAGAAGGAAATTTTTTTCACCTGAAGCTACTGCACTGAAAATACCTGATGAATAATTGATTACATGAAAACATGAAATACTGAGGATCATTAGTATATTTAGAACTATTTAAATACTTGGGGTTTTTAAAGCTCAGAAGGAAACCAAAGGAAGAGATTTTGTAGCTCTTCTTACCTATTAAGTTCAGGGTTTGCATTCACATTTTCTGCTAAATGCTTACTCCTAACAACTCTCAAAATGGGTCAAATGTACTTACTGAAGATTAAAGAATCAAGTATTTTGAATATATTTTGAGTATTTTGAAGGCTGAAGAATAAAAGAGTAAGCAGTTAAACTTTTATTTGTAGTAGTTGTGTGCAAAGGTAGCAGGAACACAGTTACAGAACAACAATCACAGTCTCTACCTGTACAATTTGACAAAGACAGAATTTTGCAGGGAACAATGATATGCCAAGAGTAGTTCACATATATAATTTTTTATTTATTAGACAAAAAAAGTGTTTCCTGCCTACCTGCAGTTTCTAAGGTTTAGTCTGTGCAAACAATACATGAGGACCTGTGCATCACTCCGGACTGTTGAAAGAAGTGAGTCTTCAGCTGCAAACAGACCTGTAGGTAGGGAGTCTGGCCACAATCCCACTGCTAGCAAGGACTCGCCCCAAGTTTCGTGGGAGGCCAGAGAGGAAGCATGCTTTGTAACCAATTCTAACACAAGCTGCAACAACCAACCAAAAAGCAGTTTAGAATCATATTCAAAGATGTAACATGTATTCAAACACAATAGCTCAGGAGACTCTTTAATTACATGTATTTATTGTGAAATCATTATAAACCAAATGCTCTAGAAACTTATATAAACTGCATAATAAAAGTACCAAAACATTCCTACCAGAAGTTAAATAACACACTGCACAGTTTAAAACAGGAAGTGAATATGTCTGCAAATGACAGTGTGCAGTGTTACAGGCTACAGACTCAATAGTATTAATATCCTAAAGCCTCAGCTGAAGTTGTTAAAAACCACGAGCCTCAGAGGCCAACTGGGATATTCTCCACCTCCCTTATGCTGCAAAAGACTGAGCCACTGTCTACAAAATGTATGACAAATCACATTTATCCCCTGAGGATTATCTCAAAAAGCACATCACAAACAGACAGTATGCAACACTCACTCATCTGACCTCTGTCCCAGTAGCACATCATAAGGATGTTGAACATGTCATGAAAGGACAGGTGACAGCCAAAATCCACTGTACTTCACCCTTCAATACTAAAAACACACCAACTTCTGGAGCTTCAACCAATCTGTTAGAGTAAGTTACATGGAGAACCGAACTGCTTACACTGGAGCCAAAAAAGCTCAGTACCTAAAAGTTACAGAAAGTGTTCCAATGTCACTTAACCCCTTCTCTTCATCACTTCACAGATAGTTGAGAAAACATTTAAAATTGTTTAGTTCATCTCTCCAAGAGCACCATCTTTATCAATCCCTTGCTCAGGCAATTAGGAAAGAGAGGATGTCAAAATAGCCTCATGAAATTACAATTTTCACTTCTTTAGATGATACAAGAAAAGCCTGCAAATACAGGACTTTTACCTTTTGGTTAATCTGCAGTTGTTGTGAGCGGCCATAAATTTCCCAACAGGCTCTGTAAAAAGACTTTGCTAATCCAAGGCCTCTTTGTATCTGCTGCACAATTAATACAGCAGCCTGAAGCAGAGGTGACAAAGATGACACAGAACCTGAAAGACACACAGCATTTAGGGTGATATGAATGTTTAGCAACTATCAGCCCTTTAACCCTCTGAGGGCAAATACCACTTTAGATGCCAAGGATGATTCAAAACAAATGAATTCCACTGTGTCCTGAAAACTGAATGGATTATTCCTGAGTTTAATAAGAAAATCTGACAAGACTGTAAATAACAGATGACTAGCTCACACAATAAGACATCAAGCAGCTGAGATGAATGAAACTCATCTTGCTCCAAAGAATAACTTGAATGGGCCCTTGTGCAAATCCTCTGTTTTGCTGCTTTACACTTAGAATATAGGGATTGCCTTCCCTATAGCAATAGGCAACTGACATGTGCCAGTGTCTGATATCTCCTTACCAAAGCACTCTAGTTACCACCTTTTTATGATTTGGGCCTACATCCTGAGAATGCAAAAAAGCAATCCAAAACTAGTATAGTTTCATGCACTTGTATTGGTACGTAACATAATAAAATAACCAAGCTTTAATACTGAAGAGTTCATCCATAAGTATTTAATGAGCCCAAGTTGTTAACAAACTCCAAACTGACTTTTTTTTTTTTTTACCTGCTATTGCTGCCTTGGTTTCTGAATGCACAGCCATAAGTGCGTCACAGACGCTATCTCCAACTAAACCCAAACCATGCAGGAGTAACTTCAAATCCAGACTGTCCAATACATTTCCATCATTCTCCCCAGGAATGTAAATTTCAATCCCACGGTTCCGCATGGCTCTGGATATTTCCCCATGAACTGGATCCATAGAAAGGAAAAGCCTGTTGGATGTTAAAATAGAATAGTTCAAGTTGGAAGGGATCTACAATGATCATCTAGTTCATCTGCCTTACATTCTTAAGATATAAACTTGGGTCCTTAAACTATCACTCTGGAAACCACCAAACTTGCTCTTTCATAAAGTAAATGCTCTTCATAAAAATAGGGACACTGATGTCTAAAAAAGCCAGAGACAGCTACTGAACTTAAATGAGAAATCTGTATGAATAGTTATACTTTGAAATTAGACACAGATATTCTGCATGACTTTTAACTCATTACATCTCAGTTACATGTGTTTTATCATTTGCCTACTTACAATGATAAGTTAAGCTACACCTCTGAGCTATAAAGACTTGTAAAAGTCTTAGCAATAGCTTCAGATAAATCTGTGCTGTTTAAAAGCCAAAGTATCCAAAATCCAAGTAGTTAATACTATCAATAAGACATCTCTTAAAAGCAAGGAGGAAAATATACTTCTGAGATACAATGTAGTGTAAACAGGTTTCTGAAAAGTCAAAATGTTGGTTCCAATTCGGAAGAACCAGAGCATATCAGTCCCAATATTCTTGTCATGAATTTATAAGTTAGGAATGATACAGAATACTGTGTATGTTCTCCTCCCTTCTTCCCCAGAGACTACTTCAGGTCTGAGACGATAGACTGTCTGGGTTTGGGTGGTTTGTTGGGCTTTTTTTTAGTTCTGTCACTGCAGGAAACTGTAATTTACAGATGGGATGGAAAAAGCTGGGAAGAAAATTATTATGTCCATATACCAGCTTTCAATACCTGCATATCTAAATACTTCATCTTTAACACATGTTCCTGCAGCTTCATTACAGAGATAGGGAAGCGGTGAAATCCTAAGTCAGAAATAGAAAATCAAGGCAGTGGTACACTGCTCTAAATTTTTCAGTGTAGTAGTCTGTGCTGCAACACGGATATAAAGCAAAGCCTCTTAAGCTCTCTCTGATATGCTCATCACAGTGCAGTTTTCTTCCTTGGCAGGTAGACAGTGTCACTATAGTATATGGCAAACTGAACAGCATTCAAAATACCAAAAGACTGGCTCACTGATGACATTTTTATTCTAAACCTGCTATTTGGTAAGGAGGAGGGAAAAAAAGGCAAATGCAACACACCTGAAGTTTGGATGAGGAGATATTGTAGGAACTCTGCCATCTATCACACCTCTCTCACTCATGGTGAGAACACCTCCTGGTTCAAGTAAAGCATTCAAGCGGTCCAGCACAGAAGGGCTGCATTCAAAAGAAATTCATGTGGTTATAAAAAGGTAACAATTTGACCCCCTTCTGATCTGAAATCAAGATAGTGCCAGTCTTAAGCAAAAAGCCAAATAGTTTACTTTATAAAGAAAAACTATCAACTGCTAAACTGTCTAAGAAAGAAGACACTCTTCCAAAAAACCTATGTTACTGCTCCCATGTATTATTAAATGCAAAATGTTCAGCTGTGAACCATACAGTAAGAGGCAAAGTCAGTTAGGGAGGTCAAAGTATTTACTCACTGAAACAAAGCCACTAAAATCTCTTACTTGCAGAAATTAACGTTATCCATTAAGAGCCAGTCTCCAGATTGCAGGGCCTGAACCAACATCCCATCCACCCACTCGAAAGTGCCATGGCTATTACAGTCAGCAGCCTGTGAGTGCTGCAGCTTGAAGTGCCGGAACTCTTCTACCAGGTGAGCAAACCCTGAAAGGAAGGATACCTTACACTGAGGCTTAAATCACTGAGGTAGCTTCCTGTTCCATTCAAGGAAAATAGTCATTATTTTGTTAATAAACATATTAGGCTTCCTACGTTTTAGAGGCACATAAGAACAGAGACTCTAACTCTTCAAGTAGCCTCCCACAAGCAAAATCCATGTGAACAGAAGGGGTTTGCAAGCACAGAAACACATAAACCAGATTGACACTTTTCACCCTAAACAGACATTTTTCTCCACTCTTTTCATCCCAATAGACAAAGTTTGATGGATATTAATGCCTTATGTTAAAACAGTGATAAAAAATAATAAAAAAAGGAAAAACAACCCATACATTATTCTGCTGACATTCATAAAGCTCAGCTGTTAAGTGTTTCAGAGCAGAAATGAAAGAAGAGTATATACAAGTTCCCTTTCTTAGGAATAAAAGAGAAGAGCTTGTATTGCATCATATATTGACTAGCTCAATACAGGACAATTTCAGTACTTCAAACTGCCCACCATACATACCTGCCTTTGAGTAAGAATTTATTTTGTTGTTCAGTCGCTGGATAAGCACAAGTATTCCCTCCAGTTTGCTCACTAAATCAGCTGTAACGCTTCTACCTCCTTCACCCAGAGATTTGGGTTTGTAATTCAGGATGAAATTGCTCCAAGCACGCAGCACAAGTTCAGCATCATCTGCACAAATTTCTGTCAGGAGAAGACTGTCCCTCACTAGTGTGCTCACTGCATTCTCCACTTTTTCCAAGAGGCGCTGCCATGGCCTATTGATATCAACCTGCAAACAGCGATTACAGAGTTAGTTCATGCTGAAGACTATGGTGCCTAAGGCTCCATTTCTAAACACTAAGCTCACAGTGGACTGGCCACTGTTAGGTAGGAAGGAGAAATATTACCATATCACTGAAACAGCATTTACCTGTTCAAATCCACCCAGGAGCTCAGTTGTGTCCATTGCACTGTTCATTGCCATAATTTTTAGTCGATGGCCAGTGAGATGGGCCAAGAGCTCAACAAGAGTGGTTTTGCCAACAGCTGCTGGGCCCACCAGGATTACCATCCAGCTCATGTGCACACATTTCATTATGGACTCGAGGGACTGCAGTGAGTGATGCAGAAGTGAGAGATTTCTGCCAGGATGAGGAACATAGTTGCCACGCGAAAGAACTGAATAACCAATCTAAAAGGGACGAGAGACACATGGGTGACTACTGCAAGAGACAAATGGGAGCTTAGCTGTGCAAGTTGCTTCCTTCTCTCTCTCCCCTCACATAATCTCTTGTCAACAGTTTACCTGAACATTATATGGGTTGATGTGAAACTCTCTGGTTCCTGTATACACATCAGTCTCCAGGCCAAAAATGTCTCTAAATACAGAAATAACCTAGAACAGTTAAAAGAGCAAAAAAGAGACTCATCAGTCCAAGTCATTCATTGTTACAAAGACTTACTTCTAAAGTACCTTTTCCTCTCAACCCCACAGCTGTGTGATAGTAACTAACACAGTTAAATCACAAGCATCATTTAACTCACAGTGCAGCCAGCAATTAACATGAGTGTGAGCTGCCCACAGCAACCCCTTCATTAATGATGGGTTTCTGTGACTTGAAATACTGTAAGCAAAGTATCTCTTTAACAAAGTACTGGGGTAGAATTCACAGGAAAATATAACAATATTACAGGGAGGGGAAAGTAATCTCATGAGAAAAATATGCAGTCACATACTGTCAGTAACTTCAGTCTTTGACTTTTATTTTAATACCATTTAAATGCTGTGAAATTAAACAAAAGCAAAGGATTTCTTGGCAAGAAAGGGGGAAGTAGGTGGCAAACATTATTTAATACAGAATCACACAAGAATATGTTGTGTTTTGCTCTGTTTAAGTACTTGCCTTCATTTATACCAGCTTTCTGTTTTTATTTTAATTAAATTGGTATTTCAAATGGCAAAGGGAGCAGGTATGTATTTCAAACCTCAAAAGCCCAAACAAAACTATTTTTCTTTTGTAAGGGACAATGTCCATGAATGAATTGCAAAGCATCTTCAAATCTACACTTGGTTCTCTATAAATACTTCCTGACCATCTGAAGACCAAGGGAGAACATACTGCTCACCTCTTCTTTGTCTTCCCTGGTTCTCATTCTTTCTCCATAAACCAAGAACACATGCTGGCCTGGATCATAACATCCTGGTGACTGGTCAACAAGCATTAGCTGGCACCAGCGGAAAAGATCACGTAAGTTGAACTCCCAGGGCCCTCCTTTCTGTCCCCACTTTTTTTCAGCCATTACTTCTTTGTAAATCTGCAAAAAAAAAAAAAAAAATTACAAAAAGAAGTTTTTATTCCACTTCCAAGGTAGTCTTCAAATATTTTTTAAAAACCTCTATGAACTTCTGCCTTTGGCATTGCTTACATGACAGATGACAACTGAAAGAGCAGGTTACATTCACTTTGCTGAAGATACGTCAGGAAGTAAAACTTGATTTAGTTTGTCTTTCCTCTATTATTTTTCTAACACAGCTCAATTTCCTATTTACTCTTGCACTCTTACATATGAATATTCCACAAGATGCTGCCACAAGATACTTTACCTGAATACTACTTTCTCTTAACATTGCTATTGCTGTGTATCTATGTTTTATCTCTGAAAAACAACGCCTCTTCAGTTATCAACAATGCATCTGATTGTCATGGTACAACAATTCAAGCATGGGTTTAGTGGTGTTCTTTATTTTCTTCTGCATAGAAATCCATCCCTCTTTTTTTACCCATGCACTTCTCTATAAAATGCTTGGAAATATAACATTAGACTTAATTTTTTTCTTATTTTACTACACTTTGACTACTTCTACACAAAAGAAATTAAAATATATTTACCTTATTATTGAAAGCAACCATTTTAGCAATAATAGTTTTATCAATAGCAGGAAACAATGTATTCCCAATAAACTCCATATCTTCTGCTAAGAGTGGATCAACATACACCTGTAAAATCAAGAGGATTAAGAGCGTTGATACAGTCTAAAAACTACAAGACAGGATCAAGATGTAGTTTAAACCAAACAAATCAGCTTGCCTGTGTAAACCTATTAAGAAAGGACTTGGGCAGACCCTTCCTTCCACCTCCTTGTCTATATGGATTCTGGCATCCAAAAATCTTGGTGGTCTTGTGTTGTACATGAAAATTCATTCCCAATTCTGGAACGTAAATCTCAGCTCTGTGGTCAAAGCATGCATTTAGCCCCTCTAATACAGATTGAGAAGCCAGATTCAACTGAAGAAAGAAATAAAGACACAATATTAATGCTTCACAAAACATTTTTGCATAATCTCTAGTTTAACAGTCTGGGATATACAGAAGGTAAAATTCAATTCCTTTACTGTTCTAGAACTATGACACATTACTACCTCCAGCTACACTGTTATTACATTTGAGCAACTAGCACTTTTCCTTATGGGCACTTGTTAATTGTGCTGTGATTTTTTCACTATGATATCAAAACAATTCTCCATCATAAAACATGCATGTTCAAGATGTTTCTTATGAATTTATGTTCATACATTGATGATACTTGGAGTGTTTTGTCTGCTTGTTTTTCAAAAGAAGGCAGTCTAGACTATCTAAATACAGTGGTTGTTTAAAGTGGTATTCTTCTCAAAAGAGGTATGCAAGAAGCTAGAAAATCCAAGATGTTGCTCTCTGTAGTAATTGGAATGCACTTTGCCAAGAAGGCAGATCTGTGCACACATATGCTTAAAAGCCCTTGTACACAGTACATGAACAGACCTGAGGCAGCAAGATAGCTTATACAGGCAGGATGGAACTCTTCTCCACCTTAGTTAAATCAGCACCCAACACAGTATATCAGTCCCAGCAAAACATCTTCCATTTCAGTGAAATTATATCCACGTAAGAACACATGTACCAAAGCCTCTGTCACACTCTTCCCTAAAAACTTTCAAATGTAAATCAAATCTATCCTTGGTTTTCTGCAGTAATTCAGGCTGGGAATCAATCCCTCTTCTCTTGTCTCAAAGAAGTCAGGTCATCGCCTCCCTCTATGAAGTGCGAATGGGCAAAGGGGGACTTAGTAGAGGGAAATTAATTTTCTCTTACATGGAATGATCACTTTCCATGTGGCACTACAAGCATATAACTCAAAGTAGGCAAATTTTATTTCAGTCATTGACCCTCAAAACTATTTATCCTACATGCCAAGACATCAAGTTTGCTTTTCTAAAATATCCCATTTTATATGTCCCTTAAACCTGGATTTACCTCATCCAATACAATCCAGTGTCCAGCCTTTAATGCTGCCAGCAGCGGTCCATCACGCCAGGCAAATTCTCCTCCCTTCCCACCTTCAACAGGCAAGTCAGTTCCAAATAAGTCTGTCACATCCTTTGGGAGTAGAGATCAAGATGGGGAAGTTGAGGAATGACAAAACTCCACAAAAGTTCATAAATAGCCTTTGACTTTACTCAACATTTTCTCCCTTCCCATTTAATTACATTTTAAGTCTAAGTTAAAAAATTTCAGTGATTGCAAAATGCAAAAAGCTTTTCCGTTTTAGTACTCCAGTGATGAATTACTATATTTAAAAACAAAAATTTAAATTGGAACAGAAAGGCTAAAAAGCCTTAAAGCTGCTGTCAAGTAAGGTTGCAGAAGCCAAGAAAAACAGAGTAGACAAAATACACATGACTTCACTTGAAAAGAACAGAAATATCTGGGAATTGGCATTTACTCAGAGAAGCTTACTGCTCTTTCTGGTTCCCCCTCCCATTCAGTTTTATCTTGAGACCAAGAAGGAAAAATTGACATTTCAGAGTCAGTGCCAAAGTTAAAAAGAATTGCACTTTTAAAGTTAAACGAAACTTCCACCCTGCCATAAACACCAAGTTACAGAGAACGTATTTTAAGTTACCGTTTGTTCAGACAGGTTGATTCGAACAAGACAGTTTCCTGAGGCTTTTGCCAGGGCAGCAACTAGACTGGTCTTGCCCACTCCTGGTGACCCCTCCAACAAAATAGGTTTGTTAAGCTGTAGGGCTCTTAACAGTCTTTGTGCATTCACTGCTGTAGTCCCAGCATTTAAAGCATAATCTGTCATGTTGTTCCTCTGGAGAACAGGGCCTAAAACAAAGGAAAGATAAACCAGAAAACAATTAAACCAGAATGTTTATGCTGGAGCTGCTGACTGTGTGCCTCTGAATGACATCACTCTGTCTGTAAATTGCTCATTTTAGAACAGCAAGCAGTGGAGATCAAGCTTGTACACTTTCTGTCTGACACACAGCTGCATCTCAGCCCATCTCTGCATATTTATGCTGAACTTTGCAAAAAGCATAGAAATATACTATTTATTTTGCCATGAAACTTCAACACCTCCTGGATCATGACCTAAACTAGAGAACTATCACGGAAAAAAACATTAGTCTTGTCCTTGTGCTTCAGACATGAGGACCTAAAACTCAAAAGCACCTCTTGAAAAACTGACACTGAAGGATCCAATTCAGTCATGTTACAGAATAATGCATTAATCTGTTCCATACATTGCCACTTCTGTGAAGGAAGACTGCTTTAATTAAAATATGCTTTTTCTTTGCTGTTATTATGGCATACATAATATGGGGAGAGACAAATTCCAGCCAGTATAGCTCACTGGGGCATCACTCCCCCAAATCTGTAATACAGCATTGCTCGGGTATACAAGATACTAATCAGCTATTTATCTTACGCATCTTGATACCTGTTTAGTATGAAAAGGATCCAGAGATTTCTTTTGTGACCTAATCAACAGAGGGGAACTAAGCAATTTACAAAAAAGCATTACCTTGTACAATTTTATGCATGACTAACACAATCCATAAATGCTAAAATGTTCAAACATGAATGATTAATATAGCATTAGGAACACACAATTCCATGTACTAAAAACTAACCAGCTGAATTAGAAAGCTCACAGTCATCACTTTTCAGTCCTGTCACTGTATTCTAAGGGTAAAAAGCACTAGTTCCATTTGCATTAATTTGTCCCATGAGGAACTGAAATGCAGGGACTAAATAATTTTGCAAAGACTGCAGCAAATTTTTGAGAGTCTACACCAAGGCAGGGCATTAGTCTCCATTCCCTTTAGCTTTGTACTCAGGATTCCTGCTTCCCATGCTTTAGACAAGGGCCAGGATAAGCTGTAGCTTTAATTACTGGAACTTAACAGACATTCTGCACCATGCAAATGTGACAGAAAATTACAACTCAAAATTTAAAAAGTTCTGCTAAACCAAAATAGTCTACAAAAATTAGGCCATTAACCATTAAGAAGTCATCAAAGAAAGCAATGAACAGATATGTCGTCTTAATAAATGTGACTGAGTTTCAATCTAGACACTTGGAGGAAGAAAACGCCTTTTTTTAAGGCTTGAGAACAAATAAACTGTTCTGTGATGGTTCATGTATCCTACTTAGATGTAGTGAGTAACAAAGCTACTGAAAACATAAACTACAGAATAAATGTCCACCCACTCCCACATAGTCTCTTGCCTCTGGGGATAAAAAAGGGGTGAATTCCAACAAAGCTGTCCATCCATACAAACTCTTTTTTCTTTGTTCTGTCATAAATCTGTAGTTCATTCTTCTGATAGTCAGTCAGCTCAAAGAATTGACTCATTCTCTCACATAAGAATGTCAGGCATTTTTCACGAGCTAACGAAGCCGTATCAGCTGAGCAGGATGTTGTACCTGTAATTAGAAAAGTCAAGTAAGCGTGTGCCTCACACCACTAGGCACATTCATTTTATGACTAATAAATTCAATTCCTTCACAGATGCCACTTTTGTGCACACAGGTTTATAGTTTATTTTAACGCTTTTGCCTGCCAATGCTTCCAGTACTATTTACCATGGGCAAATTGTTCTGTGCGCAACAGAATTACAGACACCTTATTTCCAAATCCCTTTCTTCTACCATCACTATAATCCTGATCCTTTGCAATAGGGTTTTGTTTGCATTTGACTAAAAAATATTAATACAAATACACAGTTTCATATTTTCTGCCACTAAATGAGCACTGAAGACTTACCTGATCCTATTCCATCAATATACACCAAACACGCAGCATGGATAAAAGACATCATTGGAGAAATATGAAGGTGACTATCACCCTTGGCAGAATTTGACTCATCCTCTACCATGACGTTCATAAAATTAACCCACGACAAGACATCTCTCACGCTGAGAATACACTGGCGACCAAACTCTTGATTAGTCAGCCATTCAACAAAGTCCATCATGAGTTCTGCTATGTCTGCCCCTAGAGTAAAATAAATAAAAATCAAAATAATTTGAGTTATAAAATAGTTTTATTGGTTCTATCTACTGTACTGTTGTAAAAAATATCTTTAAAGTAGGTACAGCTGTAATGCAGAGCAATGTGAATGGTTACTCCATATCCTAACAGGCAGAATAACTGAAGAGTAAGTTCATGCCTATGCTGTCATTACAGATCCTTTTAAATTCAAGTAATGAGTCAGGATCAAGTGACTAATACTAACAGTGAAGCTGCTGGCAGAAAGTGAAGTGCCAGTTCTTTTAACACCCTACTTTGAAAGCAAGTTGGGACACTGAAGGGCAGGGGATGGTTCAGCTACCTGGATGGTGAACTAAATACAGCCTTGAACTTAATTCTGACTAGCCATATAGCATACCCAGTGAGGCAAGAACAAAGTCCAAAATATATCATAATTGTCCTCAGAAAGAGATACAGTTATAAGAAAAAGGGACGCAGTGGTGAAAATTCTGACAAATGACTGGCAACCTTCAAATTATTTTCTTAGCAATGTCTGAATACACAGAAATACACAGTAATACCCACCTTCATGGTTTATTGCACCCAGAGACAATCCTGGGTGAAGATTGTGTTTTACGATCTGTATCAAATCATCACGGCCATTGCTTTGGGGACACCATATCTCTGTAAATCTATTGCGCAATGCAGGAGAAAGCTGCCAACAAGCAGAGCGACACAGCAAGTCAAGTTACATTACATCACAGTCCTTAGTGTCTCAGTCAATCGATAGCCTTGCAGCCACTGCACTCGCAAACCATTAATAAACTGAACAAGCTAGACCTTTCCTTCTAATTTTGACAGGGACACTTTGCAACATAATGTTCGAGAGAATGCCAGTTTTAAGATTTCTAGTAGTGGCATCAATGCAGGAAATGGCTGAAAGTTCAAAAGAATACGGGAAAAAACAGAGCTGGTTTGCAAGCACCAAAGCTCCATTTCATTCTAGGACACCATGTATCAAATAATGGCTTTGTAATCTCGCTTTGCTTACAGACACAAACTGTAGTTCCTTGTTTTAGACCTAGCTTCCAACAATGCTTAAAAGTTGTGGAGGTTTGGAGAGGAGTTTGTTGTCTTCGGGGTTTTCTTTAAACTGTTTTTAGTTACTTAAACCCGAAGTTCAGAAACAGATTTTTTATTTAATGAGAAGGACCTTTTGGGATGTGATGTTCCTGTTTACTGAGAAAGACAAGATGACGTCTGTCACTTTCTGAACAGCATTAGGGAAGATAACCTACTGTGTAACTTTATGCTACTCCAGACTCATGTTAGAACTGCTTCACAAGTCACACAGTTCCTGTACTCGAAATATCCTATCAAGCCTACCTTGGTATTGAGAGGCCTGAAAGCTTTCTTTGACATTTTGCTGAGTGTTGACTTACAATGTCAAAATGATATGACATATAAGTGATGGAAAACAGATAAATCTTAACCCTCCTTTAGAACGATGAAGCAGATGCCTACTAGAAAGCACTGGATGCCAGAATTTTTTCATTGCTCCTCCAATCATTAAACGGTCAATGAGATCAGAAGATGTATGCTGTACTTCCAGATATTTTGACATTTACCTCTTTTTTCCCAAAGTCACCGCCTGGGTTCATAGTTGCAAGGATACGAAATTTCTTTCCTGCAACTAATAGTTCTACCTCATTCTCCTCATCATCTTGACCACCTTTTTCAGCAAGTACCAACGTCTTTTCAGCTTCAAGAACACTAGAGAGAAGGTTATAAAATGGTTTATTTTAAATTTTGTTTCACACTTCAAAAGGTCACTTAAAAATGAAAATCAAATTAATTGACCTGGTTAAATTTTCATTTATCCAATACAGTGGGTAGCAGAAGACTAAAATGAGGGATATTGCTGCAAACATATAATGAAATTAAGTTCATATTTTAATATTTTGCACACACAAAAAGGAAAAGAACTAGATTTTGTTACTGGGATTTGACAAGGTGAATAATTTTCAAGAGCTTACTGACAGGCTGAAAATACTAGTATTGAAGATGCTAAACTGGAGATTTTACTTTCAGTTTTATTTTCCAACCTGACTCATGATTTGAGTGTCTTCAGATGCTGCTCAAACTGTTTCAAATGAACTAGAGTTTATGACGTTAATTTTTTTATCCAGGGACATAAGTTCTTGAATAAGGCAAATCCCTTCATCATCACACTTTTGTCCATGAAACAGAAACAAACACACCTATTTGAACGCAGATTAGTGGCACTATAAAGCCAAAGAGAAAGTAATGGCATCAGCCAAAGTATTCACAATCGACAGTCAGTGTAGTAACACATGTCAAGCGAATATGAATGTATCTGCTTTCCAATAGAAATAGTTTTCATTTTCCCATGTAAGTTAAGACTTTAAGACTTTGGCCAGACAAGGCAGTTTTGTCTTGTCTTACCCTACTAGCCTCTACCCTAGCTGCAATCAAAATTTCAAGGAGTGAAAACTGCCCAAGCATTACTGTTTAAAATTGAATTATTGATTAAAACTAACACCGTCAGATGGATGACAATTAGAAAAACAAAGCAAACTGGCACAGAAGCTGAAATGTGAAAAAGGCCACCTATTTGTGCCACTGTTTCTTTCAGCAAGAACTGTACAACGAAGACAGTAACTCAGCTAGACCAGGAAGCAAGTTGTCTAAAAGAAGCTCAAGTTTGTGTAAAGAATAGACACAGTGAGGGTGCTTAATCCTAACACATTTAGGACATACCTGTTAAGTCGCTCCAGTACAGAATCATCAGCTAAAGAAATCTCATCAAGGAGGAAAAACCCCTCCTCTTTCATTGCTAAAACAAGAGGTCCATCACACCACTCAAAGAGTCTAGAGCCATCTGATTCCTCCTAAGAAATGGAAAAGGAAATGAGAAGTCATAATAATTGCTACTTTTTGCTTCTGTGATCACACCATCCAAGGTATTACTGATGCAAGACAAACCTGGTCTTTCGACCTCTGCCTGACCGGGCGCAGGCCTCCTAGAAAGTCTGATGTCTCCATATGCAAGTGGCAATTCACTGAGTATAGCTTCTGATTTGTTAATGCTGCAAAGATCTGACAAATGGTCGTTTTACCACACCTGCAACAAAGTAATTTAACTGAAAGGGATAAATTAAAAAAAACAAAACCAAACAACCCAATCAGCTCACTTTGGACAGGAGTCATACTTTAATTGAAGACCTATGAGGTAAAGGCTCAGCATGCAAATTTCATTCTGCTCTTTTTCTTGAAAGAAATGTATGCAAAATGAAGTCATTTTTGGCACAGCTGTTGCTGACTCGCCCAAAAGGCCTTTAATTAAACTTAAATCAATATCTGCATTGATGGATTTCTGCAGGTTCAAAGTCAAATTTATTTCAGCCTGACTTTACAGATACTCAACCAGCCTAACATTACACTTAACTGGAAATGCTACATATCTAGATCAAGCCCAAATCTAAGGGAACAAACTGCTGACCATCTAGTTTTCATTTACTACCCCAATTTTACTTCTCTTTTCTTGCATTTTGCTTTCCTTCTCTCCTACAAAAATTTACTCTACAAATATATACCCAGCACAAGAGCAGACAGCACCGTCTTCCAGAACATCCTTTACAGTTTATGAGGCGGAAAATTCGTAGCAAGGCTATTCTCAAGCTCTTAAAACATGTAAAGCGAACATACTCTTAAATAGAAAAATGTCACAATTCCCCAGAAGCAGCCACTTCAGTGAAGCACCTTTTTCTCTTTTTCTTTTCTACAGGGCACCTTGTAAAAGGTGGAGGTAGAAGTCAGCTCACTTCCATTTCACTACTTTCTCTATAACTTCTATGTAGTTATATACAATGCAAGTAGTTTCATTTAAAGAGTTGTGTTGAAAGAGATGAATTGCTGCCTCTCAAAAAGGAACTGTGAAAAACAGCAGCTGCAAGTCTGCCATAAGAGAGGCTCAAACGTCCCAGACCAAAGCAGCACTGAAGCCCACACAACCATTTTGTGTCTGACTCAGTGGCTGGGGCAGCATAACAAAGAACTGCATCATAAAAGGCAAGATTACCCAGTATCTCCCACCAGCAGTACTGGTTCACCAAACTCCAGGGCTCGTCCCACCAAAACGGCAAGTCTCCTCATCCCCCGAGTCCAGACAACATGGTTAAATTCTCTATCCATCACTGACATCCGTGTGGAAGAGTTAGCTGCACAACACAAAGCAATCCATCAGCTTCAGTCACATCTAGAGAACTACCAGATGGGTCTCTCCAGGAAAACTCACCCAGTAGCTTTTTAACGCTTTCTCCTGAGAAAAGAGACTCAGGATATATTTTTTTCTTGAAGTGTTTTTCAAGGACACTCTGAATAACATCCGCCTCCTCCTGTTTCCTGACTCTGCCTGCCAGAAGCATAAAACCTATAAAACAGAGGAAGAGAGAAGGCAATTACTACCTGATTAATCAGCAACAAAAATTTACACCTAAGAACTAGGGTTGGAAAGCAACTCTACAGACACTGTAAAGAGCTGAGGCAGCAGAGCTCACCATCATTTGCTAAGTGCTGAAGCCAGTCGTACTCCTTCTCCAGCTGTTCTGCCAGCCTGTACCTTTCAGCCCAGCGGAACAGATCCCTCAGGGTAATGAACCCATGCTTCCCAGCAAACACTGTCGAACCTCTGCGGTAAGACTGCCACAAGAACAAAACATGAGCCATTTTTTCATGAACCTGTTCAAATCCCTCAAGCAAAGCTAATCAGAATGCTCTGCTGTGACGCTTCTACAAGTAAATTCTATGGAAAAAAAGAAGTCTAGTACAGTCACGACTTCCAAACACAAACTCCCTTTAGGCAAGCATTTGACAGGTACCAGGAACAAAATAATATAGGTAATAAAAAAATACTAAGAATAAAATAGGTATCTGGAATAAAAGAAAATCTAGTTTGTGCTGCTGTAATTGCTTTTGAAATACAAGGCAGTTTGAGCGACACACTGTCGAATGCCTGTTGAAGGCACAGGAATGTCCAAACACATCCAAAATTGCTGCTTAAAAATAATAGCAAATTTCAAATGTACCAAAGACAAATCCAATACTGTACTTTTGATGCAGAGCAAGTGGTAATTCTACATATCAAATCCCAAGGTCTCCAGTGATTATTTTTTTTTACCGCTGCCTTTCTCTCAAATCTGGCATCACTTTGCCTATTCTTTATTAACCACTAGAATTACTACCTTGGTGGGTTCTCTTCCATCAATTATGGTTATGATTTTGAATATCTTTCAGATAACAACACCTCTCCCTTTGTCCCCCCAAGGAATTGCTATTACTGTGTGCATATTACTTTGAAATATGTTTGCATTTCTTATACTAAAAGAAGAAAGACTCTCATACTTGCAGGTCTAACATGACTTTGACAAGCTTGCTGCAATAAGAAGGTGGCAAACTGCATCTCTTGTGCAGGATGGTTTCCAGTTCAGCACTCGGCAGTTCATCAAAATGTAGTTCCACAAAACGATTTCTGAAAGCTCTGGACAAAACCTAAAATAGGAGACCATACTGTTGCTTGAACTTTTTACTTTGATATTCCTCATGTTATATATCTTCTTCTGCACATCCAAAGGAAATATGGATAGTGTCATAGCATACAAATTAGCACATACACATAAATATTGAAAGAAAGCTTAAGAGACAGTCTGGATGAGCATAAAAGCTTTAAAATGCATTGTGGTTTAACTGCAGTAGCACCACAAAGCCACAGTCTTATCATCCTCCCTACAATGGCATGGGGAGGAGAATGAGAAGGGCGAAAGTGAGAAAATTTGTAGGCTGAGATAAAGACAGTTTTCATTCAGTAAAGCAAAAGGTGTATGTGCAAGAAAAGCCAAATGAGGAATTCATTCATCACTTCACACCAGTAGTAGGCAAGTGTTCAGCCATCTCCAGGAAACAAGGGCTTCATGATGCACAAATATTATTTGGGGAAACAAACACCTAACATATCCCATTTTCTCCTTTCCACACCCCCCCTTTAGATTGCTGAGCACAAGTTCATATGGTATGGAATATCTCTTTGATCGTTTGGTGTTGACTGTCTCCTCTCAGCTTCTCGTCCACCCTTAGCCTACTCCAGTACTGGGGCAGCGTTGAGAAGCAGAAGAGGCCTTGACTCTGTGCAAGCACTGCTCAGCAACAACTAAGACATCCCTGTGCTATCAACACTGTTTTGAACACAAATCCAAAATACAGCACCATACCAGTCACTATGACGAAAATGGGCTATTCCAGCCAAAACCAGTACAAAATGGATATTAACAGCCTAAGCAGAATCAAGTGCTCTTCAGCAAGAAATGCCAAGTCAAGTCTAATTTTTACAGAATCACAGAATATTTTGAGTTGGAAGAGACCCACAAGGATCATCGAATCCAGCTCTTAAGAATCGAGTGTATGGAGATTGGACCCATGATCCTGACAACATGAGCATCATGCTCTAACACACTCCAACAATATACATGAACTCCAGCTCAATAAAACACTTAAATCTCAACTACTCAAAATTAATTTGAAATTTGATATCTGCAAAGCAAGTAACTCATCTAAACAGAGCCCAGCTGTACTGAAAGTCAGTCCACAGCCACCTCAATTCTCTCCGAGAGATACATTCTAACCTACACATCAAAACATTTTCACATCACACTTAAACATATGAGAGAGTCTAATTCCCTAGTTTTATCCACTCAAATTATTATATTGTACAGACCTTTCTGCCACCATAGAGACCTGGAGGATTCTGTGTAGCAAACAGCATGAAACGAGGGTGAGCTTTGACAACTTCCTGGGTCTCAGTAATGAACAGCTCTCGGTTATCATCCAACAAACGGTTGAGAGCCTCCAGAACATCAGTGGGAGCCAAATTCAATTCATCTAGAACAATCCAGTAACCCTTTCTCATTGCATCTATGAGAATGCCTTGGAGGGAACAGAAGAAGTCCTAGTTAAAAATCTAACAAAGCAAATCTAACAGAAGAAGATATTTTTAGCAACCCGTTTTCACTCAGTATAAACACTAATTCAGAGAAGGAAGGAACAGTATTGTTTAAGGTGTTGAATTATCTTCTTGATGTCCAACAGGACAAGCATGATGAGACAGATGTGAACTCTTCAGAATTTGTTGAAATTCACATAAGTGATTAGCATTAATATGCAACTACTAACTTTATGACAGGTCATTTCTCCACTGTAATAAAACAGACAAGTTAAGCAGAAAGGAGGAAAATACATAAACAGTGAACTGAGTCAGGAATTTGGAGTATATATAACATGCCCACTCACCTTCCTTAAATACCAACTTCCCAGAGGCATCTGATGTATAACAGCCAATATATTCTTGGATGTCAGTATGCTCATGATTGTTAATCCTTACACAGTGATTCCCAGTAGCAGCAGCCAACCAGCGAATTAAACTGGTTTTACCAACAGAGGTCTCTCCTTGAATTAGTACTGGATGAGTCCTAAGAGCCAAAACCAAAACAGTGAGTTTGAAGCATGAGCCTTATCTTTCTCATAGAAAAGATGTCCATGTTATCAAACCACATTACCAAAGCATCACCACTGAACTCATCTATGGTATCCAAGATCACACAATAACAGGGTAACATAACTAACTTGATTCTCAAGTGCCAACAGCTACCCATGAAGCTTTTCATGGCGTTGTGAAATAAGCAGGTTGTTTTAACTGCTGATTCCTAGATCATAATTTAAATAAAACAAGGTATGGCTGTAAGATGGTTTAAGAAAATAAGAAATACATGTATAAATTCAAGTCACTCTGTAATGAAAAGTGTAAAGTGGAAGGAAAATAGACATTATTCATCCAAACAATAAAGGGTAAAGAGGCACCAAGACTCAAGGCCTAAACAAACATATTTAACTTATTTTTTAATGAAAAAGTTGAAACACTTACCCTGCAGACACAACTCTGACAATGTCTTTCAGATTAAGCTTAACTGAAGGGGTTAGCACGTAACTCTCATCTACAGTAGGTTCTTTATCCCCAGCTGAAATCCAGTATCCTTCTATAAGTATAAAACTCCCTCCTTGGGGTTTTGGTATTTGCTAAGGAAAGACGACAGAAATAACAGATTATACAAACGCGTTTCAATTTGCTAATGAAAACAACTACTGTTACACCACTGCAACATATTCTGTAGAAAGTAATTTTAAATTTTAAATTAATTCCTGAGCACTCCCACAGTAAGCAATAACCTCTTGCCACAGAATGCAAGTTACAGGACAAAACTGATCAGATTATTTCAGAGTCATGAAGCAGGAATCTTTACCAGTGCCATGAAGATAAAAATGATTCAAGAGTCCTAGCATTGAATTTTGAAAGGTGTTTCCAAGCAGGAAATTTGCTTTCATCTTTTTATACTCATACATATTTTCCAACAGGAAGGGCTTTATTCTGAAACAAACATATCTCTTAAACTGGCTTCCCCATCCCACTGCCCAGTCCCACGTGCAAACTCGTGCTGGGCTCCCAGCACTAATGAGATTCTTCCTTTCCCATTAGAGAAAAAGCACAAATGTTTGCTTCATATCCATATGTTCTGCATTCAGAGTCTAAAAATACAAAGCCTGCGAAAGATCCTCAAAAGTCTGTGAAAGCTTCACAGTTGGAGTCATTGCATTAGGCTACCCACACTCCACAATGCTTTTATTATACAGACTTCCATATTTTTTCAAATTAACAAATAAACTAGGTAACATATGGACATTTCAAGCAAAGTAAAAAACTACAAAGGAATGGTATTAATTTTTTCTAGTTCTTATCTCTATAACATGAAAAAGAACTGCAAGAAGGAAAAGCAGAGGAAAAAGCAGAGAAGACAAAATAAATTCTACCCTGAACACTAAACAGCTCTTTAGAAGCTTAGTTACCTACCTGCTTGAGAAGGCTTTTGATGTTGCCAGAGACTATATGCTGGCAAATAAGCTTTTGAACTACTGGGTGAGAACCTCTGTCAAGCTGTGTCAGAAAACTCAAACAGAAGCCCTAAGAAGAAGAATTATTTTTAGTGATAAAATGAAAAATAAGGAAAAAATATAGAGATTAGAGAACCATTTCTGTTCAACACTGCACTTAGAGAGGATTATCCTTCACCCAAAAAACCTTTGTTGTGAACACACATTGAAACAAATGCTACCATAGGTAGTCACCTCATACAGTGAGCGTGGAATGCTGCCACACGGATTAGAGGCTGCAAATCTCAGTGCTCTGCACAGTGTACGGAGACTATAGTGAGGTCTGTGGCCTGTTCCATCCACCAACTTTGTTCCTGCTTCCTTTCTCACAGACAAATAAAAGCTGCAAAAATAAAGAGTTACAAAGAGCTGTTACTGATCAGACCATTGCACTAAGGAATTAAATCCAAGTATGAACACTTCAGCTTATCTCCAACTGTTACTTTTCCTAAAAGCTCCAGGTTAGGAAAGCCATGCCAAGTTCTGCCATCTGTATAGTCAGTGAAGCAAAGCAACTGAATATTTTTAGAACCATATTTTTGAGAGAGCTTGATATGCAGAGAGTGCCTACAAATTCCAAGTATTCTAAACATGAGATAATTCACCTTAAACTAGGGGAAAGAAAGGCAACTCTAGATAAACACACATGACTTACATTGGTATCATCTACAGAAACAAACCATTTTAGTCTCTCAGACAGAGAACTGCAACAACAATGCTCATTAACTGGTGCCACCAAGAAAATAATTCTGAATTAAAGAAACAATCTCCTCCCCACAAATAGAGAAACCTCCAGAATTAAGAAGAGGGATGTCTACTCTCTTCCTTTTCCTAACGCTATGCAAATTGCTAAGTAGGGAGCATTATAGCATTTCCCAAAACAGTCTAACCACAGACTACAGTTATATACTTTCTTTTTGTGACTTATTTAATTAAAATTTAGAGAGATTATAATCAACTTACTTCACAATTCCTTGTACTGTATTTTTGTTCACATTCAGACCTCTTAGATAATCCATAATAAGAACTTGCAAGTCTCCTTCATTTCTCAATTCTTCTACATAAAGTTCAGTAAACCTGTAAGAATCGATCCATCAAAATACAAATCAATCCATAACATTTAACCATCTGGCCAAATTTTTAAAAAATCACATTATATATGCATCTCATGGCACATAACATTTGCATTTTTTAAGCAGAATACTGCTTGTTAAATGACCTACAGACAGACTCAAGAACCAGAGTACATAAAAAAATTAGGTATTTCTATTACTTGCAGGTAATTTATCTGAATTATTTTAACTTATTAGACTGAAAATGAACTATAAGACTGTATTTTCTTGAATTAAAATTTTAAACAATCTACAGAAGATACCCAAATATTACAGCTTGAACACTGAAGCAGTGACACAACTGGAGCACTTTTCAAAGTGGACTCTCTAATGATCTCTATTTTAAAAAGTGAACACTTCAGAGGTACCACCCATTTCTAATTTAGTTATGACTAGCATATCCAGGTTGTTTTCTACTTTTACAAACATCCAGCTCAGCAATGCTAATATAATAAAACTCGACAATAAGCAAAGGAAAACTAGCAGCAAACACATACACAGTGAAGCTCTGAGTAATATGTTAGAGTTTCCCATTTAGTAAACTGCAGGGCCAACTCTAGCTAACGAACAAACTTTCTAACCATCACCCGTGTAACTTTTAGCACTCATGAGGGAAACCTCATCAAATAATACATGCACAAGACCTTGGTGTTCAGGTAGTACTGAAGAACGGATTTACCACAACTCCAACTTTCTGGTCAACTTAGATGTTTTAAGGCCACACATCAAACACTTTGAATATCACACAAATATTTTGAATATCACACATCTGCTTCACCATGCAAACCACCTTCTCTTGAGTGAACAAGGCTGGATCTGCAGCTTTTTGCAAGGATCATCAACACTTCTGAGTTATCAAGAGAACGGTTGCTAAACAGATACAAAGCAACTTGTCTTTCATATCTCCATCAGGATGCTGCAGTTGCATTCCCAAGTGCTGACAGCTTAATTGTAAAGAATTATTCCCCTTCCCCCAGTGACAAGTCTACACTACCACTAGAATATCTGCTCATGGCTCAGCAACTTCACAGAAGTATTTTCCTCATGCTATTTCATGAAAAACTGTGAAAATTTTTTCTAATAATGGGAAATGTGGAAAACATCTCTCACAGGCAGTAAATTTGGGTTCAGACTTACACCCTCAGGTTTCAGACAAGGCATTCTTCCCTGGGTCACCTCATGAAACTAATTAAACTCTGAAAAAGACAGTGACTAAGTATTTTGACACAGAATCATTATTTCCGACCTGTTTCTTATTCCTAGAGGAAGATTTCTCTTTCCTACATCAGTAGCTGGATTCATGCATGCAAACAAGCGAAAATCAGGGTGACGGACAAGAGGCTCTAAAGTAAAACAGAAATAGAAGATGTGGTTAATGACAAACACAGGATATTCATTTTGTTAAATAAGGTATATTTTATCTAAGCCAGCTTTCTCTTGCTACACTACTAATTTTTGTTTTAAACGTCAGCATAAAAAAATTTTAGAGAATAACCCTGTGTCACTTTATCAAAAGTATCTGCACCTTACAAGCATCCACCAAGCCACTTCAACTTTTTTCTTGATAAAGAGATTCAGTCCCTCAATAGCCTTTAGAGAAAGCCATGCTTACTGGGAGCACCAGAGAGATCTGCTGCTTGTAGAGTCCAAAGAGGCAAAAGCTACAGCTTCTGCACATGGAAATCTCCTGAGTCACAGTGAATTAAAACTCCTACTTTTTGCATAAAAGTTTGAAGTCCACCCACTTTTGCACACTTTCATTAGAATGGTATTCTTGACTTATTTTGAGCCATATAGGATAGGGAAATCAACTAGATAGCAAGATATAGCATAACCAAGCAATGAAATGGTACCAGTGTCTCCTCTGTCTAGTAACACCAGTGACCCAGATGATCCTTCCAATAAACCACTCAGGCACTCCAAAGTCTCCGCTGCAGCCAAGTTGATCTCATCCAATAAAATCCACTCTCCCTTTTTTACTGCTTGTGCCAGAGTACCCTAAAAATAAGAACAATTTGTTAATCATACCACCACCAAGGATCTATCAACTGAAGCAATCATACACTGGAAACACTTGGTGTGAGATCTATGGCTTGATTAGATAAATGGCAATTCCAGACCTTTTACAGCAATTCCAGACCTTTTACAGCAATAGCAGTTTTACTGCTCTCTGTCAATAACAGCAATTATTTTACAAGTCACAGAAGTCAGCCAGTCATCACCATTAGATCAGTTACCTTTTAGACTGGTTGAAATGTAACAGAATTAAGACCTCTTATTTGTGCAATGCTGCCTGTCAGTGATATCCATCACTGTGGTTTGCACTGACATCTCATGAGAATAAAGACAGTTAATCTAAAGAAATCCAAAGACTCGAATAATATTATGCTCCTAAAGAAACAATATCTTCTTAATTTATATCTCAGTCCAAGGTTTTCGAACTATTCATACACACGTTTTTTAGACAGGACTGGTCAACATTTTACACACTTTACATGAAATTTGAGAGCATATATTCAGACTAACAGAGTGACAAGGAACAAGCACACATAAACCTCATAGTTTCTTCTAATCACACTTAATGTCATTAGAACATATCATGGGAAAAAAAGCACTTCAAGATAAACAGCACAGATTCTTAATATTAAAACCTTCAAAGGAATCCCTAAGCAGAAGCATATTGAACTGAGACTGGTCAGAAAGTTTTTTCTAATCTCATATAGTTGAAATGATGATATGGCACACTGCTGATATTCTCCCACCACACATCTAACCACTGCCTCCTTGAAGCAGCACACTTTGTTTTACAGAGTTACCATGGAACATGTTTTACTTCACAGCAAGGTTCTTCCCAGGAAGAAATTTATTTAATAATGACTGCAAAGTCTTTTAAATACTTCTCCTTATTCCTCCTAGCATTAAAATGCAACTCTGAATACCTCAACAAATGCAAAGAGGAGAGCATTTTCTGTCATTTTCATCTGTTGATGAGCATGATTCAGTTTAAGACCAAATGCCTCCCACTTTTCCTTCAGTGGTGAGTCTGTAAGCAAAACAAAAGTAGGTTTGTACCATCAAAACAATATAAGTGCCCAACAACAGTATTTTAATCAGGCTATTTCAAGCAGAGAGATCCAAAAGTAAGGTTGGCTGAGCAATGAAAACATTCAAGTTCTACAGATGACACACACAAAAAAAAATGTTTTGGTTTTGTTTGTGTGTGATTATTTTTTAAATTTACCTGAACACTATTGACCTGTGGGTACAGATACTTTGATGTTCGTTCCTAGCTTAGGAACAAATACTTATGCTGCACTTTGTTCCAGCATGACTGTTACTGCCCTCCAATTTCCAGAGACAGAAAGACACATGTCAAAAAAATAAATCCAAATTTATAAACTCTATGACAGAACAGATTAACAAGGAACTCTTCAGTATCTATTAAAAACACAGTTGCTTATCAGTTATGACATTATTTACCATTTTACTGATTTCAGGTATTTGTGTAAAATCACTGCCTGAGCTATATACAGCATCAAAACTACTTAAGTAACTATGCAAGTTACAAATTTCAGCTCATTTATATTTTAGGATTGGCAATACTTGCAACAAGTGGTCTTTAAAACACTCATTTTTTATTTATTTATTTTACATTTGTGGGCATTTATTTTAGCAGCTGCATATTCAGAAGAACCAGTTAAAAGAAGAGCAGAGATAAAGTTCATAATTAGTTTTACTTGGCCCATACTAAATGCAAGTTACAGCCTCACTTGTTCTACTAGTCTAGAACCAGAAACAACTCCATGCAAGACAAAGTATCAACACTGCCTCTGCCCCAAAATGAGCTGTGAAGTACAAAACCAAAAAAACTTTCTTGGAGACAAAGCCACATTGAAACAAATTAAAGCACTAGACAAGTCACTGACGATACCAAGCCAAAAGCAAGCTATGACTACACAAAAAGAGCCATTACTTTTGATTTGAGGCTTTTTTTGGCTGTTTTGCTTTGTTTTTTTAAATAGGACTTATTTGTGAGATCTAAGGAGATTCCAGGACTGAAAGTATGCATGTATTCACATCAAAGACTGTCACACATACCACTAGGACTGCTCACCAGCAGCAAACAAGTAAGCGCTGAGTGAACACCACATGTCAAGGGTACCATAGGTCAGACAAGTCAACCTTCACACTGTCAGACATGGCTGACAGCAGTGATGAGTTAGAAAAAGGAAAAAATTAAACAAAATACAAACCCAACCACAATTCTTAACAGTATTTTGAATGTCTTACTGTAGACAGACATTGCATTTCTCAAAAGCAGATGATGTAATAAAGGAGGATAACAAAAAACTAAACCCCAAACAACCCCAAATTCAAAGAACAAAAGAAGTCATTTGTATTTATCTACTCTCTGCTATGGTTCAATGCCAATGTATGTTTGATCAGTCTGAATTCTCACCAGATGCGTTTTCTTTTACTTCCTTATTAACAGCAGATTTATGAATATGCTGCATTAGTTTTAGCAGATCATGCCAACGTTTCTGCCTGTAGCAGGTCTGAATGTGCCCCAAGAACGTTTGATTTTTTTTCCTAGAGAACGTCTGAGAGAAGAGTTCTTCAAAAGACTCTCGCAGAGGTAGCCAGATCAGCTTGTTATCCACAGGCTTGTAACTGAGGAGAAGCAAAAGAATAGCTACTTATTTGTGACACAGGAATCTGTGAACTAAAAAAAGAAAACAACCCCAAAACCAGTTAGTGAAACAATAACCTTGTGCATGAATGAACCCTGATTTCTGAAGTTTTTTATTCAACTAATGAACAAAGTAAAACTGTACATATTTAAAAGCACCTCATCAGGCAATTTTATAAAGTCAGGACCACATTGATAAGTAAAATGTTTTTAATACTACCAACCAGAATGTCCAGTGAATATCACAACAGATTTATATTGAACAGCTTAGCCATTTTTAAAGAAACTTGGGTTGTGCTTTCAAATGACTATCATATACAGCTGTGCACACATTTCACTGAAATTGCTCTGTTCTTCAGCAAGGATAACAATGTTTCTGAATGCAAACATGTTCATTAAGACATTTATATTACTATGAAACAGGTAATACCAACCTGTTATAAAGAACAGACAAAATGTTCAGCAACTCACCCCCCTAAGAGATCTGCTGTGTCACTTTGTTGGTTCATGTTGATAACCCTCAAACGGTGTCCTTGAAAAGAACAAAGCACCATCACCTTGCACCTTCATTCATTTGCTATTTTTTAAATTATCTTCATGTAAGTTACAGTCTTCACACTTTATTTACCTGTAATATGAGCAAGGTACTGAACAGTTGAGGTTTTGCCAGTTCCTGTTTCACCAACCAAAAGCACTGGCTCTCCTTTGATAACACACACTGCAAGCTGTTCAATCAATACTGCAGATGGCCGTGTGGCAGCAAAGGTTTGTTTTGCTCTGAAAAAACCAAGGAAGCAACAGAAAACTAAGATTTAAAAAGGAGCTCATTTCAAGTTTATATTTACAATTTCTTTTGCTTAGTCGTTCAATTTAGGATAACTTTCTTTTTAAATTAATACAGGTCTGAACAAAATAGCTCCAAGATATCCTTCTAAGATACTTACTTTTCTCAAGATACAACTAGAAATTCAGGGTTTCCAAAGAACTTCCTGGACAATGGAGTTAGCAACACATACTACAAAAATCTCCCTTTATAAAGATAGATTAATCAAAGTTTTATTGTAACAGTTGTGAATCTACACTGCTTTGAAGGCACTCAAGTTTAAAGAAGCTGACAATCTCCATGCTTTGGCTACCAGAAGTATGATACAGACAAGCTTAATGATAAACAAGGTAAAACTCAGATCACAAGAGAAAGAACTCTCACATTCCTTCCAATAAAGTGAAAATATCCAATTTGCATTTTAATTAACCCTTTGACTTGCAGTCTATTCTATTCCACCACAAAACATTGCAGTTTACATGGAAACTTACAAGATACTCTACCTGTGTACAGTGAGAGTCTGGGTTTGTTTCCTCATGAGACACACTCTTCCAACAGAGACTTCTTGTTCCCGCATTAAAATTTCTGGTTTATAGAGTTCACAAAAGAACTCTACCTGTGAAGAAAGCACCAGCATTTCCAATATTGATATTGATATGTCACATTAAGGACAGCCACACCATGCTACCAGTATCACTCTGCAGCAAGCTAATTCTTCATGGTAGGATTCTGTGGTTTGCAGATTTTACATACTCACCACCAAAACCACTGAAGAACTTCAGAAATGTTTTTATCTGTACAAACAATTTTCAACTTAATAACTTGTTAACAAGTCTATGTCATTGTATTTCTATACTTTCTGTACTTCCATGGTAGTTCAATTATATAAACTTGAGCAGCTAATTTAACCATAAAGAACCAACCTCCCTCAAAAAAGCCCTTTGTGTAAACAAGGGTATTTTGACATTTGCAGGGAATAATACATTCCTTTTCTGAAATAATGCAAAGAAAGACAAGCACAGAAGTTCTAGGGATGCACTTGTCATCTGAAAGTAACAAAGGAGGGAATTTTCTTTGCAAATTTCTATAGTCAGAAATAGTTGACAAAGAAATGATGTAGTTTAATTCTGCCATTTATAGAGTATTACTAAGCTCTAGAAAGGTACTTGATTTTGTAATCAATGATTACAAAACAAGTAACAGCAAAGATCATGTTTCTTTTTGATCTCTTCATATAAGTGATTAATGTTCACTGTAAACCACCTAAGAAATGCATTCTTCACTACTCTGTGCATCCAGCAGTATCACATGCTTAGGCAGCTGTGCTGTTCCAGCTGTGCAATCCTTCTTTTGCATGATGAGGCCACTTGCTATGAAACAGGTTCACTGAAACTTTCAGAGGGAAAAATAAGGCAGCTGAATATAAAACAGGATAAAAACAGATCCTGGGGTAGAACAGAGAATAAAAATAGTATCTGTGACAGAGAGGTGGGTATAATTTTAAAGAAAAAATAGCTTAACATATTTAAATTAATCAGTAGAAAAACTGCAAGCTATAGAATACTAGCAATAAACCTCATGTTAATTACAATTTAACATACCTTTTTTTTGGAAATGTTTAGTTTACTTCCAATAACTTTTGCCATTTTCAATCTGCTTCCTTGATTGGACAGCATAGCTGTGAAACAGTCCAATGCCTGTCAAGGGGAAAAACAACTTCTTGAACATTAGTTTTGTATGATTTGATCTCACAAGTATCATCTTAATCTAAATGAGCCTGAATCCAAAGCAGCCATGGTAAATAAAATTACATAACAGTCCACAGAGTCAAACCATAGAGTTCAAAAGGATGTAACAAGAACTTCTAAACTCTATAATGTAGTGGATTTCTGCCAAAAGTAAAAATTTTTCAATGCCCAGAAGTTATTTTTAGATGAATGGACCAAAATGAGAAAGAAGTAACACTAAGACCTCACATCCCAGAACTGCCTCTGACTGATGCACATGCAAAAAATTCCCAACCTGGAATGTAAATTGATGCACAGGAAAGTAGAAAAGAGGCCTCATATTACAATAAAAAGGAAAGAAGTTAAAACTTTTACTGTCAGTCATATGCAATTCCAGCTCATACAATTAAAATTACTTTGCAACACACTGTTTATATAACAGCAGTAAGTCTTGCAGCACAGTACTGCAAACAACCTTCGTAGTAGCAATGAAAGTCTCTGATTAGACAAATCACAAACATTCCAACTACAGTCCAATTGCTTCAATCAAAACTGGATGTGAATTTCCATCTCACATTCCCAAACAGAGTATTTTGAGAGACAATGCTAGAACCTGTGTAAGCAATTTCTGGATCAAGTCTTACCGCACCTCCTGAAAAATATTCACTGCTGTGGTTGAAGAATTGCTGTCAAAGTTGTAAGCAATCCTGCTGCACCAGTTCAGGAGGTCTCTAAAGAGGAAAAAAAAAACAACCAAAAAAAAACACAAAAAGATTTGGTACAAACAAGCCAAAACACACAGCACCACCTTTCATGTTCACCTTAGGTCACTGTACATGTAGTTATTGTGCAAGTTGTACACAGAAAAACACAAACAGGACAAGAATTCTGAGGAGTAGCTGAGCACAAAGACCAACAGTGCTGCTTTCAGCGACATTTCTTAGAAACAGATTATACATACTCAACTAAACCATAAAGTAACAATGAAACAGAAAAATATTACAAAATCCAGAAGGGCACAGAAACTTATTTTTTCAAAATACAGGTTCCTTATGAGCAACAAAATCTTCCAAAAGACAAAAGAAAGCATGCAATTCTAGAAAAACAACAGTTTTAAAATTACTGACATTCTTATGCTCCAGAAAAATATTAGGCACTACCCACACCTTATATTTACTGAGTAATTCACAAAGCACTACTGATTACAGAAATTCTACTTGAGTAGAATTGACATTCGGTATGAGAGGAAAAAATAATTGAGCATCAAGCTACATTTCATCATAAAAAATCTGAAATTAATAGTACACTACAAATCTGTTTATTTTCAGTCACCTGTAAGTTAGAATGCTGTGAGTGTTCAATATGAAATAATCTACATAGGAAAATATATTCAATTGCTGAAAACATTATCTTCAAGCTCCTGTGTGAACGTTATACAGCACATATCAGTTCTTAACTAGTACTGATATCTTGTGTTAAAATGAATTAAGAATTAACTCATATGGCTTGATACCTACTGAGCACTGCATATGACAAAACCTACACTTTTTACTCAAAAAAAAAAGTGTAAGTACAGAAAATAGGAAGTTTAAATAATCCCGATTGCATTTCTTTAGAAGATACATTGTTAGTTTAAATTGAAAACTGTATTTCTCAGGTTTTTATAAAATGCCAGTTTAATTATTCAGACTTCTGTCATTATTTCTTAAAATGTTAAGAAAAAACAACAAAAATAAACCTATCTTTGTAGCTAGCTGACTTCTAAAAAACATGAAAGAAAAGACAACCTTAGAGACAGTTCTCGTCCTTCCAGATTTGGTTTCTTATGTTCTGATCTTGGTTCGGAAGAATCTTCTGGGATGTGACTGGAGCTAGAAGCACTGTTTTCAGATGCCTGATACTTGTCTCCTGTAAGATCAATGTAAATGTCCAGCAAGTGATCTGTTACGTGAGCAAGGTTGGGGTATCTCCTTTGAAGAACCTGAGACAAGAACAAACAAAACAAAAACCACCACCACCAAAAAAATTAACAATTAGCACTGGAAAGAAACCATCAGCTCCCAAAATTCTACTAGAAGACTCTTCCAATATATACCTAAGCTAGGAAGCTACATAAAACTGCAGTCATTATGGCTTGTTTGATATTGATTTTCACGCCAAAAATTCATTTTGCCAACTCTACTCAAAGAACTAGAGTAATCTCAGTTGTTTTTTTTTCTCTCTGGGCTAACAAGTGGCACAGTAACTTGATTCTTACAGCCATACAAAGAACTGCGCTTATCAAGGCAAGTCCCACGAACCTTTGTTCAATTAATTTCAAATTTCCCTGACAAGCTGCCAATTTACTTCAAAATTGGCAGCACAAAGCTGAAACTACGAAGATGTATTGTGGAACTTGAAAATAACAATAAGGATCGAACTTACTACTTAAAAACATTTATCACCCTGAATTGAAACAATTATTCACAAGCCACAATAGAGCAACATACACCATACCTCCTTAAGTTCTCCTTTGCTCATGTTATCCAGATGTATTTTGGTCCAATATTTGTCCAAAAGAGCAGCATGGCTGCTTTGCTGCCTGTACCAACCTCCACCACAACTGAATATCCTAGATAAAACAACATGAAGAAACACAGCATATCGAGTGCTGCTGCAGAACTCAGTATTTTCAATGCATACCTCTGCATCAAAGAATATTACATATTGCTGCTACAGCACAATGTGCATGCACAGAGGACACACTGTCACTGTACTGTCACGTACCTTACCTTACCTACCCATGTTTTTCAAATTACCTGTTCTTTTATCACATTGTTTTTCTCCCTCTAGTGCAAAATCTCCTTAGAGATACTTTAAGAAAGACAATGGACAGCAAGTTAACTGACAGTAAGCAACATACAGAATCCTTTGTGAAGAGAGAAGCCTAATAGAAGTGGCCTGGGAAATATCTTAAAGGATTTGTGATCTATTGCAGAGAAGAAGGAAAAGCACCCTGACCCCTCTACAGCGTTTCCCAATTATTTTTCCTCATTCTTCAGATTCACAGTCCTTTCCATCATAAGTTTCATTCTCTTTCATTTTTTTACTGCAGAAATAACTATCTAGCCGTGTGTTTTTTACCCTCTGTGGAAATAGCCTTGCACATGCAAAAGCATTAGATTTGGGTTTGTGATTTGCTTTTGTTCTCTGGTGGGTTTTTTTTGTTTTATTTATCCATTTTATTGTGTTTGTCTTTTATTTTTAAATAATATTTCCCAGCTGTAAACACCAACAGAGTTATTTATTATATCTACTCTAACTAGCCCGATGCAAACTGTAATTTCCTACTATACAATCTGTTCACCATGTGCTGGCTGTGTAGGGTTAATTTTTCTTCACAGTAGCTGGTATGGCACTGTGCTTTGCATTTGTGAACAAAGTGGTGTCAATAACACAGGGATGTCTCAGTAATTGCTGAGCAGTTTTAGTACTGCTTACACAGCATCAAAGCCTTTTTTGCTTCTTGTACTGCCCCACCAGCAAGGGGGCTGGGCATGCACAGGGAGTTGGAGCAGACACAGCTGGGACAGCTAATCCCAACTGACCGAAAGGATATTCCACACCATATGAGGTCAAGCTTAGCATATAAAGTTGGGGGAAGAAGGAAGGGTGGTGATGTTCGGAGTTAGGGTGCTTGACTTCAAGTCATGCGTGATGGAGCCCTGCTTCCCTAGAGATGGCTGAACTCCTGCCTGCCAAGTGCAAGTGGTGAATTAATTGCTTGTTTTGCTTTGCTTGCACGCACAACTTCTACTTCACCTATTAAACTGCCCTTATCCCAAACATGAGTTCTCAATTTTACTCTTCCAATTCTCACTCCTGTCCTGCTGTGGGGAAGTGAGCCATCAGGCTGTGTGGTGCTTAGTTGCTGGCTGGGGTTAAACCAAGACAATCAAGTATTAAGAAGAAAAAAAATCTTAGGAGATGAGGTAACCAAAAGAGTTGAATATAAAAGACTCAATTCCAGAAAAAAATATATCAGATAAATCAAAGAAAAGAATAAATTTATGGAAGACAAAAGCAAGAAAATGTGTGAAAGGCTTTGAAATAAACTACAAAACATTTGAAAACCATGTAACTACAATTCCCCATATAGACCTTCTAACCTTTAATCCTGATATAATATTAAGTCTTAATGTACAAGAAGGCATTTTGACATCTGAGGCGAGAGCCACTACTACAGTGAAACAATCAGGGAGAGTACCTTAAATCTTTTTCTGCTTAGAAAACATTACAAGCATCTATACTGACCCAAAACTTTCATAAATATCAATAATAAACCTTCTTCACACAGTAATTCCAGAGAGTGGTATTTTGTTTTGGCGATGGGTTGGTTTTGTAGGATTTCCCCCAGTGACCTTCATTCCTTCAGCCTTGTTGAAGAGACCTTTCTGTACAAAGACAGGATTCACCCAGTAGCAATATAAGGCCCCTTACAAGTGAAAAAATAATTTCACAGCTTCTATGGCTTTTATTGGTTGTTAATTGGAAATTGCTAAAATACTCCTGCCCAAGCACTTTGCACTTAAAAACAGGATATCCATGCTTTCAACCTCATTTAAGTTTACAAACCTACCTCCTGGTTGCAAAAAATTGGAATCCTGATGCTACTTTTAAACAGTCACCACGACCAGGAATCAGTAACTCCTTTTTCTCCAAAAGAGGAATCAGCACAGAGATCTGTGGATGGAAAATTATAAAACAATTTCTCTTTTTTGTGAAACTAACTGACAGCACAACCATCCACACTCATTTCACACTAGAGATGCTGAAGTAATTCCACTGAGCACTATTATATTGTCAGCAATTGCTGTTCCTGCAAATTTGTCTTCCAAGTGATGCTAACAGGAATTGCAAAGACCCCAGTAATTTTAATCAGCAGTGGAAGTCACAACTGTAATGTTTACCTATCTTCTTTCTCATGTATTCAGATTTAATGATAAGAGAATGGAAATTATAGCCTTCATACCGCAAGTTCATATCAAAACTATTTATTCTTAAATTGACAAATTACTTTTTAGACACTTTCACATCAGAAGCCTTATTTCCTTTATATGCCTAAACAAAGATGACCTGCATCTCAAAGACATCATTCTCAAACATCAACATTTTTCAGTGTATACCCTGCTACCCCTAGGAGAGTTTGATATCTATTTAAAGAATCTATTTTTCCCTGAAGGACAGTAATGGTGGTGGCAGGAAAAAAGGGAATTAGGACCACAAGGATCCCTCAGCACAGAGGGAGGCAAGCACAGACACTTTGATATGGAGAAAGGAGACAGGATGCCTGTAGGCAGGACCTGAAGAAAGGGAGAATGTGATGAATGCAGGATACTATTCAAGGCGTGCTTATGGCAAGTGCAATGAGTTGAGTCCATAGAAGCAAACAAGTACATGACCCCCTGGCAGTGAACTGTCTGGTACATAGAAGCAGTATTTCTTAGCTTTCTTATAAATTTTCTGTATTTCAGAAGCCTAGAACCCAATAAACAAATTGTCAGCTTATTCAGTCACACAAAGGATGCTTTACAGAACAGATGCGGAACAACTATCTGCAGAGTATCTGGCAGGTCTATACAACGCATTGTTCTTGCAGATGACATGTTTTCAGCAGCCATTATTTCCAAAAGGGAAGGATGACAGTCTAACTAGTCAATCTGGATCTGAAAACAGGAAACCTGTTAAAACCTATAATGCTTAAGCAACAACAGATTTTTAACATCCAAGAGGTAAAAACCATGCAGGAAAAAACCCCAAAAAACAAAAAAAGCAGCCCCACATAACAAAACAGTAAAAAAATCTCATTCATAGGATGACCCTAATAAACTGATAATATTCTGTGTTGTTTAGGACCACATTTGTTTTTAAATACCAGAACATGATTAAATAGACACATATCTCATTATCAGTATCAATTCCAGCCATTGCAGTGAAATTTTGCATCAGTGGCAGGGTCATGACTACTCTGTAACAATGACAAAACCTAACGTGTTGTGTTAAAACAGACAGGTTAGTTCTTTCTAACCCCTTTGAAAAGATGAATAGCATGTTCAGATTGCTCTTACAGAACCCATGGTGATTAGATTCCCAAAATTGCTATCGTGGGCATTAAGACCAGTACTCTGAAGCAAACATAAACCTACATACCACATCCAGAGGAGCATAATCAATGTCTTCCAGAAGTATCCAGTGACCTTTGGTAACAGCTTGTGTCAAGGTTCCAGGCTGCCATACAAACTCCCCTGGTACATCTGTACAACGATACATACCAAGCAGCGTCTATGACAGAAACAATCCATATATGAGAGAGATGTTCATCACACCCCTTAAGAAACTCAGAGAAAAGAATTACAAATATGACCAAAGATAGTATGCAAGTAACACTTACTTAGCCCTCACATTACTAAACATTCCATCTAGTAATCTGTGCCTAGCATTACACCTCTTTTCATTAAGAATAAGTTTTCCCCCTTCACATGTATGATAATCTAAGAAACACAGTAATCAAAACAAACTAGGTAACTGGAAGCGAATCTGTGAGCTGTGCCACTACAAACATAAAAAACCATCTAGAGTTGCAGTGAACTTTATTTTACGTTTTTGAAAAGTCTGTGACTAAGGCAGTGAAAGAAACTGTAAAGCAAGATATTCAAACGTAAAAACCAGTCAAGTGTTGCCTCTCTCAAATTTTAAATTCCATATCTAAGCATTGCTCACATAATTAAATTTATGGTTTCATTACTACATATTTTGTACCCTGAAGTTCACCACTTTTTCTTAATATGGCAATCTTAGTCATGTATATGAAAAGATACACTTGTGAGATGGTGAAACAAGCTGGTCCATGCAAGTGGAAAGTGCTTACTCATGCCAATAAAAACCTTCAGAGAGCACTTCTCATAGACACTAACCACCTTTGAAAACTAAATAAACAACATGAATCAATTCAAGCTCAAAAGTTATATATGCAAAACCAAAACAATGTGAAATTATCTTCACCTCTCGTTTTATCTCTACAGATAGAGCTAGATCACTATTATGTAGGTGCAAATCTCAGCATCACAGGATCTTATCTCATGTTTACCACAAAAAAATTGGGAACAGATTAAACTGACATTAGCTCACTTAACTGAGTGTTCATACAACCTTCAGCACCAGCTTGAGTCATTTTAGAATCATGTTTTTTCAAATATAAATCAGGTTTCTTTAATTAATCAATATAGCTCTTCCACATAGAAAAACCAGAATTTGAATGATACAAATACAGCACAAGTATGCAAAGATTCTAAAACCTATAAAAGCTTAACTGTTACTTTTGTTCACATCTATCTATTAATTTTCATCAATAGGAAGGCCAATACTACAGCGTTGAACACTGTGGGGTCCTTGGGTAAAACACTACCTTATTAGAAAATTAAATCCCATGATTTAAGTAAAAATTACGTCTGATCATTCAACCATAAAACAAATTCATCAGTTACCTTACTATCAGTTTGATCTCCAAGCTGAACTTTCAAAATATGAGGAGGTTTCACTCTTCCTGTAACAGCTGCTAAATATTCAATTAAAGAAGTTTTGCCACATCCTATTGGTCCTTCTAATAAAACAGGAGTCTGATATGCTACAGCAATAGCAAGGTTCTGAAGATTTGTGAAGGCAGATTCAACCAAAACAAAACTGCTCGTGTTATTTTCCTGTTCAAACAAAAAATCTGAGTTACTACACCAAAACTGTTACTTTTTCTATAGGCTGTACAACACAGAACAATCAGGAAAGTAAGCCCAACAACTAGAAAAATTCTGGCCTGCAGATCTGCATATCAAATAAAGAAGTCTAAAGCTGTATTTAATGACATATTAAAACAGGTTTCACCAAAAACCTATTATAGATAAAACACTTAATAGAAAGTATATGTACAATTTGTTCCCAAAGGGGTTCATGCTAAGTTGTCAGTACAGGCATAGTAACTACTCAATCATAACACATATATTGCAAATTGTATTTGATTGACAAGTGAAATTAAGTCATTAGAATGGATCCAAAGCACAGGGAAAAAAAAAATAAATCAAACAGCAGTTAATATTCATACTTGCATCATCTGAATCTAACTGAATAAATAGGAATATTTACTTCTTTCTGCAGAGGCCAAAGTATAAGATTGTTAAACTCTCTGAATGGGAAAAAAAGGGCAAATTTAGTAACATTTTCAGTTTTATTCAAAATTAAATGAATGCAGGTTACTGAATAATTAACCAATGCTACAGATAGCCTCCAAATATTTTGCCTCTTACAGTCACTTATATGTCAGTATATGGCAAAAAATGAGTGCTTTCTGCCAAAAGGCACAAAGAAATCACAGCACTGAAAACAAGTGTCTTGTATTTAAGTGTGACCTTCTTTTCAGATATAGGTTCCTGTACTTCTCTGGTAGCAATGCGAGTTTTTAAACCCTTAAAAACCTGCTTCCCCTCACCGTTTGCTCCTACATCTTTGTCAGACCGCCTAAGCCGTTACCAGAACCTCCCTAGAGTGACTGGAAATACACTGTAGACCAGATCAGTGCAATACCTGTGGCTATTGAAAAAACAAAAGCATGCCTTTGAGGGAAGTTCCCTCCTTCCTCATAGACAGAGAGCATCCTTTTGGTAATCCAGTTTACAGCACGGCCTCACTTCGGCACAGCTGCAGCTGCAGTGACACTGGCATGGCAGTGAGAATTTTCTTAAACAGCTCTAGAGTTTCCCCCCTGCTACAATGAATTTCAAACCACTCTCTCAATGCTATAAAAAAACCCAAAATGCTAGAAAAGAGCAAATTCAACAACAGAAGCACGGAGGGGAGAAGGCAGGGAGAAAAGTTTAGAGGAAAATTCCTCTTTCCTTGCCTCTGTTACTCAAAAAATTCTGGACATTGGTAGTCTTCCTTCATTTTGTTGTTCTTTTGTAGATCACTGACGCAAAATCAAACAAAAAAAACTCAGCTAAGAGCTAAAACTGTATCTAAAGGAGAAAAACAGTCAGGAATACTGGCTGCAGCTACAAAGAGGAATCTGAACATCTTAAGTTCAATAGCAATTCAAGAGAAAAAAGGTTAAATATTGTTCAAAAACATTTACACCTTTGATGGGTTTTCTGAAACTCTAAGGCACTATACTCTGCATCACACTGTACTCAAGTGGAAACAGTAAGTTCTTGCTCACTTCCTTGCCCTTCTTCCTGCACTCTGGAAGAGTAAGTAGCAGCCTTATTTTTTTTAAGAGAAGAACTAAGTGTATTTTTGGAAAAAGCCTGTTCATAAGATGCTGTCAGGGGCTGGGACCAGTTTATCACTATGTGTGTATAACAAAAACTGCATAGTCTTTATCCTCTATGTAATTTCTGATGGGCTGTTAGGAATGGATTATTTGCAGCAGCTGCCCAGGGCACACCTGACACCTCAGGCTACAAACTGGGTGTTAAAGAAGTCTGTGAGACAGGGGAGTGTTTCTGTCTTCACACCAATGACTCACTCAGCTATGATAACTTCACTCCAGGGAGGCATCAGCACCTTCACACCCAGCCTGAGGGGTCATGTGTGCTAATGGGCCATTAGGGACTGGCGTAATAGGTAGCTGCAATGATCTAGACCATCAATGGGACCAAAAATATCCCATGACTCACAGAGTTAAATCACCCACTGCGGAAACTCCTTGCTCTGGTGGAGGTACTGGGCATTCCCATCTGAGCCTGAGCGTATATAAGCTTCAGGTTTTGGGACTTCAGGTTCCACTTCTCAGATCCAGAGGAGGACCAGAACCTCAAGAAGACTGCGCATGCCACTCTCAACAACACTGTGACCATCATCCTTCCCAACAGATATTCCTTTCCTTTTCCTTTGCACTTGGGGCAACCAATGTGGTGCTCAGCACAGGGGCTGACAAACACTATTCTGTCTGCACCCCAGGGTGCTGGGTTATACATTTGGTTTTGTGGGTTAAAACATTTTTCTCTGCATCGTTGTATTTATTGTAATCTTTCTAGTAAATTATAACCCTGACTTGCAATCTCTCTTAAGTTGGGTCCATTTCTCTTGCTTATTTACCTTTAAACCGGCACATCTTTCTGTATAACACAAAAAACTACATTACGCAGGTAAAAGCGATTCTACCAGATCCTGGTGTTACTCAGCTACAGATTATCACACAAACTTGGACTGGAGGTACTACGTAAGGCTGAATATTCTATTGCAGTAGTTTGCGCAAACTGCTACATGAAGATAAAATGAACAGCACTGCTGTGCCTTCATTGCTTAATTCCACTGCACAGTTTCTTTGCAGTGCCTACATTCTGCAACACTAGCTTACAGCACACACTGACATGTTACCTGTAGCATCTCAATAGCATTTGATCAGGAAATAAAGTCAGTTCACTGTACTGAAGAGATTCCTCAAGAAGTAAAAAATGTACAGATTTAACCATGGGTTACATACCTGCTCTTCGGGAACATGCTGTAGTCTAGGCAGCACGATGCCACATACAGCTACTACACGTGCAGAGAGGTCACCCGACACAATATGTTTTTGTGTATATTGCAGTTCTTTCTCCTTTTGCCAAAATGAGGAGTCTGGATTGGCCAAAACAAGGGCTTGTTCCATATTCTGCAGCTGAGATTCCTCTAGTAGCCTGTGAAACACATGTTTATTAACTCAATTGAAAGCCATCAATAAAAACAAATAGTATTCAACACTTTAAAAGTCCTTACTTTAGTCTGAAATGTATCAGCTCCTCATGATTGAATATCTTCTTCAGGAAAGATAATCTGTGCTCATCATTCATGCATGTAACCAAAGCAAGACAGTTTGAAGTATACCTAGAAGTTATATTCAGAACAAAGCACATCAAAACACAGTTTTAAGAAATGTAGCTTGACAAATGTAAATTGCAATACAAAACATCAAGTTTGGAAAAATGTGCAGAAAGCATTACTCAGAAATTATTTTAGCACTAGGCTTAACATTCTTTAGAATCAGAGAAATGTCTTAAAACTGAGGAAAGCAATGCCATCATAGCAGTTTACCATTTATACACTAATTAGCTAACATTTCCCTAAAGAACTGAATTATCAATAGAAATATAGTAAAGGAAAGCACTTGCCCAAATAAATGTTAATATATGAGACAAGGTCTTTGTCTGATTTTTTTTCCTCATACCATTTCCCTTCCAAAATTGCTATTTCATGCTAATTCTGAAGTTACCCTAATGCAGTTCAATCAATTCTCAGGAAAAAAGAAGCCAACAACTCCCAAGTCTTGACTTCACTACTACATAAAGCTGTCTTACAACAAAGGCCATTTAACATAAATCATACATCACTTTCATTTATTATAATGCTGTTTCTACCTTCCAAGAACTAAGTTTTCAATGAGCTTGGAAGAAGGGGAGGGAAGAGCAGAGGGATTTCTGGTATTATTTGAAGGTGCTTTCTACTTGCATGTGAACTTTGTTAACTTCAGTTCAAGATACACATACTTCTTCTCAATGGAGAAGATTTGGGGTTTTAACTTACCAACGGACTAGAGTGTCGTGACTCCTCAGGAGTGGAATACACACACTCCAGTCCCATAGTTCCCGGAACACTGATTGGTCCTTTTGTAAAAATCTGTAGGCTGCCTCCATGAGGTCCCGTAACTTCATTCGTCTGCGCCCATATCGGACTGTGTTTACATCTGAGCTCTCCAGGAAAAGCCTCTGGAAAACTGGTGATGTAGTCTTAAAGTATCTTAAAGCAAATCTTTAAAAGAGAGAGAGAGAGAGAGAGAGAAAAAGAGATGGAACACAGACATCTAAGCCAGAGGAAAGGAAACCAACCACTAATAAAAATGTCAGGGCAGAAGTCCTAACACAGTAATTGATAGTATTAAGAACTAAAACCTATAATTAACTTTGTCCACACTTGGGAAAGAAAACCACTTCAGCAATCATCTGACAACAGATACTTTACCTTATTAGAAATCATTAGTTAATTATCAAGGTGAAATCTCTTTGCTTTTGTTTACTGAAAAAGTAATGCTGATTCCTACTTATGTAACTTTGTATTCTACTGGCCTACAGGTCTAATTTTAAATACAGAGATTTTGGTTGTGAACAACTTCCATGGAAGCCGTTTTGCTTTTCTTTAGATCATAGATGAAAATCATGTTAGATCTTACAATTTAATTTAAATAAGCTGTGTTGGAGACTCATACTTACTAAAAAAATTCTGCCCATTCAAAACACACGTGTGGGAGACAATCCAAATTCTAACACCAGCTCTCCCCACCAGTGAACACTGACAAGCACATACTCCTTAAGTTCAAACACTGCACAAAGTGACATCATGTTACTCACGGAAGAACATCAGGGTGGTCAGCAACCAGCTTGCTCATAGCTACGCACAGCCTTTCATGCCGGTCATGGTTGATCTGGCCACCAGCTTTAATGGCTTCTGCATTTCTTTCCAACAAATCCAACAAGATTGGCCGAACCTGACGGCCAATCAATAGAGTACATTCTTTATCCAGCAACAACTGCGCTAAAGTATCGAGGATGCACCGCCGATCCTGATGAGTCCAAACCTAAAGGAATGGAAAGCAAGAACAGGTTAAATGCAAACTGATTTGGACTTTTAACTTCAGAACTATCCACACAGGATTCAGAGTGAATTTTATGGGAACAAATAGTTCAAAATCAGAAGGAAATCCAAAAGTCCCAATGCAAGTATTTAATTGACACAGCATTCCATATTTAAAAAAAAAAAAAATGAAAAAAACTCCATTTCAACAGCTCTGTCTCATGAAAGCCACAAAACATGTAAGAATTTGATTTTTTTAATAAAGTTTAAGTTGCTCCATGTTCACTTTTTTCCAAAAAAGAAGCATTCAATCATGCACAACCACAGCCTTATTTCCACAGTTCTAATAACAACTACAGCAAGCAATGCTCTTGACAATGAACAGCATGTATCTGCAGTTTTGAAGTTGAGATTTTTTTAATTTATTTTTTTTTTACATAAAAATAGCCTTTTGCTGCGTGTGAGAGACTGGAATGTTAATGGTTAATGATCAAAACAACAAGCCATTTGCAAAGGCAGCAGGGTGTTTTGCTGACTATGTGGAAGGTAATAGCCCAGGTGCAGGGGCAGGAGCACCAGCCACCAGAGGCTACAAGCTGGGTTTTGAGCCAGATTTGGGAAGAGGCTGATAAGAAACATATCCTGGGAGGTGGGATAATGCTTTTCATCATGCCAATGTCCTCCCTTACACAAATGACTCAGGTATGAAAACTCTCCTCTGGGGAACTACTGTGACGTTCACAGGTAGATCTGAAGGTACTCGTCCCTTCTGATGGGCCATAATTGGCTGCTGAGGTCAGAGGCAGCTGTAATAAGCCATCAAGGACCCCCAAATGCCCCATGATCTACCATGTTACATCAGACACTGTAAAACTCCCTGCCCCTGGGGAGATACCTGTGTGTTCCCATCTGAACCTGAAGGTATATTAACCCATTGAACTGTGTGTTTCATGGGCTTCCCTTAACCCATTGAACTGTGTGTTTCATGGGCTTCCCTCATCCACCACCCCATCAAAACTCTGACCATCACTTCGACCATTGGACATCTAAATTGCAACAATTAAGTCTTGTCACTGGATCCACAGGTGGTAATAGCTTTCTACTCTTATCCTTTCTTTTCCCTTGTACATTTTCTTAAGTGTTATTGTTATGCTTTCATAATGTTATATTACTATAGCTAATAAATGGCTACATACCTCCTTTCCATTGCAATCAAATTGTTTAAAATAAACTCTACATATATATTTATAAATATTGATTATTCAATGTTGTTTCACTCTAATCTGCCCTAAGGGATCTATTAAGAAGAACCTGAGTTACCCTTGCCTCCAGGGGTGGATATTAACTGTGTGAAACAAAATACTAGGCTTTAGAATACATTGAAAATATATTCACATCTGCTAGGAAAAAAAGAAAGAAAGAAACCCAACACACCTTTCCCTCACGTTCCCCCCAACCTTCCTAACACTGTCACTGAAGAACAATAACCTACTTCTCATGTCTTACGCTTAAATTTCCTGGTCTTTGAGCTCATGTTATTATCCAAGCATCTCTCTACTTTTATGATGTTTAACATATAATGTGTATAAGCAATTCTGAAAAATCAGGATTGCAAATTTGCACTGTAGCAGTTTTGCTCTTAACTTGGATGCCCCACTCTCCCCTCCTTTACTGAGTGAACTCTTTTCCTATTCAAGACAGAAATATTCTGTAATTCATGTAGTCTTTTGTTTTAGCAACACTTGTTACTCAAGTAAAACTTGCTCCTGGGCTCACAGATGGGCTGGTTTCATCGTTATAAGGTAAATAGAGAGCTGATGTCCTTTGAAAGGGTGACCTTCTAAGGCTATACCACTAGTGACAGGCTTCTACAATACATGCATAACTTTTCAAGTTTTTTGGATTTCCTGAATTTGAAAAGACATTCACTCCCTAATAGCATGTAAGAAACCAGGGAAATTGTGGTATAGACACTACAAACATCAAACCCATCACATTAATTGCAAGCAATTTCTTATATGCCTTTTGGCTTTTTTTTTAGAGAAACATGATAGAAGTTCATCTTCCTCTTACCTATCAGAGCAGGATCAAAAATAATTAAAAAATGGAGCAAGCAAAACAATGCTCATTACAGGGGATCAGATTTTGAGTGGCAAAATGATTGATAAGCTGTTCAAATGCAGGATGGCTCTGAAGAACCAGAAATAAACTCCACTGGAAAAAATAAAAAGTACCTTCAGTTTCCAAATCAGTTACATCTTTGGCCACACAAACAAGGCACAACAGGGTGCTTAATTTATTAATGAGATCTTTCAGTATCACATAAAACCAGTTAACAATAAAATAGTACGTAAATAATATGACAGTAAAATTTTGCAGTTACATGACTACTGTATGACAAATTCATGCCATTAGCAATTCTGTGAGAGCAAGCAGTTTTTTAATCACGTGTAGTACCCTAAGGACATATAAAACTGCTCAAATATCACACTGGCAACATTCTCATTCTACAAAGAAACCATCTGTTTGATTTCAAAGCCTAATTAAAAATTTTATGGAAACGAATACCACCAGTGGTTTGTTTTTTGTTTGGTTGGGTTTTTTTTAACTCCTGGTGGCTTTATCAAATACTCAGCTTTCTCAACCAGTAGCAATAGACAGCTGATCTGAAGGTGTTCAAATTTGGGATTGTAAATCTGCACACATGGTTCCAAACAGCTGCTTCAAGAAAGCATCACAAAGACTGTGCCTCCAAACACAGAACATATACACACATTGTGTATTTTTAATGACACATGAAGTGGACACAGCTAGAATTGGGACCTGGAGCTAAACAAAATCCCAGCTGGCCCTTTAGCACCATGTTGCACACCTCCTTCTCAACTTGCACGGCACATTTACTCCATGCTCACGAGGTACAGAAATCTCTACTAATAACCAGCTTAATCCAAACCCCAAGATTCCTAGAAGGAGAGATCACAGCAAGGAGCAATCTGGTCCACATGAAAGCCACATTTCCGCTCGTGACTCACAGGTTACACCATACACAGATCTAGCAATGGGATACTTCTGAAGAGTGGGAGGGCGTAAGAGGAAGTGAGGGAAATCTTCATTACCCTCCAATACGGGAACCCATTCTCGTCTCTGTTCCCTCACACAACAGCTCTATCATTGTATGACTGTGAAGCAATCAATTTAGAAAGATGATCCGAATTAATCCTTCTTACAAAGTTTTCCACTGGGTGGGAAAGTTGAATGGATTTTTCACATCAGCACACTCAATGAGTTCAAAACAAGAGAAGCGACACAAAGGAGTGGCTTGGCCTTGGGAAGAGGTAAAAAGAAAACAGAGCAGCAACATTCTTTTTGGTAGATGTCCAGTTCAGTAAGGTAAAGCAAAGCACAAGCCTCTGCTCTTCCTACAACCCAGTTCAAGAAAAAAAAACTAAAAAGGAAAGGGGATATGCAGTTTCACAAGGAGCACAAACTGGAACTTCCTACACCTCCTCCAGCACATCTTTAACAGGGTTGGACATATCTCTCCTTGAGGGACAGCAAGAACGTTATCTTTGATTTTGTACATCAACAGGCTGTCTCCCAAAAATCACAGCTCTTCAAAAACCAGAAGCAAAAGATGACAATACAGCCCAGGATGGAATAAAAGTGCACCATACCTTCCCTTATTTATAACACTACATAATGTAAAGCTTAATTTGCCTTTCAAATAAAAGCTGAAGTCATATTTTAGGAGGAAAAAAAGAGTCTGCCTCAGTTGTCAGGACTTTTTTTTTGACAGCTCACAAGTAGCTGTGGGAATTTGGGACAGCTATGCCACCTCTCTTTTTCCTACACTTATTAATATAAAAGAATGAAGGCATTTATCAACAAAGACTGGTTTAGACAGCTTTTCATCCTATTTTCCTCATAAGGAGCACAGAAATTTGCTGCTTTTGCAGAGTTAACATTATGTGAAAATACTCTACAGGAAAGGCTCCAATTCTATTACGTACTCAAGCACATGGAACAAGACCTTCCATGACCACATTAAATGTTGTTTAACTATGAACCTCAAAAGGCTGCTCCTTACTTAGCAGTTGTGGGCATGTTTCTTTCATTCCATTGCAGAATATTGAAGAAATAAGTTGACAGAGATAATGAAGCTGCAGAGCAAAGGAAGCTCTAGGTTTCCAGAATGTGTGCTTCCTAGGTTACACACAAAGTAACTTTTAAGAAATCAGGTATGATGACTGGAACTGGAAACTGTTTACTGGCAAGATAAGCCTAACACAATCCTAGATCCGTAGCTTCCAAGCCTGGAAATAGCAATTCGGTTTTCAAAAGGACACCTCATTGTTAATTAATGTGCTGTTCCTGACTCCCTCTATATAATCACTCTCTAATAATTTTCACCTAGCAAGACTTTTAAACCTGAAGTCTATCTCCAAATAGTCACCAGAAGGGAAAGGGCACAGTCTCTTTCCCAGCCTCAGATCTGGGTGACTCACTTCGGTTTCACTGCTCCATCTGCCTGCTACATCATGTATCCACATCATCCCTGTCTCTTATTTGTCAGCTGTTTCTTTCTCTTGAACAGCAAACCTTCATCACTGCTTCTCACCAATTAGCATCAACTCTTCAACTCAGGAATATATATTCATGTCAATTTTACTTTGATCCTGTGATGTACAGCGACAGAAGAAAAAGCCATCTGCCTACCAACAAAGACTCTTGACTACCAGGATGAAAGCCTTCCCCAATCATAAGTAAGAGACAGCAGTCCAGACTAAAAACCAACATTCTGAAAAAATACGATACCTTAGACTTTTCATCTTCAAACAACTGGGAAATTTCCTAGACACTCAAAGAGAAATATGGACTTTGAGCCCCAAAATGTGTACGCAACTTAGGGGCTTCAAAAGCTCTACCATGAAATGTTCTAATAAAACAACATCTGCCGTGCTGTTATCCTGTTACTACACCTCTTCAAGTATTTCAGAGATAGAAAGGAGATCGGCCTCAACCCTCCTGGAAGGCAGGTGTGCTTTTCAGAGTCCAAAGCGTGAAAGGGAATATCAGACCACGTTTCCAGCATCGCTACAACCCGTGAGACTGCGACTAAAAAAACCCAAACCCTGGAAGCCAACCTTAGAAAATCCACCCCTCTGCCTTTTTATCTCACGCGCCGTTTTAAGGTAATCAGAAAAGCCACGCCAGCGTCACCTCAAGGGCCATGGGACATACCCAAAATGTTAACTGCGGGGAAGGGCAGTATGAGGGGGACCAGAGCACAGGAGAGGACCTGCCTCCGGGGCTGCACCCCTGAAAGGGGCGGGGGGCAGGAACCCGCAGCAGGGGAGAGGGATGGGGGGCGGGAGGGAGCGGG